>VWZY01010653.1:13299-132056 GCA_013399075.1 Chloroceryle aenea | reverse complement strand
CTACCCCCCCCCTTTCCCTCACATAGTGAGAAACTTCCCAAGGTTGCCAATGGCACTAAAACAGTCAGTCCACTTTCAGAATTTCAGTCACCTCTTAAACACTTAGAGGCTGAATTGAGTGAAAACCCGTTTTCAGAAGAGTTTCCAAGGAAGTAGAAAGTTTCCACACCCTGAATCTTGCACTCAAAGAAATGGAAACTACATCCTTGCTGCCAACAGTCTGACCTGTTGTAGTGCAGGCTGCTAAATGCTATATTCTCTAATAAAAAATGTGAACGTGCGTGGTACTGTATTAAAACACACAAATATACTTTGAGAAGTTTAGCTGAATGATATACAACTTGCCATTTCTTTTTTTGCTGGCAGTTTCTAGGCATAATGTTGCTTTTCAGCTGCCTGATAACAAATAACTTTGTAAGAAGCAAAAGTTAGAGTTTAATATCCTTTCCTTTCTCTTCACCCTTTCTGCTTTGTGTCAGAAGATTTATTGCATACAATATTCCTTTTAATGGCTACTTTCATGCAAGGGAATGTGTAATAAAGTGAAAAAGATAATATTGCATTTTAAAATTCACCCTCAATCAGTACTTGGAGTCCATGCAAAAAACTCTTCCTGGACTTTCAGGCTTTAGGTGGGACATTACCAGCTTCCCACTCTTGATCCTGCTTGATGATATCACATCTATGTAGTCACAACTGCTGCTCCAGTCCATCACTTTATGTCAATGGCTCTAACAATTTCCAAACCAGAGGAGGGTAAAAATAACAACAGAGCTCTGTAGGGTTTGCTAATGAAGTTGCTCAGGAGGAGTGTCAGGCTTACCCTTGTTATCATTTTGGTACAGCACAGTAAAGCTGAACTAAATTCTTGTAATCAAATTGTTGTTATGTAAAAGCTGTTTGCTTTGCTTTTGATATTCTACCATAGGAAGCAGTTTTTCTATGAAGCAACCAATCAAACAAAACAAAAACCCTTTCCAGAAAATCCTTCTCGGATCAAATACTAAAAGCCTTTGTAATGAGCAAATAAAGTTTGTGAACAAGCTTTGTTTCTCTACAAACTAACTTATTTTCCATTCCAGTCCAAAAAAAGAGAAATCATCACCTTTTCCTGTTGATAAATTTCAGGATCAAAATGCCAAGTCATGGGTGGGTTAGGAAAATCTCGTTTATAATCAAAGGCTTGGTGACCTTCCTACATATTTTACATTTTAATTGTACACTACATTGGCATCCTACTATAAAGACATTACTTTCTGGAAACTCCCAACTATTTACATGACTAAGACTTAATTGAATCAAGGATTCTTGCTCTTTCTTCTCTATTCTTTTTTTTTTAATTAAAAAAAACACAAAACATCATTACCATTCCTTGGTGCAGAAAACATTCCTCTGCTGCTGTTGGTAGCAAGCAAGAGCAAGACTTTAGTCCTCATACAGCATTTAAAATGTGCAGTTAAATGAATCTATATCTTTCGAGGAATTGTTAATTACTGCTGCCAAATCACATTAACAGTTCCTATAAAATTGATGTAGGTGTCCAAGTTTTGTGGTTTTCCACTGACTGGAAGCCCATAGATAGGGTTTTGGTGCCTGCTTAGGAGCATTAATCCCCACTAAGCCAGAGTGTCTGAACTGGGGTTTAGTGCAGTTTAATTCACTGGAAAAAAGTTAGTTCAGATTATATTTCCCAAGTAGCCTTGGAGAAGGAAAAGAAAACTGGGCAGAAAACTGGGCATACTTTTGGTCCACGAGGAGCATCAGTAAATCCACAGCTGTACTGAGCGAAGCCTGTGAAGCCAACCATGTTGCCAGAGGGCATCCAATTATCAGCAGAGCAGGGGTTGGGATGGGGGATGCTGGATGTTCTTTTCTCTGCTTCATTAAACCCTCAGCACCACCTCTCCCAAAGTTGGATGGGCTGCAGGACTTCTACCCTGTGTTCATTGCACAAAACCAACTATGGCTTGGGTGTGAAGCTTTACCTGCCTACCATGTGCAATGGATGCAATTTAATTCTTCTAAGAAAGGGGAAAAAAAAAGACCAAGGCATTTGTAAGATGCTGTAAGCCTTGTTTTTCCAGGCATTACAATGAGCATGGCAATACTTTCTTGCTTAACCACACTGTAGTGCAAATTATATGTCTGCATTAAAAAGAAAAAAATCATCTTATAAACACCATTATCTTCCCCCCATGATAGCACATATTTTACTTCTGGTGATTACAACTGTGCCTCCCTTTTTCTAGCTGTTTCAATGGGTTCAACACACTTCACTTCTCATTACAGTTTCTTGCACTGAGCAACTCGAAATGAAAAATACTGTTGAATTGGAAAATATTATTATTACAGTAATAGTCATAAGGAATCGGATTTGTACAGAACTATAAAGCAAAACACACTGAGATGATTCATTATGCATCACATGGAGAAAGACGTAATGTTGTTAATATGGGAGAACAGATGTGTCTATGTATTTTAAGTATCTCTTTTTCTTTTCTCTGATGAAAGGTTGTTTTTTCCTGAAAAAAATAAGAAAAAAAAAGGAGGAGGGAGAAGCAAAACCAACCTGATCTTGATTACTGGTACTATTGAGAAAGTTCATTGGGAAATGAAAGCTCTCACTGCTGTTGCCATTAATCTCATTTTATGTTAGTTTGGCTTTTACTGCAGAAAGTAAAAACTCTGGGGTTTTCTTTCATACCCAGTCCCATATGTGAGTTAAAGCAAAGTTGACAAGCAAGTCCTTGACGTAACCTCACGCATGCTGTGGTTAGAAGCTGTATAGCAGCATCGGCCCAGATGTGATTTCCTCACTTTATTCAAATTAATTGGGCTTTAATTAAAAACGCAGCGGTTTGTTTTGTTTTCTCTTAAAGAGACACACAGCTAAGGACGACCATTTGTTAGTTATCTCTCTTTCTCGTGGTAAAATTGTTTTGATGTGTGTGAGAAAGAAAGTTGATTGTTTTTTCCATTCTGTCATACCTCAAGCATTTCGTGCAGGGACTGAAAGCAGGCTTGTGAGTTAATGTGGTCTATAGAACGATACCCAGTGATGTTAAACGGGACTGCACTCCCACCTTGCCTGGAGGAGTGAGGCTAGTTTGTCCCTGTCTTATGGTTAAATACTCCATCCTGAGTGACTGAACTCCCTCTCCAGTGGCTCCATACTGCAGACACTACAAATTTTATTGTCTTTTATTGCACAGACCGGTGGAAGACAGATCTATAGAATTTATGAGATGATCCTTCTGGATTTTAAAATTATATGATACGTTTATACAGTGGAGGTGCTTCTTATGAATCCCAGTGGACTTATTTGAAAACTACAGGACTTTTTCTGTCTGTATTATACAAGGAACTACCTCTGTATTCGCTGTGCTGGGAATAAGGAGTAGATGTAGCATCTTGACTATCTGCTTTTAAGATCCAAGTACATTAAAGATGAAATTTCAGTAAGCCTCAGACAATGCAAAGTAGAAAATGGATGAGGAAACCACTTGGGTGGAAGGGATCTGGTTCTAGAAATATTTTAGGAGAACAAAAGTGATTGCAGAGTCTGACTTTCCATACAAACTGCTTTGGAAAAACATCCTCTCCACAAAACCTGTGGTGCTGTGAAAGAGTGGTCGTGCCCTGTGCCCAGTACCCGTGGTGGCTGCTTGCTCTTGGGAAAGAGAAAAGTCAGAGGCTCCAAATCAAGGCAGAGATCTTATTGCTGATCATCTCAGAAGAGATGAAGGCAGGTGGAGAGCAGCACCAGAGACACATCCACACACACCAACTCCCACCCCACCCAGGATGCCCACAAACAGCCGCAGAGGGATGTGGATCCCAGCTGAGCGGGATGCTCGGCCGATGCTCTGCCCAGCACCAGCTGCTCATGAAGCTGCACCCACCCTGGATGTGGCCACGAGCAGCTCTGTCAGCATGTGGTGGAGGTGCCTCATGCTGAGAAACCTCGTGTGCCACTGCTCAGTAACCCTCATGATTACCATCATTAGTTAGACACTATTTTATAAGCACCCAAAGACTCACTAGGTCTCAGCCACTGTTGGAAGTGATGACTTCTTAATGGCAACCAGCACACTTGAAAAATTCCCCGAGATTGAACAACATTCTGGAGACAGACATCTCCCCGGGGAGCCAGCTGCCTGCCCTCTCATTGCTCAAATATTGAGGTTAATTGAGGAAGTGAAGAGCTTTGAATTATCACTACAGTATAAAGACATCTACGTGCTCGTTTTTAACGTTTTGGTTTAGATCCTTGTAAAAATACCGACGAGTTTTAGCTATTATTAATCACATTAAGCTAGAGGACACATTTTAGTATTTGGCAGCAAGTTTATCCTATGTCCTGTAACTGAGCCCATAACAAGATTCCCACTTCATTTCGTTTGCTTACTTGATAGTGCAGATAGAAATGGGAGGATGCTGAAAACGAAAACTCTATTTAGGCCACATAATCTCCTTCATTAAATATCAGCGATGCTGGATAAGGCTCACTTGGGGACCTATTAATGGAAACACATCTGCTGTGTTCATAATAATAAAAGACTGGCTACAAAGTGATTAATTGCTGTTAACAGAAGCAGGCCCTGCTTCGGGAAGGCAAATACGTGGCACATTTGGATGCTCAAAGCACTCCAGGCGCAGGAAGACATCGCACAGACAAGCACGGCTCTTGCTAAGTCTGGATTGCAGCACTGCAGGCACAGCTCAAGGGGTCATCCGTGCCAGGATGGGTCAAGTCAGGCCACCTTGCCCCTGGCAGACAATCCCACCTCCCCCAGGCTCTCCCAAGGTAAGAGCTAATTGGAAAAGCAACATCACTGCCTTTTTTTTCCTGATTCAAATGCATTTTATTAGTGGTATTTGCATTACAGTAGTCACAAGAGACCCTAATCAAACTGGGGCCCTCTTGTGTTAGACACTGTCCAGATGCATAATATAAAACAGCTCTTCCTTTTAAGAACTTAAAGGCTTGCAGATAAGCTGGAGCATGGGAAGGGAAAACCAGACACCAAGTGGGGAAATGCTGTGTCCTTCCTGAAGTTCTAGAAGACAACAGAGATCTCATAGGTCTCAGTTTAAGATTATTGGACCCTACCTTCTCTGTGAGTGGGAAATGATGTATGAGATCCTCAGCAGCGAGTCAAGAGCATATGGCCTTCAGCAGAGCCTCGTGCCTGGAGAGGATCTGGCTCTGGCACAGGGGGGCTGAGCGCTCGGCGAGAAAGAAAACACTTGCATTGGAAGATTCTCAGGATGCTTGAACAGAGAGCTCAGAAACATTCCCAACTTACAGTGACTTTATAAGAAGGCATGTCATACCCTTTCAAACGGAGAGAAAGTATGAGCCAGAATGGCAGGAAAAAGCAGCTTATTTCCAGGCAGTTCGCTAGCACATTGATTAGAGTCCAGATGAAGATAAAAAGGCTAGAGATCCAATGCACAGCACTGGAATTGTGTGTTTCTGTGGAAGATCTAATGTATTCATGCTGTCAGGTCACATACATTAGACCTAGAAACCTGATGTTTTCTTTCTTCTTTTATTTTTTTTTTCCCCCCTCTTTTTTAGAAGTACTTTGAGCAAATATATTGAATGAGACATTTGCAAGCATGGAGCCCATTAATAACCCAAGCTGAATGCAATGCTGCAGTCTCATTCATACTGCTCTTGGGAGCCAAGGAAATTAAAATCCTATACATTTCTTTTCTGCACTGGGGAAATCAAAGCCAAACCATGAGATGGGGCTGATTAGAGACAGGTGAAATGTCTGCTTGTTTCTAAAGCTTTACAGCTCTCATTTCGATAGCCCCTGGATTTTCCCAGTGCATTCTGCAGATACCAGAGGAGAGATGGCTGTGAGAGGAGGAAACAAGTCTGAAGACCATCTGAGAAACAGGACCTTTCCAGATTCCAAAGACCAAAAGATGTTACAGTAAAGGCTCCTTGCTGACAGCTGGTGGAGACTTTCATCTTGTACTTAGTGTCTTCCCCACGCCACAGGTTTGTGAGGCTGTGAACCTGTAGTCTGGTTTGTGCTAAAACAACAATAACAAAAATTAAAACCTCCCATCAATTTAATAGAACAAAGAAACAATAAACCAGACAGTAATTCTGAAATTCTGCACGTGCATATATGGTGTATATAAAAGTAACTCCTCTGTGTTGGGATCTGTATAGAACACACATCTTACTCAAGGTGCACCAAGAGCCCTGTCTGTGCCTAATTAATCCTTGGTACTGATCCTTCTCCAGGCAACCACTGTAAATCAGGATGCAGAGGTCCATTAGTTGGGTATTAAGTGGGCAGGCAGACATCAGAATGACTTTGTCACAAATCTGATGTACTCATCTAAATAGATATAAATGGTCTTGGTTTATAACTGCTTCCTCCAGTCAATCTCCTATGATATCCCAGACTTGCTAACGTTCTTTTTATTGCTGCCATCTGATTGTATAACTCTCCACTGATAGCAACTCTTCATATTGCATCGATTATGAAGAGAACAGGAAAATGAACAAAATGTACTCATTCTGTTTATAGTTTGAGCTATAATTTTGTGGCCCTTCTTGGACGCCTTACCAGAAGAATCAGATGCACTTTTCTCCATGTTTGGCAACATGCTGATAATTTGGCCGGGAGCTGTGTTCAAGTTTCCTCAGTTCTTGCTCTCGCCTGCTTTCACAAATGGCTGGTTTTAGGACATGGGAGATGGACAAGGCTCCTAGTGCAACTGGTGAGGCAAAGCAGGAGCTTCTACTAAATACAGAATTTCCAAAGAAGAAGGGCTGTTCATCAACCCTGGATAACCACCCACTGATGTGTGATTGGGGTAGGAAGGGTCAGACGTGATCTACAAGGGAGGTGGCTGATGATGGACTTGGCAGAGCCCTCCTAGTCAGGAGTGTAGGGTTATTCCTATGGATCAAGGTAAGTGGGAGGCACAGCCTGCTTTGAATGGCAAAACCTTACTCTCTTCCCCATCTCAGCATGCTGCAGGCCTTGTCTTCTCTTCATTTGAAGGGCTGAGGTGGACAGTTGACTCATTTTCAGCTGTGAAAAAAAGCTCTTTTCTTGCTTTGCTGTACTTTGGTCAATTCAGTGGGGAATGACTCAAGATTACAGTAGCCTGACTAAATCAGGAGTTTAAAGTAGTGTGAATTTAATTGTTTTAGAAACAGAAAGAGGGGGGGGAAAAAAAAGGAAATTAGAAATTTTTTATTTATCTCTCCTTCCATGATAAGAATTTCTATTTAAATTGAACTGCTTTCTATAAAATTATTTATTTGTTTTAGGGGCAAGTGGTAGAAATCTCCTTTATATAAGAAGGAAAACCCTTTGACTAATGTAGTAACTACTTAAAAAATTATTGCCTGTCTTGCACAACTGATCTCAGATACAGAGAAAGCAGTTTGGTAAAACTCTGTAACACTGAGAATGCAACTCTGTGCAAACTGGGCTAAAATATTTAGCCAAAAGATTGTGTGGAGCTGACCCCAAAACAAGAGATCATCCCAATTTATCCTTATCCACTGCCACTGGAAATTGTGCACTGAAGTTTTTGTGGGAATGTGGGGTTTTCCTATATCACCATCAGTTTTCTCTGTGCATGCCTACATAAAAAGATTAATCAGAGGAAAGGAAAATCAACCCACTTTCCCTGTTTGTTAAAACAGGGAAACTGAGGAACCAATTCAAACCAATGCACGAGTCCTGGGTTTGTCTTGTTTCTGTGGTTTTTGTTGACTGAGGTTTCTCCCAAGGAGAATCCATGGCAATTTTTCTCAGGCCAATAAATGCCACCCTTCTTGAAGTGGTCCATTAGCTGTTATTAGCCTAATGATGTTCTTCAACTGCAGAGAGAGATAAGGCTTGATGATGGCAAAAATCTTATTGCAATAGTAAGGGTGGTAGAGGACTAGAGAGCTGTAGGATGTCACCTGCGGATGTGCCAGCTGATGCCAGCCCATCCCCACCAGTATGGATGAACCAACCTGCAGTCAAGCTATCAATTATATTGTCTCAAGGTTTTGTCCAGTCCCATTATCTAAGACAGGGCAAAAATTTGTCTTTGGCAAAATAAAGATTAAATAAAGCATGAGTAATATGTATGTAGATCTGGAAGATATCTTGGCACTGAGAGCAATTTCCTGCTCTGACGGATTTAGAAGTGCTCAGGTTCCTGCTGCGACTGGAAAGTTGTTTCAGAACATCTTTCCTGTGATGCTCAGAAACCTGCTTCATGTTTCCACCCTCTATTTACTCACAACCAGTTTGATTTGGGGCCAGCATTGTCCTTTAGCTTAAATAACTGTCTCCCTTCCCTGGGGGTTTACCTGGGCTATTTATAGAAAGCAATCCTTTTCCTTGCCTTTTCCTCCATTTCCTAGCCTAAACAAAACTATTTTAGTCTCTTCTCCACCACCCTGATTGCCCCCCATCTTCCTTTGCACCTGCTCCATCAGCCAGATCCTGGCTGGTCCTAGTGCCCCACAAGGCAGGGACCTTCCCTCTCCCTCCTGAACTCACCAGTTTCGGAACCTCCTCAATTTTCAGCTCTTGTTATTCTGGTGGTTGGTTTATCCTGTGATCTTTAATACAGGCACATCTTTATTTTTCTTTCCCACCTGCAATTTTTGAGCCCTGTTTATCACAGAAGCCTCTGTCATTTCTCTCTTGTCTCATTTCTTTATCAGCTGAAGGAAGTCTGTGGATGGGCAGTGGTACAGAAATGCTGTTTGGGGATTTCTATTGCTATAACAATATAATTTCCCTGATTTATTATTGAAATCCTATAAATAGGCTGCTGACACCTCAGTCTGGGCTTGTTATCTGTGATCCCTTTATAGCCCATGAGAAGGTGCAGGTTCACCTCCTCCTCAGACCCATGCCTACAGTCTGACAGAGTGAAATTTTGGAGGTGTCTGTTTTTCTTTAGGGAATATAAAAAGAGGCCAGGGCATGAGCCCAGGATTAGTCATCTAACTTTTAGACACCCTGAAGTCAGATAAGATGAATTGCACTTTGAAATATCCACACCAAGAAGGTAGTGATGACTTTTGGGTATACCAGTTCTAGCTGCTGAGCTAGAACTGATCAGGAACTGCCAGGAACAACAGATCATTGTCTTCTCAGAAGGTGACATTCTGTCCCTTTCATTTTGGGCACTTGATATGAGAATAGAATGAGAATTTCAAACCTCCCCAGGGTTATCTGAAATCTGCTCTTTTTAAAGCTTGGTATCAACTGTGAGGAAGTGATGTGATGCTTCTGAAAATGCCTCTGAAAACGTCCAGTGAGTCTGAGGCTGGTCACTGTCAGCCCTGGGCTAGAAACATCCTTGCTCCACTCTTACAACAAATCCACCAGACCAAGGGCTGCAGCAACACCTGTTTCCCAGGACCCCACCCAGGCATCTCTGCTCTGATGAGGAGGGACCAGTCCTCAGATTCCCTCTGCTGTGACCTTCAAGGGGGCTGCACCTGCTTCACGCCTGTCTTCCTAAAACCTGAGCATCAGACACTCATCACAAGGTAAGCAAGAGGCATGTAAATCCTTGGGCTGCTTGTTGTGATGGAATCTGGGCAAGAAAAAGGACTTGGAGTTCACAATGGAAAATATTTTTTGAGAGCAGTTACTCCGGGGCAGCAGCTTTGCTCAGCAAGTGTAGGAATTATTTTGGTATACAATAAATCTTTGTAGTTCCGCAGTTTCACTTGTCAGCTCTCCAAACAAGCATCCTCCCCAGTCCAGAGCCTGACAGGTTTAGCCCTGGATACTGTGCCTAGCTGGGCTGTTATGAATTCACAACATTTTTCTCTATTCCCCTGTTACTTACATAAGCCTTCCATGCTATGTAAACTGAAAATACATAAACTGAAAACATTTCTTTTTGTTGATGGCAAGAGGGAGAGATTGCTCCACATACATATGGGAACAGCTTCATCCTAGACATCATGTTTACTTAATAAGCACCTCAAGTCAGGGCACTAACTGTGAAACCTCTTGCTATGAATTTTGAGCCCTTGCCCTGAATATCCCCCTCAGGCAGATGCCTGAAGAAAACTCCCCACTCCTGGAATTGCAATGAGATGGGCAAAGCGATGACTCAGGAAAAGAAAAGACAGCATCTCAGCTTAAAAGTTAGCTAACAAATGTGACCCTGCTGGAAGAGGACTGGTTTTGTTTGGCTTCCGAGGCAGTCACTAAGTTAAGGCCAGTGGTGAGTTAAGAACTGCTCAGATGTCTTCAGATAACTTCAGTCAGAGTCTGCTTGGCACACTTCAGTACAGTGAAAACAACACAGAAATATTTCAGGGTAGATTATTAGCAGAATGGGAAAAAAACCCTACAGATGAGTAGTAATTAATCTTGTCCATTAAACTTTGCTTATTTCATTCCTTCTTTAACCTTTGTTGAAAAACTTCAGCAGGGGTGGAGAGCCGGGAGGAGACTTTAAATAAATGTCTCAGTCCTGAAAGAGTTTCTGAAACAAAAGAAAATAAAAACAAAGCATTTTCAGCCTGACTGCTGATGGGTGTCTCCTTGGGTTTAGATCATCAGTTAAATGCAAGTCCAAATGATATTAGTTATGCAGCTAAATATCCATTTTCTTTAATTTACTAGATCTTCAGTTTATGATTTAGTTTAGCACTCCAACCAAAGTTTATTTGGAAATCAATATTTCCATTGGATGCACAGGTTTTCATTTCAAGTAGGGAAGCAGTGGAGAGGCTCACTTCAAAAAACAATTCTCTGCAGCAAGATGGCAGATAGTCTCCTGCTGAAACTGCTCTTTATGCTTCATGGAAAACACCAACCAGTTTTTGGAAAAAATGAAGCATATTTTATTTAAAACCACCACCACATTTTTTTTTCCCACTCAGCTTTGTCAGGAGTGTCTCTAAATAGGAAGTATTGCTTCCTATAGATGGGTTGAGTTAATCATTTCCCCTTAGAAACACACTGGGAGACACGTTTGGAGAAGCAGCTCGGCGTGATGGGAATGGAAAGCTACTGGAGGGGAAAGAGGAGCAGAGCTGAGCCTGCATCACAAACCACGGGGCCGTGCATGACCTAGGAAGGAAGCAAAAGGATGTTTCCGAAACCCATAGCATATAATAATTCACTTTAATCTTCCCTAGTTGTCTTCTCTCTGTGGCAGAGAAGGAAAACTGAGAAACTCCAGTAGAGATATACTAGATACTGGAGGGGGAGTGTTCTCAACAGCAATGATTGTAGATAAAGAGCTACCATGAGTTGTCTTGGGCCACCCAAACTCTTGTTTTACCCTTTGGAAATAGATTGGGGCAAATTATTTCAACAGGCCAGTGTGGGACCATCTGTAGGGAGATGCCAGCTCCCAGGGCTGGGGACCTCTTGCCTTTCAATAGCTTGAAATGGAAAAAATCCCCCCACTAAAATAACTTTTGAGCCAATAAAGACCTCATTTCAGGCAGTGGAGGAGAAACCATGCAGGCACTATTAGCTTTAGCAAAGAAGTTTTCAGCCTCTAAAAGTAGGACATCACTAAACATTTCTGAAATTCCCTCTCCCCTCCTTTTTGTTTTTGGTCACCCTGAACTGTAGGTGCCTGATGGAAATTTTCTGAGAGCAAAACAACCAACACCAGGCTTTTTCTGGTTGCCATTTCCATAGCCTGGAAGTGCAGGGAGAGTCACCAGTCTGGAGAGCGCCGTTAGCCAACAGGAGAAAAGCAAATCTCTATTTAAGACATCATCCAACTCCCATTGGGCTTCCTCACCTCTGACAGATTTGTGAGTCACTAAGAGGAAGTATTTTACTGCTATCCTGTTTGGTCAGCAGGTGGAAGGGAAATAGCTCTCGCAAACCCTGGAAAAAATTAATTTACTAGGAGTTCAATTTCATCATAGTCTTAGTGCTTTCGGTCTCTGTCTCAATTTCATGTTATGCCAGCAGTTTTCTGGATGCTTTACAGAGGAAGACAACAAGACAAGATGCTTGGCATAATGGAATTTTTTTAACCCTATGTAATTTTTATGGTGCTTCCCAAATTTTCATCCAGTAATATCCAAAAAGATAAAAAACTTTTTTTCTCTCATTAATTTTTCCTCTGGTGTTTCAATGTTTCCTTCTGCTTTCCAAGAAATTTTCCTGCAAGATGAAAAGAAAAAAAAAAAGATATTTTCTTAAAACTACAGGGTAGGATTTAAAAAGGATTTAGGTAGTTCATAAACTTTACAAAAGGGATGAAATTCACCCTAAAGAAAAAAAGAAACTGCAAACATCTCTCTTTTTCATAAACCAGTGAAAACAGGAAAATGAGCATTGCTGAAGAAATCTGAGAAAATTATTTCCCAAGAGGATTTTAGGAAATAACAACAACAACAAAAAGTTCTATTTCTACCAAGAACATTTCCTAGCTGGAACCTCAGCCAGCTAAAGTGCCAGTGGACAAATTATAATATCCCTCACTTTGTGAGCTTTTTAATAAAATTAACTCTTCTGCTGTCGTGTTAATTGGTTTGGCAAATTTATTTCCAGGGTGCTGTGCTCCTTTGCCAAAGACTTCACCAAGATTCAGCAAGGTGGGGAGTGCCAGCGTGTCAAGACACAGGGATTACACACAGCACCCAAACTGGGACACCTTCCTGGGCACCCTGGTCGCTCTCAGCTTCATTGCAACATTGAGGGAACAACACAGGCATGAGAACTGAGGTTTTTGATGCTGCCATCTCTGCTTTCCTCTGAGACAGATAACCCATGAGGTTTGTTGGTGAGGTTTCCCTCCTTGGTGATGAGGAAGACCTCAAGTGTACAGAGAAACCACCCAAGAGAGGAAGCCTATGTGGTTTTGAGAGAAGCCCATAATAGAGATGAAGCCCTGAATATCCACCACGGATGCAGAAGGCACTGGTAACATTTAGACTTGACTTACATATGTCTGTTGTCAGTCTTCTACCTTCCTTATTATGGTCCTCTAAAAGGGAAGAATAGGATAATCCAGCTCTTGAACCAAGCCTTGAATATAAATTAGCTTTTAAGACCTTTTAGAGCCAATTTTTTCTCACTGTTTATACGTTTCTGGTTCAGCAGATATCCATCTCAGAACAACAATGAAGAAATGGGTCCATTGTGCAGTAAAGTATATAAAAGCTCTAAAGTTTCCTTAAAGATGTTCCAAAGTGATACATGATCTTGGGTGCTCAAATCTGAGACATATAAGAAACGTTTTAAAATATTCTTAAATAAATGAAGCCACTGGGACAATTCCAGCCAAGCTGACAGGAGAACAATGTATAATATAGAGAACGACCCCCTGACCCTCATCATGTGCTTGTTTCTGTAAATACATCCAAAGAGAGGATTTTGGAAAGCCCTGCAGTGTTTTGACACAGACACACATTTCATTTTCAGGTTCCACCTGGGACTTGTAGTAGCTGCACAGCAAGGAGAGCAATTGTTTTTGTGGTTTCTTTCTGGCTCGGACCACAGGGTGATGCACCAGAAGTCTTACGAGAAATTCTGCTTTGTTGGGATTTCCTGCATGATTCTGCACACAAAAGCAGCCCAAGCAATTCAGCTGACACAGTTATTGGAACCTGCAGATGATTTTCCCAACAGGGATTGATTTGGGAACCTCTGCTTTTCACCCACTACTCTTTGTTACAACCTACATACTTCCTGTGGGATAGCATTTGGATAGAGTTTTCTATGAAACATCACTAAGTGTTATGAAGTACCATTGTATTCTGCTAAAGCACTGCCAGCCCAGGGAGAGCTGCATTTCAATTGCCAGGAACAGAGTTCGAGTTGCTGAGATTTAATAAGTTACTGAGATGTAGCAGTTACTGAGATGTAACAAGTCACTGAGATGTAACAAGTCACTGAGATTTAACAAGTTACTGAGCCTTAACAAGTTACCATGCAGCAGCTGAGCTGCAGGAAATCTCTGTAAGTGTCTTTTTCTTTCTTTTTCTGTTTTCTACATCCGTGGCAAAGGCAAAACAAGTTGTCTTGGTTTAATCCTGTCTCACTGTGTGCAGAACAAAGTTACTTCACAGTAACTACAGACTGTGCTTACCCACGTGTGTAGCTAGTGGGTAGTAACTCATTAACCACAGGAACACGGGGCTGAGCATCTTACACTTGGTGTGTGAAGCATCTTGAAGTCTTAAGAACATTGCTTCTCATGTAGCATTGATTAGCAGAGGCAGCAACTTCTTATCATCTCTAACAGTAACAACTGAAAGCATCAGCTTGTGCTTTATGATGATGTGACCCCCCACTGCCCACCATGGAAAGGTGTAGCATTGCCAGTCTGACACCTTGCCCTGTTTAAATATTTCCTCCTTTCTCTAGTGATCAGCAAATCACCATAGTGCCTGAGCTGCTCTTCTTCCAAACTTTCAGTTAAGGCAAAAAATCTCCACCCCAAGCCCCAGCCTCAGCCCTGATCCACCTGGTTTTTGGGCTGGGAGATTTGCCAAGCAAAACTCTTTCACTCACTAATAGATGTGCGTGGGGCATTTTCATGCAGCTGCTTAAAGCAATGCTGCTTCGTGTGGTCTTTACTTTCCTCAGCATCACCTGCATCCTTCATTTCCACTCTGGAGCAAATCCCTGGACCAGCTAAAGGCAGGGAGAAACAAAGCAAAGGACCCCAAACTAGCAAAACCCATACAAACAAAGAGAAAAACTAAAATACTGTGGTTACAGTGAGTCAATGAGAATCATTTGGGGATCAAGAAGACATTCATGTACTTGGTGGATGAAAAGGAAAGAAATGTCATTCTCTCACCAGCCTCATTTGCTTTGCACATTGAAGAGATCAAAGCTGACAGGATGGTGTTCTGACACTGTGCTGAAAGTACCTGCTGTTTTTCCTGGTGGATGTCCATTTTAGACAGTGAAGTTGGAGCATCTTTCCATAAAGCCTACTGGGAGAAATGCTGCATTGAGCTGGTACTTGACAGGCCCCTTGGGAAAGCTGGTCCCTGGAGAGCAGAGAGATGAAGTCTTGGGAGAGAAGGAAAGAAGTTTCCTTCTCAAAATCTCTTTCAGTCCTTGTTATAGGGCTTTTGTGGATCTTTGATATGCTGGTTGGCATTAGCAGACAGATTTCCACCCCCCACAAATAAAGAGCTGATACTGAAATAAGCCAGCTGGCCAAATATCCCCATTTGATTTCACTAAGATATGGAACGGAACCAGTTAAACCTGAATTACTGCACTATTATGCCAAAAAAGTTTACTGTAGGGTGTGAGTCACGGTGTGGTTTGGTCCTTTGTCTATGCAGAGTTTGCAAGATTTCTTTTTTTCTTTTGGTAGAAGCAGAAGACTCATCAAAGCAACTTTGACTGAAGGCTTTACCACGGCCAGGATGGGAAGCCTGGCAGTCCCTACACCTATCAATCCCACATAAGGTGAGAAAGCCCTGCAAAAGCACCTCCCCATTCGGGCAACAATATCCTTTCGAGGAAAATTCTTTCCTGATCCTTGCTTTAAAGAAGTGATTTGAGATTAATGTAAAGACCATTTGTCATTTGGGTTATAAGAGATGCTAATGGTTTTACCAGCTTGTTGCATTTTCTATAAATGAAGCCTGTATCATGAGCTTTTCTGTTAAGCATAGAACAGTAAAGAAATAGTCTCCTCTAAATGGCAAAGCCCAAACTGAGTCACTCATCAATTCCCCGCTAATTGTCAGATGTGTTTATTGCACGGGACAATTGATAACCTGTAATAAGATGTGATGGATTTAGCCAGCTGTGTTTCTACAATTTCAGGCTGGTGTATGTCCAAGAGAAACCAAGAGAGTTATACGAGTACAATAAAAAGAAAAAAGAATAAAAGAAAAAAACCCCAAACCTACAGTAGTGTTGATTCAGCACTGGTGAATTTTCTTCTCCTGATTAGTTCTGTAATAGCAAGTGTCTGATAAATGGGTTAAAGACTGACTGAAGGAGATAGGTTGGGAAAAGTATTGCCATTATGTTTGTTAATATTCCTCCAGTTAATTTGAGCTGTAGGCAAGTCACGGGGTAAATGTCTACAGGAGAAATAACTGGAGACAGAATCCATGGGAGAAAGCAGAGTCTGTTTCTTGCAGACATGGCCCATGGCACTGGAGCAGCTCAGTGTGAAAGTCCCCCACTGTCAAACCCTGGACACAGATCTCTGCGCTTGGCTATCTCTCACACGATGTCCTTTCCTTCTCAGCTGAAGGTGGAGGTGCCTGTCCAGCCCTCTGACTTTGGGATGTGGCCACTGTCCTGCTGCTGAGCCCCAACCTGGCCACCGCACGTGAGCGCAGCCGAGGAACACGTCTGGAAGGAGCCAGCTCAGAAGTTCATCTCCCCTGTCTGGAGAAGCCCCCAGGGAGGAGACAATCATCTCCTCGTGTATCAAGACTTGGGGACAGTGTGGTGGCACCCTCATCTGGTGAGCTTGCCTTCATTTTTCCTCTTTCATTAGCAAATTTTCTTCTATGGAAATCCTGCCAAAAAAAAGTTAGCCACCCCAAACACTGGGAACACTCACATGATACTTGCAGCTGACCACATCCTCCCCAATCTTTCTTCATCTTGGCATGCTCAGCCTATGAGCTTGCAGAGAACAATTCACCCCTTCCCCAATGGGATTTGAATTTAACCACCATTCCCAAGCACTCTGTTAAAAATTGGGCATGATTTGTGAAAACCCAGTATGGTCTTAAAACCCAAAGATGTTCTGATGATGCCTGACTAATGAATGTGTGGTGGCCAAACACAGTTAATGAGGCATGACCATGTTAGTCCTACAGAAATCATAGAGATTAATCATGCAACCAGATGAGCACAAACAATGATAGAAGGCAATGGACGTCCTCACGGAAGACTCAGATGTCTTCCTGGAGGATAATTTGTACAGGATGCAAGATTACTGAGCTTCATGCACTGAACTTCACGAAGACCTTTGATCTGTGCCACGTGGGGTTAGACTGGAAAAGGCATGAAATTTTATATGGTCTCTTCAAACTGCAGGAAAGCTTTTCCTTGATCACAAAAGAAGATATGAATCAAGAAGATTTCCTTGAGGAAAATCTCTAAAGTTCAGGGTTTTGACAGTGCCATTAAGATGTGGTGAACCTTGGTCTGCTCTTGAATTCACCTGTGTGAATTGCAATTGGAAATAAAAACACTACAGCAGCTTCCTGCACATTTCTTCAGCCTGGATTTCATTAAGATCTTCCCCGAGCTGGGATTATTTTGCTCATGTACGGTCTACAAATCTGTTCAGCCTTTGTTTGGGAGCAGAAAAATATTCCTGATGAAGGCATCCTGTATAACTCAATATAAAACCAAAGTGTTCAGAACCCTTTTTTTTTCCTTTTTTTTTTAAACAACTATTAAAATTTAATACATAATCATATCCCACTACGGAATTCTACAAGAGTGTTAAAAATAACCCAACAGGAAGCATTAAAGCACTTATTAAATTCTGCAAGTATTTACAGTAATTTCTGCATAGGACTCCATTAAATAATTTCCATGGCACCCTCAGGCCCATTTCTACCAAGTTCCACTGGATTTTTCCAAAATGGTCAGCTCTTTCTTTCCCATTTTGATGAAAAAAGAAGAGAAGCAGCCTGGTTCTTCTCCGGGAGCTGGTTAGGCCAACACCAGTGGCTGCAAAACACAGACCCAGACTCAGCTGGTGAACGTCACCATAAATCTGTTGCTTTCACATCCAAGCTCAGGGACTCCAGCTCCTCCTCTGCCCACAGCTCACCTCAGTATAAATCCATGTGTCTTCTGCTTTTGGCTCTCACTCTCCAGTTAGGCAACTTGCAAAGCTATTGTTTAGAACTTCTGGTATATTTTAGGAGCTGTAAAATTAGCCGTGTTAGCTCATAACTTATGGAAGGGGTTCCTGAGATGTTATTCCCTCTAACATTTTCTGTTGGAGATGGATGGGACAGCCAAGGACTGAGGTCATTGGTGCTTTGTGTTTAGCCAGAGAGGGGGAATTTGCAGTGCTTTCCAGCAGACTGTCTCCCAGTGACTGTCAGGGTTATGCAACTGGGATGTCTCCACGGTGCCCTGGAAAGCTACAGCTGATCTCTGCTAGAGATGCTCTTTCCGAAATAGACACTGTGTTTCAAAGGATGACACTTTCTGCCTTCCCAGACACAAAGGCACAATCGTTTCCATTACAGAACTTGTCTCATCACCCCAGGTTGTGCTGGCCTGAAGGAGCTCCTGTCTAGAGACCGTGCAACCGGGCTGCGAAGATGGGTCATGCTCTGCGCAGTCAGTTGCCAAAAATACTTCTGGGAACAAAAACACCCCTTGATTTTTCTGCAACCGAAGTAAATCTGAGACAAAAAACCCAGAGGGAGCTGTTGGCACACGCCACAAAGCCATCAGACAGGAATCCTGCTGGCAGATCACACCAGCTTCTTGACAGGCAGAAGTTTAGAAACCATTTAGCACATGAAAGCTGGTTAATATGTGTGTATCTAAATGTATATGAGAGACTTATGCATAGGGAAGCTGGGCTAGGCATATCATTTTCCAAAGCTGAAAATGTGTCACTCAGCCATAACTGCTAAACTGAGAGCAATCAGGATGATTGCTTCAGAAAGGGGAGCTCGATGGAGGCTCTCCGAGACACTTCCACCCACAGTTGTGGTTTGAACAGGGTGGTTCTGGCTAGTGGCTGAAGAGATGCAACTGCACGGAACTGGTGAATGACAGCATATTCTTTTACACTTTCCTCAGTAATAAACTCTCTTTGCAGACTGAAAACTTCCCCATAGTGCCTTTTGGCTACCGAAACGTAAACAGATGCTCCCCTGCAATTAAGTCTCAAGGAGTTCCACATTTGCATTGATTTTGCACTTGCTAGGAGACTTCCTCCAAATTACTCCCAGACAGTAACTTTGCTGATTTGAGAGCTGGAGCAGGAAATGTTTTCAGCACAGTTGCTCGTTGTTTTGCAAACGTCCTTGGGACAGGCTGCTTGCCCACAGCTACTTCGTGAGCCACCAGCGTGAGCGATGTCACTTGAATACCGTTGAGACGAGAAATAAACTCCCTAAGCTAAACACAGATCGGGGATCAAAGGCATTTGGGAGACCTGCTGTCATCATTTCTGGAGCTCCAACAACTGCTCAGCTCTTGCTGGTGAACGATCGGCGTCTGTGCGACGCCAGCCGCTGTGAAAGGGATGGGTGTTCAGGGAATTATGGCAGGGAGTTTACAGGGAGGCTTTGACTTTTGGTGTTGTAGCGACTTGCCCATTAAGTGCTTGATGGACTTTGGTTCTTCTTCCCTCTGAGCTACACTGCGTGTTATACAACTTTCCTTGGCTTGCCTCTAAGCCCTGGCTTCACCATGGGAAAAGCTTCGTAGCATCAGGCCAGGTATATAATAAGGTGTAATCTCCTTGAGTTATTTATGAACTAAGAACACATCCCTTGGCAAGGCAGCGATGCCTCATCTCAGGCACGATTCTTTAAAAAGCAGCTTCCTTATTTTCCAGATGCAACTTGCTCTTCTAAAAATCAGATTTCTGCTCCCGAGTGCCTGGTTCGCAGCTCAGGCTGCAGAGGATGGAGGTGGACAGGGAGGAGCAGATCCCCCTCAGCTCCTGGGATGTGTTTGTCCTCTGCCTCTCAGGGACCCTGTCATGCAGACACCTCCCCAGTCACACCCACGGCACAGCTCATGCATATTCCCCCCTACTGATGGATCTCTTATTGCTTCTGTGTCTGGAAAAGAGCTGCTGATAAGCTCGTTAACATAAATTAGTGCAAAATTACATTTGCATGAGATGGCTTGAGAGCTACACTGGGAGCAGCCGTTGTTTGTCACAGCAGCAGCATCCTTCTGCACGTTGCCCTGCAACTCAGGGTGCTGGCAGCACCCCTTCCTCCCCCCAGTCTGCAATAAAGCAGACAAATGAAAAAAGGCTCTGTAATTGAGGTGAAGTCCAAATTTCCTCCATGTCAAAGGGAAAAGTTACTGGCCGCTGATCAAAAGCATGTTCTTTGCTGACCAAAGAAATAAATGCACAGGAGCAGAAGCTGAGCACTTTTGGAAAGACAGTATGGGGGCATAAAGGGCTAAATTGATAATCCTATCAGGAAAATATAACTTAATCTGGAGCTACATATGAAAGATTGGATCCAAATCATGGCAAATTCACCAAATTTGCCTCTCTCTGCTTCTCGTGCTGGTGGTGGGATTGGCTGCCCAAAGTTTTCCAGTTACCTGCACTACAAGTGCACAGCTTTTCTTAGAAGAGAGGGGCTTTTATTCCTGAAATTTTAATCCTCGTAAGAGGATTCCCATCCTGTCCTTAGCAATGTCATAAGCCAGGGTTTTCATATCACCCTTAGCAGAAAAGGGAACCTGTGCATGGTTAGCATCTGCATGCTGGTGCTTAGCAAGAGCTCCTTGCACAAAGCTCCTCAGACTCATCAGGAACCAAGCCAAGCTTAGCTCCAGTTTATTGCCCTTTCTTTTCACTTTTTTTTCCCCCCCATTTCTTTGCTTTTGTTTCTGCTTCTCTGAGGGACTCCTCCTGGCCTGTTAATGGCACAAGCCTGGGAATTAAAACTTTTGGGTGCTGAATTAGAATATGCTCCACAAGCTGACTCTGAGCTTCAAGCATCTCAGGACGCTGGCAGAAGCAGCCTGGCAGCATCATGACCTGTGGCACTAAGCTTATGGGTGTCCAGATAACATGGTTTTACTTTAGTGTATTAAAAAAGAGCTAGCCTCAGACTGCCTGTGCCCTGGAAGGAGCAGTTTCACTAAGCCTGGTTTAAAGTTTTATTGTATACACAGAGATATAACTGAAAACATAGATGCTTATCTAGCCAAGCCCACAGGCACAAACAGCAAATAAAAAAGCCATTCATTCACCCGCCTTTGCTGTCACTGAAGGAAGCTCCTGAGCTATCCGAAGCAAACAGAGATGTTTTACAGGAGAAAGGACGTCAGCACTGGATTAACTCTTTCATTTGCCAGGGGTGCACATCACTATTCCCTGTGATTCCCTCCATAAGCCCCAGTCTGGAGCCCAGAGCCAAGAAGCATTTGAAGGATATGAAAGGATGCACAGAGAGCTCATGAGAGAAGAGCAGCATGGGGCATGGAGAAACTGAAAACCCTGTGCACACTCACCTCTGACCAGCTCCAGTGTCTCTGTGGCATCCAAGCCCAGGTACTGGTACATCCCTGGGCAGAGCCGACCTCGGTCCACACCAGTGCCATGAACGCCTCCTGTTCACACATCACTCTGGTGTCATTCATAGGGCTGTTCCAAAACCTGACCCGACTTTCCCAGTCCCCAGGCACACACAAATCAATGGGATAAATCTGCTGGATCAATTAGTGCCTCGAGCTGCCACAGCAGAAAGCAACATGCTAATGAGCCCTTGGTGAGCCTCTGCTAACCAGTGGCTTCATTAAGCTCACAAAGTGCCACGTAATAACAACTAGAACTCATCAATGCCTCTGTCATGAAGTCATCAGGCAGCAAATATTTGAGAGGGAAAATAAAACGGCGACTCATAGTTGGATTTTATTTCACTTGGTTTAAAGGGGCTCTCTCTGATTGCTTCACAGGAGGAGCGCACGGCTTCAGCTCACCCTGCAACGAGCCAGGAGCCCCATTTCCAGCAGAGGTGATGGTGCCGAGCAACCAGAGAGGAAATACCCCTCTGCTGATAAGGCTGGAGGACATCGATGCTCTAAGGACATGAACACTTCCTAAAGGGTGAGTGGGAACACGCCGGCCCCGCACTGCTGATCTCCCACTGACGCTGGCAACTCGCTCTCCCATTCAGCAGTAAAAGTTATAAACAACTTGTATGGGGGGGGGGAACAATAGGTTTAAGGATGAATCCCAGCAAAAGATAAAAGCAGGAGACTCATGGCCAGTACAACAGTACATGACGTTCTGCAAGCCCTGACTGTCCTCTGCAGCTTTCAAACTCTTCTGTGGCACTGGATCTGGCTTTAAAGCTGTTTGTAAAAACATCTGCCCCCCTGACAGTGCTGCAAGTATCAAGGAAGGACAAAGACACAACAAGCTTGAGCCACTCTGGGGTTTGAAGCCACTTGGTAAAAATAAACTGAAGCACCACTCAGTTCTCCGTTCAACAGAAGCGGTTCTTGGAAATGAATGAAAGGGAATAAAGTGCATATTCGTTTGCATGGAACATAGCAGGGAGGCTTTTCAAGAGCAAAACATTTAGATCCCAGGCTTTGTCACGGCAGCTACGTACCTCCTTGATCCAAGGCTCTGTACATCTGTAGGGTATTGTTGGTTGCAGTAGCAGGGCCGCATTCCAGCCCGTGATCCTGGGAAGGGTCGTCACAGGCTGCAGGGACACTCTACCTGTGACTCTGTGCGAGCAGGACACAGGGTGGCTTTCAAGCAATGCAAGCAGCAAGGCTGCTAGAGCTCACCCAGACCCCGAGCACTGGGTCAGCACAGGGCTTCAACCAAAACACAGCCTAAAAAAGGCTCCTTTCATGCAGGCTCAGCAGAAAGCTTCCCCTGAGAGAAATATCTCCTGGTGATGCTGCCAGAGCTGGTTTGCTGTAGGGGATGGGACAATGCCCCAGCTACATGGAGCAGAGTAAAGCAAGGCTCCCCTTGCTCCCAAAGTGCCTTAAATTGTTGTAACTGCCTCCAAATTGCTTACTTTTCAGGAGGGAGCAGCACAGCACCCGAGCCAGTCCTTCAGATGCAAACCTGCCAGCCCTTAGAAAGCTTTTTTAAACAAAAAAAAAAAGAAAAAGAAAAAATTCATAAAGGTTCTATCCATTCAAACTTCTTTTTATCACTCCATCACAGTGCTGCTAAATCTCTCCAATCTCCTGAGCTACCCTGCCCTTCTTTAAACTACTCTGAGTCCAAGGGACAAGTGCAACAAGCTCAGAATAAACCTTTTCCACTGAAGTCATCCTCACTTTTTGTGTTCTGCTTACACAAGTGACCACAGCCCTTGAAGAAACTGCAGGGAGCTCTCTGCACCCTCAAAGAGCAGGGTATTTTGCTTAGCACATATGTAATTTTTTAATGGGGTAATGTAAGCATTGGCTGCAGATGTCACAGCAGATTTAAGCTTTGGGGCCACTCAGAATTCCTTTCAGGTTGCCAATATAGTAAATTGATTGATTAATTAGCATCTGGCTTCCTGCTTTTGTGGCAGTATCTGTTGGAGTATCTGTCCCTTGACAGGGAGGACAGAAAGAACCGTGTGAGATGCCAAACATACCACGGGTAGCAGATTCAGTTTTTGACCAGCAAAATAAACATTTCAGGTCTGATTGAACAAGCTGTCTTCTCTGGAGATGGCTGCAGTGTAATTAAATGCAGGAAAAGGGAAAGAAAACAGCTGCCACCTCCTCACTCCACTAAGTTTGGGGGCTGGTGGGGGTAAGCTGGGCAGGCCAGTGTTTTGGAAAACATCAGCAGGTCTGAGGTGATGTGTAAAGTACCAGAAACTGGAGCCAGATTCTCAGTCATGCTCTGCCTCTTCCTCTTGCTTACTTGTGGGGAAAAAAAATAGAAAAGAAATGAAAAGATCCCTCCAAACACTTGTTGAGTGTAGGGACTTTGCACCGGTGCAATGGGAGAGCACCTTGGCCTTTGGTGGTGCTGCTGGGAAGGGTCTTTGCCCACGTCCTGCTTTCTGCACATGGTATTTACTGGCAGGTTTCTGGCTGCGGGGCAAAGCGAGGGCTTGTTTAAATAAAGGTATTTGCCTCAGAGGAAGCTTATTAATTCTCAGTGTCAGGAGCAGCGGAGAAACAGCGTGACGAAGAAGTTCAAACACTGGGGAAATACAGTCAACCTATAAACAGGAAGCTAAGAAAACAAAAAGAAATCCTAAATCCCAAGGCATGTCCTGCCCTTAATCACCACACGCTCAGCTGCCACCACACTGCTGCTTTTTCCCTTACTGGAGGCAACTGAGGTTTTAGTTGCTTGTCCTCAGCAGAGCCCCTGGTCCCTGGGTGCAGGTGGACTGTCAGGGAGCTGCATCCACACCAGCATCTCTGCTGGCAGAACAATTTTCATCTCTAGCTCAGTGCCATAGAAAACTTGCTTTTGTGCCATCACCTGTCCAAGTTGTTCAGCCTGTTTGTGGCACGTGCCAGGCTGAGCAAGCTCGTTGAGGAAAGCACAATGCTTTTAATGCTTGAATGTGCCAGCGTTTGCTCCCAGTGCCACCATGGGGGTGTCAGACCCCATTCTGCACATGGATTTTGCCCGGAAAAAAAGCATTTTTTGGCCTAGTACACTGTGGTGTGTGGCAGTGACTGCTCATGACCTCTGTTGGTTGGATCCTTTTGAGTTTGAGGGATTTTGCACAATGATTTTTCTTTTTTTAGGAACAAATGCATTCAGTTCAGCCCTGCAAAAGGACTGGGATCTTAGAAGAGCTGAGTGCACTCCTGAAGGAAAGATGCAAGTCAGGTTTGTAAAGTTTCCAGCAGATTTGGCCATATGTTGCTCTTTTCTGCAAATGCCCAACATCAACCTCACTCCATCAGATGGGCTCAAGCGTCAAACCAGGGGATTGGGAGGGGACAGGGCAGGACTCCATCTGGGGACAGCTGTGGACCAGCACGGTGGGACAGGGTGTGAGAGATGGGATGGGATCACAGGTTGGCAATGCCCAAGATCCAAACTGTGAGCAGGAGGATGAGATTGAAGGAACAGAAATGCACTGCATTTATCTGAACCTATTGTGCATCAAGTAGGCACTTGACCCCCATGGGATGCTGCAGCTCCAGACCTTGAGGGTGGGAAGCTGTGCTAGCTGTGTGTATCGTGATGAGCAGCAGGAAAAACCTGGAGCTGGTGGGGGAAACAAATCTCTGCACAGACATCTTACACTCATCACAGTAAAACCCTGAACTGCTTGAGCACCTCCCACCAACCCCATGGGGAAGGACAGGTGGTCTCAGCCCAATGTACAAGCTCAAACTTATGTGTTTGAATTCATGTTTCTTCATGGAAATCATGGCCCAAAATAAGCAGGCACTAGCTCTTTCTGTAGCTTCTGAGCTGAGAATGTTGGTTTGCCCAAGGTCTTGCAGCCCCCATGTGGGACTTTCCACTAGATCAGGCATCACATCTCTTCTGAGCATTCTGCTTTGACTAAAGCCAAGTGAGCGTAGCTGGATCAAAACCCAGGCACCCATTTTTGAGCAGTAGGTGCATGTGCTGAGCGGGTGGGCATCTCCTGGTGTGGCTGCGGGAAGACGTGGGGTGGCAGCAGCAGGATAGCTGCTGGCAAAGGAGCCAAGGGGCTGACTCATGGGTGCTGAGCCCCTGCCAGCACTGCCAGCTCCCGCTGACTTCAGTGGCTGAGAGAGTTCTCGGTGTTTCTCCCTCTTCCCTTTCGGCACAGGAATCGTTACTCATTCCCCACACAATGCCAGGTACCTTTTATTGTGGAACGGGCAAGGACATGGAGCGGCTGGGCATGGGAATGCAATTGATTGGAACTCTGGATTTCCTACATGACTTCAAATTATAACAATCCCAGGTATTAAGATTTTGGCACGGGGACCAGTTTGGAGGATAATTCTGTGCTATGATCTAATTTTTGGGATCTGCACTTAGTGCCAAATCTCGACGGCTTTCCTGTCTCCCTCGAGAGCAGGTTCCTTAACCCTCTCATCCCACAGTTGGTTCTGACTTTTTTCTCTTTTTTTTCCATCTTTCTCTTGAGTCTTTCAGGCAAACCTCTACCCAAACCTGGAAGAAGCCAGGCTCTTTTTCTAAAGTCCTTATCACTGTAGTCTGTGGGGAAAAAAGAACTTAAAGTGGGACAGGGTTGGCATCTCCCCAGTTTCATGCACCATTCAATTCCAAAAGCTGGTGCTTCTTCAGATTTAATAAGTGATGCCAGTGTCAGTGTTTTATGGATGTACACACACAAAAAAGCCCTACAACTTTATCACTAATGGTTAAAGAGCCCTTTTCCTAAACCCTTACATGAAAAGACCAAATCCACCCTGGGGATAATGTCCCCTGTGAGTGAAGCCCTTGTAAAGTGTCTTTAGACATAGAAGTGGGGTCTGCAGAGGGGACAATGAAGCTTCCCTGGTTTACTGCATGCTGCTTTGGACTCCTGATGTTGCCACACCTCCTTTCTGTCCGAGATTCCTCAAGTTGAGGCAAGTTCAGCTTCAATCCAGTCCCTAACAGTGGCTGCTGCCTTTGCATTCATTTTCCTCAGTGTAAATAACTCAGCAAACACAAAGCACAGCCATGAAGTGCACGGGGGGAAATATTTCTTATCTATTTTGCGTGCAGCAAACTCTCTCAGGCTCTGCTCACAGCCAATAATTCCTGCTCTTTCAGCTCAAATTGCTCTGGATATTATCTCTGCTGTGATTCACTCCTTCACACCAAATGTAATGCTTCTGAAGGGCTGTTTCACTTGCTATGACTAATTTGAGGCTTTGTGTTTACCCAAACTAACAAATCTGGGTGGTGGCTGAGTGACAAGCGGTGGGGGAGTCGCAGAGTTAAGCTGAGTGTGACATCGTCTGGAGCTGTCAGTAGGGATGGGGCAGCACTACGTGGAGTCACAGAGAAGCTGCACACCCCAGCCCAAAGGAAAGTAACCCTGGGATGCAGTTTGCCTTCATGGGTTGCCTCCTGATACTCAGTATGGGCTGTAACACCCTCACATTTCAGCTTTCAGCTTGTAATGTGTAAAGTGACCCCATTTCAGGATCAGTGAAGTTGATTTTTTCATGTTGGAACTAGTGGCTCTTAAAGTCTAGAGCCATGAGAAGTGATCTATAAACTGTGAGCAAAGAAGAGTCTTAAAGGCATGAAGATCTCCAGGCAGTCTCTGAGCCATTTACTAAACCTTGAGTTCCCAACACACAAAGCCAACAGCTCTTGCTTTATTTCTCTCTTGTAACTTTAAAAAATGCAGGCTTTGATTTTAGGCACCTCAGTTTGGGGACACTTTACTTCTTTTTGCCTGAAAACACCCAGCTTCTAGCAGCAACATCCCCTCTACAAGTCCCTCCCTCCCTGCATGGTGGAGCAGAATATTTCCCCAGGTCAACAGCTTTGCCCCAGCTCCATCAGCAGCCCCAGACCTTGAACTGGGACGCTGTGGTACCCGCAGCCAAAATGCAGCAGCATTGAGACAGCACCTGCCCTGTACTGCCCGAGCTTGCTTGAGTGAATTTATTCTCATTTCCTGATAAAAGAAACCATCCCCCTTGGGCTTGTTTCTAGAAAAAAAAAAGGAAGAAAAAAAAAATAGAAATCAATCAAATACTAGAAACACGTTAAAATAAACAACACACACTGAAAATCTGTTTTCCCTTGTTTTCTTTAGTAGGAAGTCAGCAGCCTCGGCAGGGCTTTGATGTGGGGATACACATTTGATGTCAGCATTGCTGACAGACAGGCCTCAGAAGGCTCCGGAGGATGGTTTGAGTTCATGCAAACACTCCCATGTTTGCATCCTTCTCTGCAAGGGCATCCGAGTGCTGCTGCAAACCCAGACCCCGTGGTCTCGTGGGGACAGGCTCCTGCAGGTAGGTGCTTGAGCTGCTGCCACAAAAAAATGATGCACAAGGATTAATAATTTTGTTTTCACTTTTGTTCCTGTTCTGGCTGGAGATTAAAAAGCAAAGTGTCAAGAAGCCAAGCAGAAGCTCCCCCCTCCCCTCCAAGGCACGGTAGATGCTCGAGGAAAGGTTTGATTTTGCAGAAGTTTGATCTGAACCTCTGTGAAGCCTCAGGTGAGTGTAAAAGCCCAGGAGCCTACATGGGCTTTTTAAAACTTGTGATCTCCTGAGCAGAGTTGCAGTCACTCCCAGGAAACCTCACGCAGTGCTCTACAGCCACGTTCAAAGCATCACAAAGAAGAAAAGCTCTGGCTTTTTTCTTCACTGAATGCTTGAGGCTGCACAGAGCCTGGGGTTTGCTTGTCACAGAGGTTTGCAAGGTGCCACCCTCCTCTCAGCCATGCTGAAAATCCTTTTCTAGTAGTCATCATCCAGCTAAAGTTACTCAAGTCAGGAGGATTTTATTCCCTCCTGGAGTTTCAGGAGTCTATTTGCACAGCCCTGTGAGCACCAGTCTCCCACTCACCTGTACCACACTAACTGCAAATGGCCAAGTTCTCAAAACCCTGTGAAAATATAAACCAAAATGGGTAAAGACACCTTGACATCAGCTAAGCAGGACTCTCCACCTTCAGGTGACACCAAAAAAGTGAAGCTTTTGTGTTGGAACCAACCAACCTTTCAGTCCTGGGCCTTTTAAAACAATATCCATTTGAACCAAGCTGTTGCTTGACCACAGTGATGGTTTCTGTTGACACCAGATGGTTTTCATATAACTCAATATTTTTGTTCTGATGGAATAACATTGCCAATTGTGAATGAATTAAATTGTCTCGACCTTCACTTTCCCACCAATTATAGTGAATTATGAACAACACTTGAATGAGAGAATCTCCCTTATAGTTACTGGTGCTAGAAGATATATTTACCTTGTGGCCAGCTCTATATTATTTGACTGATTTATAGATCCATAACTTGTGGAATTAGAGGTGATTTTTTTTTTTCATAGCTTTAACTGAAAGTGGTTTCTTTTTTCTTTGAAATGATGTGGAAAATTAAGATGATAGATTTTCCCTCCATATATTTTCAGCCCTCTAAATAACAAGTTCAATCTCACTTGCAGCTTTCTAGCCTGCACCCTCACCCTGCATTGACTCAGGAACTCGCTGTTCCTTCTAAGCCTAAAAGGACTTTAGCTGTTCTAAAATATTGATCAAGTTTTACACCTGCAGAGAGTCAGTGTGAGGCTCTTCATAAATTTAAGAGTACAGTGACATTTTCCATTGAAAGCCAAACCCGTGGAAGAAGATTTTAGATGAAGAACAGTTTGTCAGAGTATTATCAGCAGATATCATCTTGCACTGAATTCTACATTGCTCTTGGGCTTGGTCAAATTTATCCTGGGCACAGAAAAAAAAAACCAACCCTGCAATATTTACTCCTCTTTGACTAGAGCTGACACGGTTATAAAATGATGGAAAATTTTAAGGCTATTCTTGTGCTACGACATCACTACGTGTGACCTGATGTCGAAATGCTGGAGTCAGAATGCCTCCTCCGAGGAAGGCGTAGGGTTCTCATCAGCCCTGTGGAAATTTATGGGGTCTCTGTGCTTGAGTTGACTTTGAAGGATTAATTTAGCTGGCCACAGATACCAGCTCTCCTACACTTCTCTGAACCTACGGCAGACTCTCAGATTTCTCCAGAACAAATCTGTACTTGGAATTTGTTGACAAGAAAAGCATTCCCGTACTTCAGAAGTTATTCTGGGATTGAGAAACTCCAAGAGATTTAGAGATTTTAAAAACGCTCGCTAAAGAAAACAGGTCCTTTGGCTTCTTCTTCTAAAGGCTGCTAATCCATTGGAGTAGATGGCTATGTGAAATTTTGCTGCTGTTGGGCTGGAGTTCAGTCAGATGATGATGATGATTATTTTTAGTTATTTTTTCTGGTAATATCTAATAAAATGAAAACCTGACGGTAAAGATACCTCTGCCTGGCCCACCTGCAAATGATGTCATGGATTTTCTCCATTCCCTATGTGCTGGTCAGCCAAATGTCTCGTTGCAAAAGAAGAGAGGGAAGCAATTGTTGTGAAATAACAACAAAAAGGAATATTTTTTTGGTCAGCCTTGCAGAAAGGCCTCCAAATGAGCTGGGCCAGTTGTGGTCAGTTCAATCTCCCTGGGCACGAGGCATTAGTAGTATTTTCCATGGGCTAAGTACAGGAGAGGATTTGCTCTGGGTGTTCCTCCAACACCTGTGCTGCCTGCAATGATTTTTTAAATCTTAGTATGAAACATCATTTGATGCTGGAGCCCTTCGAACTGGGTTATGAAAAACCAGTGGCACTTTTCCACTGTTCTCCCATTTATTCCATTCTCTGGTCTGCATCTCTGACCCAGAAGCTGCCTCTTTGCTCAGAGCTCCCCTCACTCTACTGCTGGATGCTCCATCAATAGATGCATCCATCAGCAGATGTTCACTGTTGGTGCTTCACTGACACCCTTTGATGGCATCGGGCACCTCTGAGCATGAAGCTCAGCACGTGTTGGAGAGCCCTGTAGGATGACTTCTGGACAGATGCCACCCAGCCACTTTACCTTTCTCAAGTTCACATTCTCCTGCCATCTGCAGATGATTATTGCAAAGCTCAAAGTCCCCCGGCTCCTGAACAACATCGTCCAGTTATCCCAGTAGGCTAATTCCAGGTGGTGTATGCTGGGGAGAGAGGGAGAGCACTGTTATTATTCATCTCGTGAGCTAAAGGTGCTCGACTCTGGTCTGTTTTAATGGTGCAGTAACCACAGGCTAATATTATTAACTGGTCCTCAGCAGCATGCCAAAAATCCACTCCTGTTGTGAGAGGAAAAACGGAATAAAGCACTTGAGACTCCAATATCTTTGGTGCTAATTTTAGGCATGTATGTTGGCGCGGGGAGCTTGTTTCATCCACTCGAATCTGGTGCTGTGCCACAGAGTCAGATTTACAGACTATTAGTGTCTCAAATAGCACTTCATGTGCAAGAAGCAAGGGGAAAAACACTGGGTCCCTGAGCTTTGTGGGGTTTGAGCTGAGTTATGCAAACAAAGTTACTTTAACCGTGGAGTTATTTACAGGTTGGCTCGTAAAAGTCTTAGTGACAGATTGAAATGAATTAATTTCTTTGACTTTCATTCTCTGCCTTCCCCCTTCTTCCCCCTCCAGCTATTACATGTAATTACAGGAAATCTTCGTATATCACATCTTCAAAAAGACACAATGAAAAGCAATAGCAAAGACAGTCATTTCTTCCTTCTCTAATATTATGCTTGGCTGAGATGAAAGGGTGTGGTGGAGCTTTTCCTCGCAGCACCTCTGAGCTCTGCTGGGATCACCCAGCACCGGCACCCCGAGCACTCCTCTCCTCTCACTCAGCATGGGCAAGATCTGGCAACCCTGCAACAAACGCTTAGTTCTTTCTTGGCCTTTGAAACAGCTTCTAATGATTAGGTGAGACACTCACAGTAAACAGTCTCAATATGGGCCTTTTGTATTTTTTTCCTTCCAAGCATTAAAGAAGGGACATAAATGGATGGATGGCTTTTGAGCCTGGGAGTTTGTTCAGACCTCACAGAGCAAACCAGTTGTTGAAAGTCGTGTTTAAATTGAAGAGGCAAAGTTCAAAAGCACAAGCTTCATTTTGAGCCCATCATTAACTCAGGAGAGGAAAGATCCATCCAAACCTGCAAACAACTTCCAGAGGGATGTGTTTGAGCCCAAAGCTTCAGTGCACAAAAAAGGGGGAAAAGAAAACAGCTGGGATCTTTTGTGATTAACTTAATATATCACCAAGAACATCTTCCTCCCAGGCAGAGTGTCTCTGCCTCCTCTTTGAAGCCATCACCAGCATGGTCTGTCCCACTTCGCTGTGGAGCCTGCACTGCAATTTCTGCTTTGGCTTTAACAACCTTTTTCAGCACGACAGAAGAATAGAGAACATCATCTATGACCAAGGGATCCTTCTCTGAAAATACAGCTGATACAGAGCTACTGCTGCATCTCAAAAGGGATATGCACTAACCAATTATTGAAAGAAAATATAAAACTAGGTTGGGAGAGAAAGGGAATTAAGCAACAAAGATGGTGGGCACAGCTGGATAAAAAGAGGGAAAGAAAACCACTCCTACTTTGGTTGCCTTCAAAGGAAGAAATTTACGTTTTAAAGGTAAAAAAAAGTTTCCATTGGAATCCAGGCAGAAAGTCAGAATCAAACAGATATCATTTCAGGCACAGACCCAAATAAGGGTTTACAATCCTGATCCTTTTTTTGTCCTAAATTATCCTAAATGCCACTGCTGGACTCAGCACCTCCACTCATCACAACCACTGCACCGACACCTTCCTTGCAGCTTCACGTACTTTCACCATTGTGCAGATTGCTAAATAGTGATCTCACTACTCCAAACCCCCCCTTAATCCTCAAAGTAGATACAACCACCGGGTTTTAAACACCTTTCTTTATCCCTGTTAGACAATAATAAATTACTTGCTTGATGAAACTTTATCTTTTCGACATCGGCACAGACGCGCCCGCGGCTTGAAACGCCAGGAGTGATCCAAGGGTTATGCACAGGAAGTCAGACCAAAAAACTGAGTCAATTAAATCACAGATTTAGACACTTTTCTGATCTGCAGATGAAGGCTGAGTTACTGGCAAGTGATGTAAGTTGTATCTTGCTGATTGACATGACTGCAGATGACACATTTGAGGTATCCCAGAAGATGTTTATGAGCCCAGCTGAGCCATTTGGTTAATCCCCAGCTGAGGCTGGGTTGCAGGACTTAGGTTTCCCAAGGGGATGCCTGCTCATGAACCTCAGCAACTCAGGATCTGGAATATCATCCCCCTCTCCTGAGAAAACACCTAGGCTATGGAAAAAATTGAAACTTTACCTCCCATCACCAGAACAAAGAAATCTAAAAAATCCCATTCATCTCCTTACCCCTCACAGACACACTGGTGGGCTTTAACAGCTCTTAGCCACGAAAAGTCCTTTGGGATTTCAAAATCCCCTGCAGGCACCTGACTGATCTGTAGCAATGTCCTTCCTTGCCTGCTTGAGGGATATCAGCTGTAAGGAGATGGAGAAGGACTGTGACATGGGGCACAGCCACTGCACATTGCATTTTTCCTCCTCTCAGTTGTTCTCTGCTGGTCATCAAATATAAAATTTTCCTTAAATTGGGCCATTATGGCAATCCTCTTAGGTTTATTTAGTCTCATGTTCTGAGAACTTACAAACCATAGGAGCAATACAAATGACAACGTCAACACCAACTCTGGCTGAAACTGGGTCAGTGAGGGAATGAGCTCGGACAGCGCTTTGGAGCAGGGAATGTGGCTTTTTCCATGGGAAACTGCTCAGGGAATTTAGGGAGACAAAGTGTAATAGAGCACGGAGGACTCTGCCCAGCTGATACAAGGAGGTAAAAGCCTTCTGCATCCCTTGAGCTTGATTTTCAGCCATACTTTCTTAGAAAATTAGGCTGAAGAAGCCAAGGGTAAGCATCGTGCACAGCCCTGTGCTCATACTGCACATTTCATGTACCAGAGATTCCCAAAGGACGCAGCACTGTGATGCTGAAGCTTGCTGAGTCTTACTGTCTTTAATAAGATCACTGGAAATGTCTAAATGCTGGTGTCCAAATCCACATGGAAATCTTCAATTAGGTAGAGAAGAGAGCAACGGGTTAGGTGTTTTGGAAGCATGGATGTGAGGCAGTGAGACGCTATCGCTCAGTGGATACCAACCTTGCTGGGGCTTGTTTGTTCTGCAACACCTTCTTAGCCCTGCACAGATACAATTTCATTTGTCTTTTTTTAACCTAAAAATGTGTAAAGTGAGAAAACAAAAGGAAAAAAAACAACCCCACACACAGCAAAACCAAACCAACCCAAAAACACACACCAAAAAAGAAAAAAGAAAAAAGAATTTTAAATCAACTGTCATTTCTGGCAAGGCTGAAGATCCCAGCAAGGTATTTGTTTATTATCAGGTATTTCCTCAGGATCAAATCCAGAGGAGAGAAGTCTGTTAGTAGTTAAAATCTGTTTAAAACCCTTCTTGAAAAGAGATTTATGCGAGGAAATTACCTAACCTCAGGACAGAGGCTTAGTCAGCGGCAGCGCGGCTTTGCCGGGCGCATTGTAGGTTGCAGCGTGGGGGGTTTTTTTTAGCCCCGACGAGGGTGCCCAGTGAGAACAGCAGCAGGTTTTCGCTCACATAGCTGGATCAAAGCTCCCAATTGTTTCGAAGGAAATGACCCAGCAGGAGGAGTGTGTCGGACCTCGGTTTTTGCTCCCAGAAAGGAGCTGGAGCCGGGTGGCCCAGAGGAGACCTGAATTTGGGTGAGGGGTACGTGGGCATCTTGCCCCCGTGGCTCCACTGCTGCAGGGCACCCGACCTCTGCGTTACTGCAATGGTATTTCCTAAATCCCATCTCTTCCCAGCCTGCCTGCTTGCGAGATAGGGCTATGCAAAGCTTCCCACCTCACTGGGGTGTTTTCCCACTCCGTGGCCGGTGTTCCCTCCACAGCAGGAGAAGGGGACACTCAGCCCCCATGCCATGGCTGGGCTTCACAGTGCTGCTCGAGGGGACAGTGGAAGGGCAGCCCCCGCTGCTGTCACACAGCACTGGTGCATCAGTGATCCTTGGTGATCCTTGGTGCCCCAAGGAAGCAGTCGCATCCAGCAGCAAACATGCGCTGACCTATCCAGGCGATAGATTTTCAAGCACAAAGGATGGAAAAGACCTATGAGTTCATCCCTGCCACTTCCCTGCCAACAGCGAGTCGGATGCATTTAATTGCCTCGTGATGGGACTTCCACTGTTTCTTTAGGAAGAAAAATTTCCCATACATAGCTCACCTCAAGGACACTTCAACCCACGGTCAGGGCAAGCAGCTCCAAAGCACATGACCAGGGTTGAAATGAGGTTTTGGAGGCAAAACACCGACTGAGCAGGTTGTATTATTTTTTCAAGGTCACCACTGAAATATCTGGCAGGCTTAGCTTACGGCTGGGAAATTTTACTGTACTTGCAGAAAACAACCAATATTTTTTATTCTGGTGCCCGACTCTTTGCTGTTTGTGTTGGTTTAACTTCACCAACCCTAAAAGGCAGAACCAGAGTAACGCGGCGTTGAGCTGGATCCCGATATGGGTATGAATTATGTGTGTAATACAGTAAATGATTGTGAAACAAACATTCAGCAAGCATCCTGTATGGAAACTCTTTCATCTCCATTGATCATTGACGTCTCTGCTGACAGAACGTGGTTATGCCAGCAGCCTATGATCACTTCGAAATGTCTCAGAAATCTGTCTCCATGCAGTTAAGGTTTTCCGCTGCTAAGAAATATCTTAATGCTAAAGGTTTGTTTACAAGGGGTGGCTGTTTCCACTTGCTGGAGCATTTAAAAAGTTGTTTTTTCCAACCACTAAGTAGATCTAAACATTAAGTGTTTCTGAAGTTGGGTTTCCAGCTCCTAGACTGCTATAAACATTAACTCTCATTGGTTTAAAGCAAAATAAAACAACAACAAAAAAATTGCTGCTTTCACTTAGCCTCTCATAATATAAAAAAAAAACAACAAAACCCAGAGTATTTTTAAAACCACTTTCTTTTTAAAAGGCTCATTGTACAATCCCTGCACCGTCTCCACAGCCAAGAGCAGGGCCATGGGGATGAGGCACTTCCCTGTTTTCATTACTGGTGCAGAGGGGTGGATTTTGGTCCTGTCCCATCCCCATCCCCCCTGCTTGCCACACTCCTGCTGATAAACACTGTCTGTAAAGCCATGGGGCTTGAGGTCTGCTCTGGGGAACTTGTCCCTTTGCTTGGAGATGTCCCCAGTGTTTGCAATAATTGCTCTTGCAATGAAAAAACCTTTCCTCAACCAAGCATTAGGGTTGTTCAGGGGCTAAAGCCAAGGAGAGGTCAGTACTCACCTCCAGCCATGTTCTCCAGGGCATCTCTAATTGCCTCAAAACCACCCACATCAGGCTGGATTTTAAGAAGCCACTCTGGTGGTGAATAGTCTTGCAATGTCACTCTCAAAGGTGGGTGATCAGGTCCCTGGAAACATCTGTCTCCTTCGCACACTTTTACCATGGCTGTCTGCAAATTGTCAGGCTGCTGCATCATCATACATTGCCAGTTAGATCACTGGAAATGAATGATCAATAGCAAAATAATTGCTGTTTTGGAATGGAAAACAGTGCCTGGAAAACACTAGTGTCGTATAAAAACATCGCTTCGATCAGCTCCAGCAGCTGAACACACCCACCAGGCTACAGAAAGGACTCTTATTCATACCCAGGTTTTATTTACTATATTTTCCTAGTCACTGTAAGATGAAGGAAGTTCTGGTGTCGGTGGGAATTAATTCATGACTTGAGCATCCTGAATCTCTGATGGACTCCTGCCTAGGCTGGAATTCAGTGTGGCTTCAGTATCTGAATGATTGAATCCAAACCTGGCCAGCCTGGCTGGTAAGTGTTGGGAGATGCCTCTCCTCATTCAGGAAGGAAAAAGCCACTTTCTGATGGCTTCACCTGGGGCTTGGGTTATGATAAAGCTAATCTAGTAGATCAAAAGTCATGAAATGCCCACAGCAGCTGCCTGGTGCCTGCTCTCCTGCATCGGTTCTGTGCCAGATCCATCCCCACTGCTGCCACAAGTTTTGCCTGGCCTCCTGCTGCTGCCCTTGGTCTGGTAGAAAACCTCAGCCATGATCTGGCTAATGCCACAGAAAACAAACGTGAGCTCAGACCTAACACCACTCACATCTGTTCTGCTGGGTGGTCCAGGAATACTCAAATGCCATGTTAGCAATTTTTGAACTAGATTGTGAAAACTCCAGGTTTTTTACTTCTCTGATCTATTCTCACTTCCCGTATGGGAAAGGTCAGGAGCTGGAAGCTCTCAATTAATTCATCTGAAGTTATAAAACTTCTTTAAACGAGGCTGAGATAATGGGCACATTCAAGTTCAAATGCTGCTTCAGTTTTTCTTTTTAGCTCTAAACCTCCTAAGAATGGCACGTCTCAGAGTATCAGAAAGGTCCTGGATATCTGGAGACGACTCAGAAGTGGAAACTCATTGCTTCTATCTCTGACATCCTATGTGCAGAGGAAGGAGAGATGATCATGAGCTGCCGATCTCATAGTCTGCTCAAAAGGTCAGAATTAAGGGATTTTAAACAGAAATTCTGGAAGGAAATCCATCTTTTGCTTCTCCGTTGTTATTTTATAGGTTGTTATGTTAAAGGTAGTTTATAAGATTAATTTTTTTTAATTAATCAAAAAATTGCACAGTTCTCTTCTGGATGAAAAGGAAACCTACTTGTATCTCCAAAACATTTCAAAGGGAAATTGTAGCTCCAAACATAAAATCACTTCACCATGATTGAGCAATAAGCATCTGTCATTCTTCTCCACAGCCACTTCTCTGTTTCCCTTATTATGTTGTTCATTTAAATGTGGCCACAGCATCCAAGTTTCCCATCATCATTAGAGTTTACTTTGGTCTTTCTCACTTCCCCCTCTCACCATCTAGCGAACTTCATTCATTCTGTGACTCTGGCCACTCAGGACTGGTGTAGGAAACACCTCTGAGCATCCACAGGGGAAAGGGACAGTGAGATGAATTTATCAGCCTCAGAAAAGCCTCTTCTTTTAATATTTTTCCGGACGTAAGTCAGCCCCAAAGAAAAAGCACAACACTGGAGTCGGCGCAGACTCAATTCCTGGTCCGAGCAGAACAAGGACACCAGCGAGGTCCCTCCAGCTTCTTTGAGAGCAGGACAATGCACGGAAGCTAGCGAAAGTTTATCACCAGCCCCCCAAGCAGGGATGCTTTGCAGGGAGACAACGCACGTTCCCTCCCCGAGCAGAATATAGAGAGCCTTATGAATGGCACATTTAGAAATGGGAACAGGATATGTTTTTCCCATGGTTTGGGAACAATGTGAATATTTTCTCACACACTGTTGGTGAAGTATTTTGGCACACCTGTGCGTTTGGAGAGCTCTTTTATACTCCAAGGTCTCCTAGTCAGCTGTTAAGGACTCTTTTCCTCTCTAAGAACATGGATTGATTACGTGGAAATATGATTTGGTTTTGTATTTGCGCTGGATCACGGATCAGAAGGAAGTTACAGTATGTACTGGCTCCTGAGCTGAGCTTTCTGCGCCGCAGCTCGGGAGAGCAGGACGAGCTGTGGCAGCTTGGAGATGTTTACACAGCTCCCTTCTGTATTTTTGACCGTACTGAATAGGGAAAAATTGTTTACATGCTACAGAGGATGTTTTACCACTGTTACTTCCTACAGGAACGTCCTCAAGCTTCAAGTGCTGGCAGAGACAAACTGCTCCTTCTCTCTCTGATTGGTATCTCCTAGAAGAAAGGACAGATATTGCTCCTCTGTGGGACCATCAATCCTGTAATCAGCTCCACCAGGTCTAAACAAATCACTGGTGCTTCAGGGCATCTGCAGCTAATTATTCCAGATGACATAATTTTGGATGTTGTGCACAGCCTCCTGCAGTGACAGGAGCTCTCAGCCCCCCAGGTGGGTGGTGGTGGGATGAGCATCGCCACCAGATCCATCCATCCATCCATCCATCCATCCATCCATCCCAATCCTGCCCAGGCTGTGGGCTCTTCTGGTGGGAACCAGGCAATTGTTCCGTGCAGTTGGCTTTCAGAATATCAATGTATGCAGAGCCAAATAATTTATTTGGTTTAGGCTGCTTTGCAGAACCTGTTTGGCATGATCAGGGCATGGGAACAGCGCAGAGGAGCGCTGCTGCTCCCAGAAGTGGTTCCTACACCACCTCCTGTTTTGAGGGCTAGCACAGAGGATTCAGCTGTTTTTTCCTTGTGTTGAGACGATTCTTTGTCTGTCTCAGTCCCAGCCAGCGCCTCACTCAGCACTGGTATAAGGAAAGATCCCCTGAGAATATAAATTTAGAATCCATCATATTTAAGCATCACTACCTGGGCCAAAGTTTCAGATGCTCTGAGCTCCAGCAGCTCTGGATGTAATAGTGCAGTTGTGTCACGGAGGTGTGATAGCAAAGCCTCTGGAAGAGGTGTTCTTCTAAGCTATAAAACAGGATGGCTGCAGTAAATTGAAAGTTTACCAGTTTCCATCCCCACGAAAAGTTAAATGGGGCACAAAAAGCCAAAGAATTGCAAAATTTTCCCCATAAATGTTCTTTAAAAATGTTTTCAGTGATCATTTGGCACCGGAATATAATTTCCATCAAAACCTGTTGAGGGACAAGAATGATTTCCCTCCTTTCCCTCCGTCACCAGGAAAAATAATCTGTCTCTGCAAAAACTATAGGAAATTTTTCCAGATTAGAGAGTAAACTGAAGTTGATACCTGGACACACATGTGCAGGCTGACGGAGCCCCGCTGCCCTTCGCGAGTGGAGCTGCTCCGGCGACAGGCAGCCCACGCTGTGCTCCAGCCTTTGAAGGGAGTTGGGAGAAGTAAAATGGAAAAAAAAAAACCCACATGAGGCAGCATCACACACCAGCGGCCGGAGCTACCTGTATTTTATAACATCCACTCTGTTTCCAATTTCATCAGCTTGGCAAACGCTCTCCCGGTGGAAATAATTGAGGCCTGAGAGTCAAAAGCAATGGAGGAAATATCTAAGCTATGAAATGTCAAGTTGCTTTCCAAAAGGGTTCCAATCTCCAACCACATCAAGAAGGGTGTCTGAAAAGACAATCAGGAATTTGGTCAATTAAATGGCTTTTTAACTTTTTCTTTTGCTTGGGAAGGCAGTGCTGGTGGAATGCCCGGCATGGTGGGGTGGTTGCCCTCTGCAACCCCACAGACCTTGTTTTTCAGCTGCAGGTTCTGGTTTGGTTTGCTTTGTTTTTCTCTCCTGAAGTATTTGAATTTTCTGTAGAGCTCCGTTCAGATTATTCGAAGTGAGCAATTTAGGATCTTGTTGTTTTCATTTTATTTTTTGCATTGGGAAGGTGAAACCTTCAGCACATTGAAACTGAAGCCAAGGAAGCAAAACCTGAGCTGAAAGAAAATACTCAGTCTCCAGTTAACCCCGACTGAAAACACATTTCAACCTGAGAGAGCAGAACCTCCTGTGCAGGGGAATTAATTTCATACAAATATCAGTCACATCTACTGCCCAGAAAATCTTCAAATACAGTGGGTAAGAGTCAAAATGTCATTCCTGAATATGAACCATGAGGCATCCCAGGAAGATATCTTACAGCTGGGTACCAAAGGTCCTAACCCCTCGCTCTTCCATGTGATGACTGTTTCTCATCCCTGAAGAGGCAGGAATTCAGTAGTGAGTCTTTCTGGGGGCTTTGAAGCTTTTTAAACTTCACAAAACAGAGGAAAGAAGCATGAATATATTCTTAAATGTCAAAAAAAAAAAGAAAGAAAGAAAAAAAAAATAGTAGCTTTCTTTTCCCCAGGGAATTTAACTATATTAGTTTACATCCTGTGGTATGAATAAATAAACAATCCCTAACCAATTTCAGACTTGCCGCTGTTTTGGCTGGCAGAACATCTGCTTAGAAAGGCTCGACTAACACCATGCTGTTGAGCTTCCATTTTCTCCTTCTTCTCGTTTCCATGCTGCTGGGCCTCCCCCCTGCAGCTCTCACTCCTTGCTGACCGCTCTCCTTTCGTGCTTCCCAGTTTCTTCTCTTGCCTTTCTTTTAGGAGACCGGGTCCTTTCCACATCCATATTTCTCCCCCCCCATCATTCTCAATTGCCCAGTTGCCTCTTGTTCCACTCCACCAAGGAGGTGGTCTGCATGAAATTCCTATTTTTGGATTCAGGATAAATAACACTTTTAATATAAGCCCGCTGAGTCCTGCAGGATGGCTCAGGGTTCAAGTCCTTGCCATCTCCACTGTTACTGAATCTTGGTGACTTCTTGTGCATCTCCTCCTCTCCATCAATCTGCAGTCACCGGCCATGCCCCGTGAGGTGGCCACAGTTCAGACCTCCCATCACAAATAAGATGCTTCCCATAGGAAGAGGGACTGAGCTGCTCTCACCATGGATGGCAAATGACTCCTCTGCACCAGGTTCTTGCAGTGCTTTAAGTTTCTAGAGCTCCAAAAAGCCGACAGAAAGCGAGATACTAAATAACAGCCTGCAAGGTGATTAAAAGCTTAAGTATATTTAAGGAATTTTGAATAACAATAGGTGTGTCTTCTGATTTAAAAATGACATATTTTCACACTGAAATCAAACTGGCCCCGGGCAGGACAGCACAACTCCTTCTGCCAAAGCAGACTGATCATATGGTAACATCTGGAATTTATATGGGTTTATTTTACAAAATATTGCCTTTGCCAAGCTGCCACCTCCTTCCTCCAGCAATACAGAGATATTAAAAGGAGGGTTTCCAAAAGTCCTGGGTATGGGGAAGGTGAAGAGATTTAACACGGCCACAGACTGGGCAGAGACCACATCAAATCCAGACAGAACAGCTGAGATGGGGACCAGCTCACTGGGAGAAGGGTATGCTAATCCTGCCTGACTAGAAATGAGAAGAATGGTTGTTTTACTTCTTGAGGAAGCCTGGGTGTAATGGGGAAAAGTGGAGATAACTGCTGGCTGAGCAATTCTTTATCTCGGTGAGGTTTCTTATGCCAGTTGCATTACACCTGCTTCTGCTGGCTTTTAATTCAGGTGGCTTTAAGCTATCCCTTCAGGCACCTACTTCACTCAGCTGTTTAGGGAACCTAAGGAACTGAAGCTTTTAATACAAGTGTCTCATTTAATTTTAATTTCTATGTCTAATTTACAACATGAAGTTAGCCCTGCTTTGGTGTGGTGGCTGCATCTTCCAGCCTCCTGTGATGCAGCACTGGTCAGCACTCTCATCATCATTGTTTCCGTGGGACTGGGCTGTGCAGCAATGTATGAGGTGCTTGATTGTTTGTGAGTCTTGGGGCTGAAGATCGCTGGGGAGACTTTGGGGACATCACCCTTCAATTCACTGGACTCCTGGGTTTGCTCATGACCATCTCCTTCCATCCTCCAGCCCAGATCAGCAGGGCACCTTGGGACAGACTTTGTAAGTACCTCTATGACACCACATGCTGACCTGGATGGTTCAGCAAGGTGTGGGGTGCATCCATACTTGAGTTTTTTGCTCCAATAAAGCTAGAAGGGAAGAAAGCCATCCTGGAGACTGAGCTCGGTTGGAAAATGCTGTTTATCCCCTTGAACTCCCTGCAAAGGACACAATAGAACAATGGGCTTGAAGCACTGGTGAGGCGAAGCCCTGAGGTCACCTTCAGCCTCCCAGCTGGTGCAGCATTGTTCCCTGATGGGAATTCCTGCGTGCGGCTCAGCTCTGCGACCATGTGTTTCCTACGACTGTTACCCAGCTTCTCCCTCCCCCAGTCCTTCCGCCTCTTTGTTACTCCCACAGAGACTGCAGATTATTAATTAAACCTACACACAAACTTCTGAGGTAGATGGGTACCAGGAACCTTTATCTTATAGATAGGGGAACATGCAAAAAGAATGAGAGTGACCTTGTGAAGGCCACAACAAGCGGCCACGCCAACGCCAACCCTTTGGTGCAGGATTGCCCTAGAGCAGGACTGACAATGGCAGCAGCCCTGGTAGCAGAAGGTTTATTGGCATCCTGGTTTGCCTGAGCTAGTGAGATGTGCTAAAGGGGTACAGTTGATTTGAGTGACCCAAATATGGCTGTTATCCCTTTGGAATGTGAGTTAGGATCTCCACAAAGCTGACAGCACAGATATGCTTCATCAGTGCTTGGTGGGCATCACAGTTTTATGTTCCACCAGAGGATGTATCAGAAAAATGGGGAGTCTCGTTAGCAGACCCTGTTGTGACAGGACAAGAGGTAATGGATTTAAACTAAAAGAGGGAAGATTTAGACTGGAGAGAAGGAAAAAAGGATGGTAAGACACTGGCTCAGGTTGCCCAGAGAGGTGGTCGCTTCCCCATCCCTGTAACCATCCCAGGTGAGAAAGGCTGGGGCTCTGAGCAACCTGCTCAGTGAAGGGGGTTTGGACTCAATGAACTTTAAAGGTCCCTTCCCACCCAAACCAGTCCATGTTTCTGTGTCAGACAGGTAGCCTCAGGAGATGCACAGCTTGCTGTGCCAGCTGATTCAAGCTACTCTGCTCCAAACATCTGCTCTCCTGTAGATTCTGCACAATACCTTTTGTGCGAGTGGCTAAACCCTCTGTCACTACAAATCTAAAAGCAAAGTATTTTTTTTTTCCCAAATTGCCTGCCAGAACTACCCAGAGAATAAAAAGCCCAGAGAAGAAGACTACACGAAATACTCTTCAAAATATATTGCGTGGTTAGCAGGGGGCTTAGGCTCCTCCATCCTCTCCATTAGTGCTTGCAGGCACAGCTGCACGTTCTTCCTGTTCCACTCAGGACTGTATCTGTATCTTCATCAACGTGATTTATTTCAGCAAAGAAATCTCTTTCTGGGTAAGTGTCTGATGGGAGGGAAGTGGCAGCGGGAGGGCAGTAGCTCCTCGGGAGGCACATGTGTCCAGGAAATGAAGGACCTTCTGTTATTACCAGGGATCAGACACAAGAGTGACACAGGGGTCTCAGGGAGGAACCTGCTATCGTTTATTAAATACCTGACACCCCTCTCTTAAGGTATATATATATATCCCCATATATAACACCATATAATGGCTTTTGCAGGATTCAGAAGGTGATGTTGTTCCAGTTGTCTGAGCTGGCGGCTTCCAGTTTGTGGCCATATGGTTGGCTGTGAACTTGACTAATAAAAATGGAGTGGACTTTTTTCTTTTTAGGTTTTTTTTTCTGTTCTTCCTGACCCTAGTCAGTGCCATAAATACCTGTATGTAAAAAAGGGTTTATAAATAGCACAGTAGCATCCACCGACAGCAGACTGGTGTTAAGTCCGACCGGCAGGCGCTGGATGTGGAGCTGGAGCAGTCTGGGAGAGGAATATGTGGCCAATAAAGATTTGTGAAGCTAGAGTAATTCAGAAAGCTCAACACCAGGCAAAACAGGGCAAAAAATTACCCGTCTGCCATGGGACAAGGTTCTGAAATGGAAACACCTTAAGCCAATATTGCCCCTCTGAGATAGCACTGAAATTCCATATGAATTTATGGGGTAGCTGACAGTGAGCTTGAGTAACTCGCTGTGTCTGGACGTCTGGCCCAGTCCAATAATAACACCAAAGAGAATTTCGTACATATCCGTTGCTGATCCTGAGACTTTGGACTTGGTTTTGGGAATTTTTTGGTTCGATGGTTGTCTACAAACTGTCAGATTCTCAAAGGGATTTGTTATTCAAAATTGTTCATAAATTTTCTCAGCAATGGCTCTAGGTCTGCAAGACCTCTGCAGTTTAAGTGCCATTCACTTGTTATTCAGGTCTTGTTGTAATATTCTGGTCCCTCACTGGATAAGTCTTTGTTACCATCCATCCGAAGCATTCAAAAGTCATGAATCAATGCCCCAAACCCCAGGGACTGCCTTAGAAACCGTTTGTATTTTTAGTAAAAACAGATCAGAATTGGTGCTTTTGATTTGCTTTCTTGCTTCTGAGTCTGTAGGGCTCGCACACACAATGTGCTGGAAACCAACCTTCAAAATCAAGCAAGCTGCAGTTCCCACATAAATTCAACTCTTTGAAAGTTAGAAATGAGATTCTTTTTTTTTTTTTTTCCCCTGAGAAGCCTGGTTTTCAATGGACTTTTTTGATGTCTAATAAAACCGTGAGTGCCAGCTGATGATGCTTTTTGCACTGTTGGGACTTTCCTCATGTGACTCTTTGGTGTTGTTCCTAGGGGTTTGGAGATGGTTGAGCTCACCCTTCAGCAGAGCATCATCATCCTTCCTCACCCTGCACCTGGCTGCCCATCCCCTCACAATTTCAGCAAAAATACTCTGAGAGTGGCTTATGAAGAGCTTGTATCTTCAGTAGTCAGATGGCAGCCACGCACCAGTTGCACTGGTTCACTTTAAAATAAACTATTTCCAGGAAAAGACACTTTGAGTATTTTTAAGCTGAGTGGAAAGAGAATCTTTATCTCCATTATGATTCAGAACAGCAGCGTCAGCACAGAGCTGAACCCACACGAGCCAGCCTCCCTCTCACTGTACAGTCAGACCTCTATTTTCTCTTGAAGAGTAGAAAGAACTGAAAAAAATGAAAAGTCTGGAGAGGAAAAGTAACACTTTTCTGCTGACAGTTGAATAGTTCTTAATAGAGTGTCTTCTAAGGGATACTCACGTCCAGAGAGGTAGCAAATGTAGGGGCTCAGCTTCAGCAGGTAAACATGGGGCTTTTGGTTACACCATCTACACTCAGCATCTTGCCAGACAAGCCTGAAGGCACCTCCCATGCCACAGAAGAAGCATCACACCCCACAAAGCACAGTGGCAGATGGAACCAGCAGAAGCTCGAGGGCTGCTTTGGTCCTCTTCTCCTGGAAGGGAAGATGCACAGCACTGACGCTGCTCCTTTTGTGCTTCAGGAGCTTTCAGGATGAGAATCAGTTCTTCTGTATTCCCTCATTCCTTTTACTCCACTCCTCTTTGATTACTAGAGCACTGTCCAGTCTCTGCCTCCCACTGCTGTGCTGAGGTAAGAGCAAATATTCTAAAATATTGGTTCCTAGGTGAAGCATCCCCTGGATGAAGGTAGCAAAGCAGCTACAGAGGCAGATCCCCACATCCTGTCCCACTGGAACACAAGACTTGATCTAGTTACATGAAACCCTCCCACTCTTCCATTTTTTTCACTTTAAATCCACCTCCTCTGAACAGGAACCTTTTTTCTACCCCTGACTTTCTAATGGAAAATCTTTAGCATGTTTTTCAACGAAGATGTCCAAGATGTCTGTGTTTTATTTCTCTTTTCTACCCTTTTTCCCTCTTTTCCCTGGTCTTTCTAATCCTTCTCCCTTTTTTTTTTATTTTATCCTTGACAGAGGAAAAAGGGAACTGAAATGAGAGTGACACGGTTCACATCCAGTTCTCAAATCTCAGATAATTTTCATTTTACAGTGTGAAAAATTTTGAACTTTTTGAGCAAGTTTTATCTCACAAAAGAAAATGGTGCTCAACTGACTTTTTTTTCTCTTTCTTTTTCGATTCTCAAAGCAAATTCCACTTCACTTTGTGCATTAAAGGAGACGGGAAATCATCTGAGCCTTCTGTATCTGCCGAGCCTCTCCAGTAAGGTAAATGTTTTTCTTACAAATAATGCCTTGCATGTTTGATCAGCTTCATAACCACAATATCTATAAGTGCCTCAAATGTTAAACAACGCATGAGCCAGAGATATTTACCAGCCAGGAGATTTAGAAGCCATTCTTGACGTCAAGCTGTGAAGATCAAATATTCTAACTTGATGGCTGCCAATACAGTTCCCAACCATTGTCTAGATCCAAAAACCCGTTGTACTTGTTTTTGTTTTTTTGCTTTTTTGGCATCAGAAATAAGTCTTTTACTCTGACCACTGATGTTCTTAAATAAATAGGCTTCTAGGTCAACTTGCTGATGGATGTTAATGTAGCTATAATTTAAGTCTAAGGGTGATATCAGCCTCTAATAAGGTATAAATGAGAGATGTACAGTACAGCATGAAGGTAGTGACTTTTCCATAAAGTAAGTGTTTTCTATTCCTAGTGCAACGATCAAAATTCAGAGACTCAGCTTTGTTTTCCATCATGGTCTCTTTTTCCTTGGGTTTAATTATACTGCAACCTGTGCAGACACCTTGAGAGGAAGCATTAGCTCACATAATATTCCTCTCTCTTTAATTCCTCTCTCTTTCTTCCATGCTTGATCCCTCTTCCCTCAAAGAGATGAGAAGACAAAAACTTCTGTAACCACATAACCTCCAAGAAGACAAGGGTTGCTGTAACTGCATCATGGCTTGGTGTCCACCCTGGGATCAGTGAAGGACATTGAGCACCATGATGTTTGGAGCTGCCACCTGAACTGACAGTGGATCCCCTGGGTGGCTGTAGCTCAGGAATTATCCCAGGCACCAATCACAGTAAAATTGAATTTCTCTGGTCACTATGCAAGCATGTAGTGAACAACCTGGGCTTCTGAGCAGCTTTGAAGTATGTAGGGTTAGATCCATACTGAGGATTTCTATACACAGGCTACAGAATAACTGTAAAGTACAGGGCCAGATTCTGATAGCATTACTCAGGTTTAATAATAGCATTAGCAAGTGATGATGCTTGTGGAATAAATGGCTATTAAACCAGAACAAGTGTGCTAGACTGTGCCTCTCCACCCATCAGAGCCAACAAGTACATAAAAGTCCAGCTCTGACATCTCTGGGACAAATACAGCAGCCTTTCCATACACTGATAAGCACTTATGGCCTTCGTGGAATTACAACTGGGAGTAATTACTGCACATAATGCATATGGATTGCTGAAGTGGATCCAGAGATAATCTGAAATGCCATTACGTTGTTAAAAAGGCAATAAATTTCATTTGCATTTACCCAGCTCTAATAGAATTTACGGGGGAGGACATCACTCAAGGATTTTCCCTCTCTTTCTTTCTTTCTTTCTCTTCAACTTTGTCTTAAGAACAAACTTTTTCCCACCCAAATGCAGGAGACACCACATGTCCCAGGTTGGCAAAACAGGGAGATGGGGTTTGGCTCTTAAGAATGGCAGATGCACTCGACATCATTGAGGCAGTGACTTAAAGAGCTGTTGGGATGTCCCAGTCCACGTCCCCTCCTGACCTCAGCATCCCGGACATCCCAGTACCATGCCCAGCAACGTACAGAACTGGTTAATAATTCCATGTGGAATAATTACAGCGTGTTCTAAATGTTGTTTTAAAAAGGCAGAACAGGGAGAAAAAGGATGAAAGAATAAAAGCTGGCACCCAACATGCTGTTCAGGATGAACAGCGAGAGAAAAAAAAGTACCTGGCTTAGTCATTTGCTGGATAATCCAGACACCACAGTGCTCTGAAGCGTCTGCCTTTCCCCAAATTTAGTCACCAGTCTGATGCTGCTCAGCCTTTACACCCCGGCTCAAGTCTGAGCCGGATGCCCATGATTTAGTACTTGCTATTTGTCCAGGAACACAAAATGTGTTGCAAGGTACCGAGGCGCAGCCTGCAGCTCGCATCCTCTCCTCTGCCCCTGAAATACAAATTAGCCAGTCTGGTATTTGATCACGGACTGTTCTTAGAGCAGTTTTTTATGCTGCACTTTTATTTTCCATGGTCGTTGCCAAGACAAGAGTCCTCTCCAGGACCCCCTCCCATCTCATCCCATCTCGTCCAATCCCCTGGTTCTTCAACCTTGCTTTTCCCTTTTTATTTTCCAGATCAAACCTTGGCTCCTTCTAACCCTCCTCTTCCACATTGGCTTTTGTGGCCTGCTTGCAAACTTGCTTGTGTATTTTATGCGTGCCCATGAAATCTCTCCTCGCTGGCACCGCAGCGTACCAGTGCTCTCAGCAGTTACTGGGTTTGTGCTTTTTTAATATCAAGCTGTTCTGCCTTCCTCCTGGGTATTGAACCGCAATGAAAAAGACTCTAAATTAATGAAGTATCTATTGCAGCTGACTTTAAATGATCCTAAAAAAAAAATAAAATCAAAGCTTAAATCCTACTAGTACTGATTAGCTCTGTTACCTGCCAGTACAAGCTGCTTCTTTATATTTCCTAATTCTTTGCCCAATCTATTATTAAATGTCTGAAGGAATCGCCTTCCTCTGCTTTCATAGAGGAAATAATTCCAGTGCCTAATAGCTCTCCCTGGCAGGAAAACTCTTCTTAAAATCTTCTTTTTGCACCTCCTCCCTTCACCCGGACGACACTAAACAATTCCTGTCTGTCCTTGAGGAATATATGTCTTCACATATTCATAGGTAATTATGATTTTTCCACTTTCATAAGTATTTGGCCACAAACTGGTTACACTTATAAGATCCCCATCTCAGATACTTTGGGAACATTGCCTCATTTTCTGCAGAGTTACCAGTAAGACATAGTTTCTCATCTCAGCTCCAAATGTTGGCATCAAACCCAGCTAAGCAGCACTTCAGGCTCTACTCTTGACTTTGGAGAAGTCAGGATTGTCAGGTTTGGGGAAATGACATCCAGTTGCAGCAATGTTTACTCTTTCCTCTTTACTGGGTAGGGAGCTGTTGGTTCCACAGCCCCAACCCTAATCCAGCCAGACAGGACATCCTCACTTGGAAATAAAATGTTAATTAGCTGCATTTGCTCAGGGAAACACCATTCTCTTCTGAAGGGACTCACCATGAGCTCATGGTCAGCCCTTGGGGAGAGAGGCTGTATCACCTGGTGTTACAGGGTCCCTGTTTGCCTGGACTGCCCCCACCAGCAAAATATGCATCACATAAAATGTTTTATTGCAGAAATTTGTTACAACAGTGCAATAACTGCCTCTGTGGTTTTAGGACATCTTTCAAGCATGACAGATGCGTCCAGTTAATTTTGTCATAGAAAAACAAGTGGCAAAACGAAGTAGAAATGTCAGATGCAGGTGAAGTCTGAGGGAGGGTGACAGAGAGTCCTGCTGCTTCACCCAGGGCTGGGGAAAATGAGAATCACTGGTACAGGGAATTAGGCTGGTGTGCTGCAAACAGATCTATTACATTATTACAGTCATTTAATCTAGCAGTTATTTCCAGTCTATGCATCAAGACTCTCACACATGAAAGGGTTCCACAGCTTGCAGCCTCTGAGGGGAAGCCTGTTGGCATTAACATGTGGACAGTGGCTTTAGGGGGCTTTGACTAGGGGTCTGAGCACAGGACCTGCCCCCCATCACCTCTGCATCATGGCCACTGCACAGCTGGATGCTGAGACCAGAGGCTGCGCATGATGTTCAGGGGGAGGATGGGGAGCACGACTGCCTGATGCTGCTTTAGGGCTTATTACATGACTCACTCTTTAAAATGGCATTTTAAAGAACTCTAATCTCAGTGAGAAACAAATACTCTTAATTACTGCTTCCACGGTGCTTTTCACGTCGCTTTGTTAATAATCAGATATTGTTCTTGTCACTTCTGGGGACGTACAGCTTCTGTCAGCTGTCAGGGCTGGGATGGGAAGGCCATAACATAGCTCTTGTCAGATCAGGTGAGGCAAGGAGACAACCCCATCAAGCACCCTTGATTCCAACTATTATTTGTAAACCAGTTCGGGCTCTGCTGCATCAGTCAGTCCTTCCCGTGAGCTGATCAGATCCAGAACTCCATCATTATTTCATAAAGTGCTCTGTAACTAAAATGATTTAAGACGTTCCTGGGGGCTGGGTGGGATGGCTGAGCATCCAGGCACGCCAGACTTCAGACTGATGGGAATTTAAACGGCTTAGTTTCAAACTCCCAGAAAATACAATCGAACGGTGAATGCTCTGAATGGAAATTGTGCTCTGCCACAATGGCATCAGCAGAAATGCCAAGCTTATCTATTTATAGCGTTATCTGTGGCTAAATACCCATAAATAGCTCTGTAGAACACTGCACTTCTATGTGTGTGTGTGCGTATGTCTTTTCCAGCCACTGAAATGTTAAATCAATTTTATAACAAGTTGCTTTTCCAGCCACTGAGTGGCTGTAAATGTTAAGTGTTTTTACAGGCGATTTTTTCCCCAGCTGCTAAGCAGCTTTAAATGTTATCAAAAAAAAAGTTGCTTTTCCAGCTGTTCAACCACTCTAAGCAATTTTAATGGATTTTTTTTTTTAACTTGCTAAAACCTATTTATATTTTACTCACAAAGCAAGTGCAAAATTGTCCTGGCTCTGTCTAGGTCTTGTTTTTATTGTATTTTTTTTTTTCTTATTTGAAACCTGTGAATAAAAATTCTTTCTCTGTCTGAGGAAATTTTCTTTTTTTTGAGAAGAGAAGGGGCTTTGGTTTAATGAGTCCAAGATGAACATTATGAGTTCATCTTAGCATTTAGATACCTCAAAAGCACCGTCCTTGTGGTATGTTCAATGGAAACAGTGTTCTTGTGGTATGTTCAATGGAAATACTGTACTTGTGGTATTTTCAATGGAAAAAATATTATTGTGGCTTTTCCAATTCAGGAAATGCTGGTCGGTCTTTAAACCAGGGGAAAAAGAGGGAGTGGAGGGTGAGAGAGCTAAATCGAGGTGACAGCGAAATGGAAGAATTATTTTATTGTAACGAGGTGGGGAGAGATATACGAAGAGTTTAGGGCAGGAAAACGGAAAATTCTTGTGGCCCTTGAGGATTCATAACAGTGGGAGAAGGAAAAAGATCTGTGGTAGTGTTAAGGGAAGGTGTAGGACAAAGTTAGGAAGGATAAAGAGTTTGAAGGAAGAAATGGGAAACAGAAAGAAATGAGACAATGTAGAGATGTGTAAAAGAAAGGGGAAGAAGGAAGAGAAATCTTTTTGCCTTAGGAAAGTGCCTCACTTGAAAAGACACAAGAAGTCCCTTTATCTTCAGGTCCCAAGGTCAAGCATCCATAGGAACATACCTCTGTGCGTGCAGAGAAATGAAAGGATTTTGCCACTGGCTTCACCAGGAAGTGAAATCCCCCCAGCCAAGCCCACCCTGCGACTGCATCAGACATTCTGTGGTCACACTGGAAGACTTGTAGCCATTTGGATCCTCTTAAAAAAGGCCAGGGATCTGCCAAGGAAAGGTGACCATCAGGTGGCCCCTCCTACAGCTGCTGGAGCTGCCGCAGGTTGCTGGGCTCTAAGGCAGGAACTGTGATGATGAGCTGGCTGCTGTAGGAAGGTCTGGTGGGACTCTCTCCAGACTATAATGTCCAGTTGCTGACAGAAAAATAAATACATCATTTACAGTAAGAGTGGGCTAGAAATCACATTCCTGGCCCTAAAAGTCCTAAGGTTCTGGAACAACATTTGAATTATAATAATTTTAAAGAATAATAGGGAGGAAATTCAAATAAATTTTGATACCCATCAATTCCTTGGGAAAAAAAAAAAAGCAGGGCTTGGTTTAGAGAGGAAACAAGAAGTTCTTTCCAGCCTGATACTCCTAATCATAAGGATTTCTGGTGATGTTTACAGGCAGGCGTAGACCAGTTTAGTTCCCCTGTGCTTCTGGTGGGATGCAGATACTCCTTCAAGTAACACAAACATGACCAGCAGAAAACACTAAATAGGTGCATAAACATAAACACCATGTTTTGTTCCCACCTATTAAAAGTGTGTATTCTATAATTCCATGCACATAATGGTGATGTGATCCTGGCAGATTTGCTTTTAATGTAAGAACTTGAGGTTTCCATCTGCTCTACTACTACTTCAAGTACTGTGCATCTCCTCAAGTCTCTAGAAAAGATTCCATTTTACTGCAGATTTAATGTGTATTTAACTGATATTAGAGTCATTCAAATCCGCAATAAAGTCGCTTTGGCCACGTTCACATCTCTTTGTCTTTGCTTTCTAAGAACTTTTTTAGTTATCAAGTTTTACTGGCCAAAAACATAGCGGAGAGCAAATTTCAGAATCACACTGAGAAGTATTTACAGAAACTGACATTTCGGTTTCTACCAGGAAATATTTGCACCAGATGTGCTTACACATGCCTCCATTCAGGACTGGCAACACCACCATGTGATTCATCTGACCAGTCAGAGTCAAGTAACTCAGATCAAATTTTGAAGCCTCATAACGAGTCCCTGGAGCAAACAGTTCAGAAATAAAGAGTTTATGTAATAAATGCAGACTGTCTGAGAACATCCAAGGACCCAGCAGAGTCAGTGGGTTGATTCCTCACCTCTAGAGGAACTTCAGATCACAGCCATCATGAAGGGATTTAAAAAAATAAATAATTTTGCTTTTAGATGATCCATGAAGAGAAAGGAAAAAGGCAGCAAGTGGATTAACAGCCAAAATACTAGTCTTGCTGGCGAGTTGTCACAGCTCTAAATCCTGTGGTAGCTCCTTTGCTTTGTGTTATCTGGCATCACTAAAAACCAGGTAAGCAACTTAGAGCACCTGGCAGTAAGTTACCCACACTGACAATCATTTATTAGCCTGTTACTGAAACACATGCATATATAAAACTCAAACTGTCTTCTGAATGATGGACCATCTGACATGAGGCATTTGAATTTCTTTGCCAGAGGGACACAGCAAATCTGCAGTGACTGCTGACTGCTCTTTTCTCTCCTGGGTATCACCACTGGTGTTGCATCTGACACGTCCTTTAAGGACAGATGGTGAGTGCTGGGTGTAATATCTTTCTGTTTGGCCTCAACCCTGTCAAATTATCTTCCATCTTCTTTATGAGGGTCTGAGAACATAACATATCTTTCCAATGTTCTTCATGCTCTCTCCCAGGCCACTCCACAGATGAAGGTCTCTGAACTCCAGGGCAGATATGGCCCTCTGGACAGTACCACAATTAAAATAGAAATATTTACTTTCCATTGTCCTGGTTTAAAATTGCTGTATTTCTTGCTTGCTGGCTGGTCCTCCTTTCTTGTATGGCACAGGCTTTCTCTTCAGTGGGTTGTGGAGTCAGAGACCATCCCTGCAAGCTGACCATGGTGAGTGAATTCATCTCTAGACACTTGATTTGTGATAAACAAAATTGAAGGAGGTGGTGTTGGATGCCTTGACTTGGCTTCTTCTGTTCAGTCCCATTGCTAGAGCAAGAGTGTTTAAGATTTATTTTTAGTCCTTTGTCTAATCTAATGGCAAACTGCTCAAACAGTGGAGCTTCTCCCACATCCTTTGGAATAATTTTCCACACTCTAATGAGATTTCAGCACTTGGGAGTTTATCCTGTTACTCAGCCTAAACTTTCCTCTATTTAACATGATGCTCTCAGAACTTATACCATTTTCACCATCCTAAACAACTCATCTTCTTCTCTGTGTTTACAATCCACAAGTTCTCCTTCTTCTTTCCAAGAAGAAGTTTCCAATCAGTATTTATAAAATGGAAAAATAAATGACAAACAGAAGGTTCAGTAGAAAAGAACCTCCTGTGCTACAGCAGTCAGATGTTTGTGCAACAACTGTGCATACTTCCAAACAGATGCTCTTTCTCTAGCCTGCTGGTCTCCAACTACACCACCAAAGGTGCTAGACACATCTTTCATCCAAACAAACTTTGGGAACTACAGAGCTTTGGGAACCTTGAACTTCCAAAGAAATGCTTTATATAAATAATAATAAAAAAAAATTGAAAGCCAAACAAAACCAGGATTATTTTTTCTTATTAATTTGCTATTGCTATTTTTGACCGAGCATGAAACGACTGAGTTCACATGGTCAAGGGCTTGCTTGTGTTGTGTGATGGGGCTTGGGCATCATGTCCATATAAACAGTTAACCTCCCAGGATGCAGGATCTTTGTTGTGTCTGATGAAGGCAGACTTTCATTAGGCCTTTTACCACTAGCTCTTGGAACTCTTCCACTTCATGCAAGTAAAAAAACCACAAATATTCCTCTACTTATATCAGTACCAGAAGCTGGAAGCATGGAATGTTTCAGAATGCTTTGAACCCCGTAATTGTCTCTTGTAATAATACATTTTTTACATTTGAACTCGTGAGTTATCAAGGAGAAAGAACGTAGCAACTTGGTTAAAATAAAGAATTAAATTATGGTTATGGAAAAAAATAATAATAATAATTCAAAAAAAAGGTACTTTCCACTGTTCTCAAAGGAAAGTGCCTTTGGGAAAGAATGAATCAGAACGGATCTCTGTCCTTCTCTGTATGACTTTGCATTGTAGCTCATGGACCGAGGGATGGACAGCTCATGGTTAGACAGACCTGACATGAAGGTCATCCACGTCTTGGAAGTATCTTCTGCTCTATCACCCTCTGAGAAATAGAAGAGCAGTGTTATTCAGTGGAGGTTTTGTATAACCTACCAGACTGCGTGAGAGACTCGGTACGTGTTATCCTTACCTGTTATGCCCTGTCCACGGATCTGTTCTGCACCTTGTCCAAATAACCATATCTAAATAACCAATGTAGGTCAGGTCCTTGGCCATATTCCCTGCTGGCCTGTCTCTTCCCAGCCCTGCCTCACCTCAGCTCTGTTCCACACAGCACTAAAATAACTTTTTGCCTTGACTTTGCATCTTATTTATGTAGGGTTCTTAGCTCTACATTATTATCCAGCATTTCTTTTACAGGAAAACACCCAATCCTATTCAGTTTGGTTATTTTGTTCTCTTGATTGTAGATATGAACACCAGGCTCTGACTGTTTAGCATCTTCCTCCTACAGATTCTACGTAAGAGTTATCATCACTTCATCACCATCATCTTCCCCAAATATTCTGTAGAATTCACCTCAGGGGTGCTCTAATATTTATACAAATATGCCCCAGGAAAGAGTTTTGGCATGGGAATCTTAATCCTCCCATAATATACTAATACAGAATATGTTGCCTTCAAGAGAAAGCCCAATGAGGAAGTCAGAGGGAAGAACACAGTTGTCTTTTACAAGATAGTTCAAGTCACTGGTAGTACCCTCTCATTTGTTTGCATCCCAAATGTACAAAATGTATAAGAACATGAAGAATAAGCCCTAGAAATGTGATAAAATAATTTACACTACAATATTTTTGTGTTCAACTAAAGGAGTATTTACATATGGAAATATGTACATGGAAACAGAGTCTTTATGTTTTCTCTAGACTGATTGGATTATGTTTTCTGTGTTATGACATCAGTGTTCAAAACAAAATGAGAAGCTTTGACCCCCTTTGGCTATCAGATTTAACTGGAGCAGAGGGTTAATATTGTATGGTACAATGTAGCTTGTTGAAAGGACTGGACCCCGACCAGTTATCCATTTCAAAACTATTTTGAAGAGCTTAGAGCTTCAAACACCAGTGCAGATGCAGATCCCAGTGCAGAATAACTCAGGCTTTCTCTGGTCTTGAAGCACATACAACTCCAAATTATCTTTTGAGAGGGAATTGGGAATGGACACCAAGGAAGCTATCCATAGCTAAAACTGTTCACAAGTCTTTGCTCAATTCAGGCTTTGATTTCAAGATGATGGAAGAGGTACTTGGATGTGGGAAGGAGAAGAAGGGTAGCAATGAAGGACCAGAAGAAAACTATATTGTGATAAGGAGGCCCTTGACATCATTTTAATGTTTATTTATAATGTAAAGAAGATGATTAAAGAACCTGGAACTTATTCTTGGTTCAATCCCATTAAAACTTGATGAGAACTTTTCCACCCTCAGCATCCCCTTGTGAAAAGTGTCCCCTGTCTGCCTAAGGGGAAATCCAGGCACTGCCCAGTCGCTATTATTTGGGATGTGCCCAGGGGGACACCGGCCACTGTGATCTGGGATGGCCATTATCCAGGTCTGGATTAACAGCATCTCCTGTCACTCCATGGCAGAGGATCAGAGCAGACAAACCTCTTTGATGGAAGGGTGAATTGCCTGATAACTTCTCACTAAAGATTACTGGGGAACAAAATCTTATGTTACCAGGCTGCCTTTGCTATCAAGAGCAGAGTCAGATAAGGACAAAAAAATATTTTAAAAAGTCCATTTCTGTAACTGGTTTATGTTAAATCTGTCCTTTTTGGCTTTATGGTCTCACATGGTAATAACTCAACTGCCACATGTTATCAACCCTAATCAGCCTTGGACAGAGCCACACACAGCAATCCTTAAGCACAGGCAAAGAGCATGCCAGGCTTTGTAAGAGGAAAAGGAGTTTTCTCTCCCAGGAGCCCAGTGAAAAGAAAACTATACCAGCCCTTAAATCTAGGGAGAGCATCAATAAAGCTCTTGGAGATAACTTCAAGATCACAGGAGCTGGCTTTGAGCTGATGCTTGGCTGTGCACAGGGCGTGAGTACTCGTGGTGGACCAGGCAGAGCTGGGCACCACGGGATGCAGCTCCAAATGAAGGACAAGCCAAGGGAAGAAGCCAAGGGAAGCAGCGTGTTTCAGTTCTCTTTGATATTTTATCTTCCTCAGTCACCCGCAGTAAACCTACAAAAAAGTGTGGGGAATAAAGAAACACAAAAGCAAGTCGCAGATGTATTTCTCTACAGGGATCTTCTCCCTGTGGGAACCTCTAGCACTGGTTCCTGCTAATCCATGACTTCAGCCACTATAGATAGTGGAAGTTTTCTGTGCTTTACTGCCTCAACAATGGGCTCAGGAACTCATACAACCTTTCATTTCCGTCCTTTTATTTGTAAATTACTTTCCTTTAAGAATACTGCTATTTAATAGATAGGTTATGATGTCAAACCCTTTAATAAGAGCTATGCTTTTTCCTCTGCAGTTTTGTTTTTATTCTAAACACTTTTTTTTTTCCTAAACAGATACAATTTTAAGAAAAAAAAAAGTCCAAACATGACCAGAAAAGACCTTATTTGTTATGGAAAAATTATAACAAAGATTTTCTGTGGGTTTTTTTTTCCTTTGCTCTTCCTGTTGTTGGTAATAAAAGAATTTTTATTGTTCTTTGGTGGTAATCCTAGCTTTATGTTGAAAATCAGAAAGGATTTTTTTTTTCCCCCCCTTCATTTTTTCTTCTCTGTTTCTGGTTTGGTGCTCTGGTTTGTAGCCTGAATGGAACTCAACCAAGCATTGAAAAAGCCTTGCCACACACGGTCAGAAATGGCACTGCTCTTCCTGAGCCAGCTGGGCACCCTCAAACTGTGTCCCAAAACCTGAATTCACATCTAATGGAGGAGAAGGTGTGAGGAGCATCTGCACATATTCCATGGTAGACTCGGATCTGGGTTATACAGCTGTAAGCACAGAGTAAAATCACAGTCTGGAAGATTTAGGCCACTTGATGAGACCATGAGCAATGAAACACACACAGATATCTGGGAGATGCCTCACAGTACGGACACTAAGGATGGATGAAATTTCTGCACTGACATTTTCCCCAAGATAGCCTTTGTGGGAAATTATTTGGGGGGAATTAGGCTGTTTTTCATCCTATTTTTTTCCCTTTTCTTCCCTCCTGGTAGTGGTTGTGGTGGTGGAAAGCAACAAATGGCTGGATTTTTTTGTTTCTGCTAAATTGGAAAATTAAATTTTATTTTTAATATGGAAAATACCAGCCACTGAAACATTATAATTTCAAGGCTAATTTAACTGATACACTCCCTAACTAAAATCATGTGCTAATCGTGATAACCTTTGTTTTCCTCCTCCTATATAAGTTCTTCTGCCAATATTTATGCAGAAAGTTGAAGCTTGGCTCCTCACTTCCTTATAGGAAAAAAAAAAAAGATCCCATCCTCAATTAATAAAAACACTACACAAAGACACACCAACATCCAAACAAAGACAAGAAAAAAAAGAACTAAGAATTACAATATTCCAGTGGTAGTGTGAAGGTAGGAGAGTGAAGTCTCATGCTCAGCCACAGTGGTGGGATGTGGCTGCCTGGTGCCTGTGTTGTCTTCTCATGCAGGTGCAGGGTCCTCTCATGCAGGTCCAAGGTCTTCTTGGTCAGGGCTGCTCTGCTCCAAGCCATGGAGATCATCATAAACATTTCCACTCAGCACAAGATCCTACATCTGCCTGCTCAGCCCAGCACTGGGAGCCCAGAATACAAACTGAGCAAGATGAGGGAGATGGATCAGAGCACTGGAAAGTGCTTTTCCACTTGCCTTTACCCTACATGATAACGCCGAGAGGAAACAATTACATATTATGTCTCTTTTATTACAACTGAGTCTACAGCTTTCCAACTTGATGGCTCTGGCAAGACCTGGAGAAACATCAGACTAATAAAACATCCTTAAATACCAGTTCTGAAAGTTAATTCATTTGGAGCTGTACTTTTTGGTTTGTTTTTTTTTTGCCAGAAAGGGAACTTTTTTTGCTTCAAGTGTTTGTTGATTTTTTTCAGACAAAAAATGGAATAACACGTCAGTACCAAAGAGTCTTCTGGAAGATAGCAATAACCAGTTTGCCACTCAAGCCTTCCCATTCACCCTGCAAATGAGCTCTGCAAATATATCCTTTGTGATGTGAGAATGGCAGAGGCCAACGCACCATCTGGGCTCTCCGGGATGTGGGGCAGCACAGCTCAGCCCCTGATGTTTCTCTCCTCCTGCCCCCTTCCCAAGGAAAACCAGACCTTGGAAATCACAGAGGCTTTGCTGCTTCTTGCAACCAACAACCCTGCTGAAAGTAATGCAAATAAAGTTTCCATTGCTCACTATTTCAGATTGAGAGCATATTTTTCTTGGAGCATTCTTAACCTTTGGGATCTTTTCATGTTCTTTAGCCATTGTGTTTGCTTCTTCCTTGTTTTCTTACAGGGAAAGCCGAAATGACTTACAATTAAAATCTTTTTTTAACAGCTTTCTCCTGTTGCTTTGGCAAAACAAATTTTGAACAGTTGGAAGGATACAGTGCCGTTTACTCCCTCCTCAAATAGTTTTCCCCTTCTACCAAGAAATCCTGCTGAATTTGGATCTGGCCATTTGCTTGTGTAAGAGGGATACCTCCAGGGTCTTAAAACTGGAGAGATCTGCACCAGCTGAAAATTTTCATTGTTAAGTCAAGGGAAAAATTTATTTATGCTGGGCCAGATTCTTTCAGTGCTACTTGTTTGTTTGTTTTTAAATTTTGCAGGATCAACTCGTGATTCACGGTGGTACAACTGAGAACAGAATCTGGTTAACTAATTGAAGGTGCTAATGACCAGTCAGGCTCTAACTGGAGGTAAGCCGGAGCCACAAATTGCTAATGTGATCAACACTGTAAAATGTGGGAGGATTTGGGATTTGGGAGTCTGGTTTTACCCATCCTGGGAACAGAATGTGACCATGACACTCCCATGTGAAGGCAGGAGCACTTTGCTGTCATCTCAGCTCACTGTTACACAAACAGATCCCCTGCAAGTGCTGGAGGTTTCCCAGTTCAAAGCTTGGACTCATAACCCACCTCAGCTTAAAGCTCAGCATAACCAGTGAAGTCAGCTCTAAGGAGATCTTGTCCTCAGCAGCACCATCTGCCATGACCTGCTCTCACCCAAAAACTTCATTTCTGTAGTGTAATAGGTTTGATTATTTTCCTTAATGAGTATGTTTACTCTGAACATAGACACATAAATCACTCCAGCTGAAACCCAAGCAAGCATATGACAAATACGGTATTTTTAAAGGTTAGTTGTTGTTCTGTTTAATGAAAGAAAAGCAAGAGGACGGGGTTGGACTTTTATGATGTGCAAAAGAGGTTGTAACCACAGAAAAATCCGCCTCCAAAAGCCAAATATTATTCATTTTGGTGGAATGCACTGTTAAAATAGCTCAGCCTTTCAGGAAGAAGCGTGCTTATGTAAACCATCCAGTTTACTTTCTTTTGAACAGGCAACCTGAAAAATATCCCCAACAGCATGTACCTGTGGTGTCTTCCTCAGATATATGTAGACAGACTTAGAAATGTCCCCATGGTCCATTGTGGTCTTCAGCAGCCTCACAGCACATTTAAGAGGTAAGAACAGAGGGAAGGCAAATGTCATAAGGCATGAGAACTTAACTGGTGCCATTGATTAGGATCAACAAACCCCAGTGCTTCAACAGGAGTCAATAGTTCACTCATGCACCACCAGCCCACCACATTTCATTTAAAAAGGGCACCATAAGAACTGGAACATCATCGCTGATCCTCTATCAGGGCTTGGAAATACCTGCCAGGAACGGAATGTCTACCAAAAAGGATGATTCAAATATGGGCATATCTTCCACTTTTGAACAGCATTTCTTTAGTTGTCACCTAACTCTCCAAAATTTCACATTACTGTTCAACAGACACGACAGTGAAGAGCTCCATACTGTGGGTATTTATAGTAAGATTTCCCCTTCCCAACCTCAGGATCTTCCAAACTCAACCCACCATCCATTCCCTCAAGCCTCTTCAATATGTTTGAAGCTGGGCATTGCTATACCTTGAAATAATTGTAATTTTCTATAATGCTGTTTAATAACTGCCTGGGCTGCTGTCAGGAGAACTGAGTGTGAGGGAAGCAGTGAGGGGGTAATTGCATTCAGATGGTGTAGTTCAGATGGTCCATAAACCTTACAGGAAACTGTGTGTGGCTCTAGGGTCTCTAAACCAGCCAGATTACATTTCAAAACACACACTATTGGATCTTTGCTTATTTTCCCTTTTAGTTCTCAACATTATTGGCATTCATTGGAAAACAGTGGCCTGGCCTTCAAAAGTCTGTGGGGTTCATCCTCATGGAGGCCAACCTCAGGCACAGGGAGGACAAGACAAGCAGGAAAATCAGCATGGATTTACCAAGGGCAAATTACATCCGAACGACCTGATTGCTGCCTGTGATTAAATGACCAGCTCTGCAGAAAAGGGCAGGGATATATAATAAGATCCTCTTTCTTGTCTTTATCTTGAAAACCCATTTTCTTTCTGAATCAAGTTTTTAGGAAAATATATTTTTTATTATTATTATTTATTTCTCAAACAGCCTAAATCCTGCAAAACACTTCAGATATCTGGGAATGCTACTCCATGGGGGGGTTCTGCTCTTTCTTTCACCCAAGCCTTTCTTCTGTCCTCTCTTTTCCAGCATAAGACCCATTGTCAGGACAGTTCCTCTGCAAATGCCTGAGATCCCTCATTCCCATTATTAATGTAATAATGATGAGCCCTCCTGGATAAGGATGGACCTATGAATGACTTTGCTGCTCTTCTACCCTGCAGTCAGGCAGCGAGGAAAATGTGCTTTGAAAAGTCAGCAAGAGTAACACACAGATTAAATATTCATGTTTCTATTTTCCATCCTTTGATTTTTGTCCCGTATAGCTGTAGGGGAAAGAAAAAAAAAAAGACTGAAAATGTGATCATTCAATTGAAAGTTTAATTTAAGGGAGTTCAAAAACATTTAAAATAGAGGACAAGCTACTTAGAGAGATTTCTGTATACTTCATGTTGTTAATTTGCATACTTCAGCTTCTCTTCTCCCACCACTTTCTGTCCCCATCAATTAGATTTATTTTTTTTTTAATCCCGCTTAATTTTTGCTGGGAGTAGATGAAAAGCTGTGGCTGCTTTTCTTGGCCTAAGGAAAAGTTATATGTGTGCAGTAAAACTACTCCCTGCTATTATCACCCTAGGAGTTATACACATAAAACCCAGTTTTATCCATGAAATAAAAGAGAATCGGAAATGCTTATAAGTTATTTTAATTGGTGAAAAATACTAAATTCAATAGGTGATCTTCTCCAGAGTTATAAGTGGAAGTAGAGCCTCTCTACCTCAGTGGAACTGTGTGGATTTATACCACTTCAGGATTTCACACACAGTAAGAAGGGAAAACATAAAACAGTTCATTTTTTTTAATGTGGGGAAAGAAAAAAAAACCAAACCCAGACCCAAAACCTTCCTGACTGTGAAATCCACTGAGTGATAAAGGAGAAAGTGTGTAAAAAACATAGGTGCACAAAATTTAGGGCTTGGAAAATGACAGGAAGAGAAAACAGAAGGGAAGGGCAATAATCCACCATAGGTGAGAGAGATGAGGTTACTTTTATGATTCCCCTGACCCTAAAGCATACAGACACTTGAGTTTTCAAGGAATTTCTCAGGATCAACAAAACCCTGGTAAAAATTGGCAATATTTAAGCTGCTACGTGTAAGATGATTGAAGATGTTCAAAACTCTCATTGGAAGAGTGGATTTCAAAGAGTTACAGCAAAGCTTAAGTGAAAATGAGACTCACCATACCCCGGAGCAGGCAGTGGAATGGGTCACTCACTCATACAAGATAGTGACACTAAGGCACTAATTCTGCTTTACTTAGAGGTTCCACATCACGGGGTATTTAGGGAGTAGAAATGAGGATCCCTTTCAGTTTTCTGTGAGATCTCTAGAACATTTAATCACTTATTGGATGTCATTGTTGTGCACTCATGAACACCCTTGTCTTCCCCATCTGAATTTAATGCTAGAAGCAGAAAGAAACAAATCCTCCTGACCTCCCAGGCTTCTGTACTGGTTTCTGCAATGGAGACCCTTTACAAGTGATCAGTTGTGTTCCACATTTGGCTTGTGCAGCATCCAGTAGACAGTGGGACGTTAGCAGTTTGATGACGAGGGAAAAGGGCTTTGATAAACACCAAACCCCATCATTATCTCATTTTGGTGCACTCTACATTTTTTCCTAAACAAATTCCATGGAAAACTCATGTAGGAAACCATAACTTGCTACAAATGAGAACCCACAGATTGATTTTTTTTTTCCTTTCTTTTCTTAATATGCGAATGCAGGGATAAAATTACTTCATTGAGAAATACATGGCATGAAAAAGAACTGAGGCATAAAGGAAAAAAAATACCCCAAATCTACCAATGTCTAAAACAATTTTTCTGGTTAAAAAGAAGTCCTATCTTAATGCTGTCTTATGCCACAGTGCCTAGCAAAGATACTTGAAATGGATGTGCTGAAACCACTCTTCATATCAGTGCACAATTATTTATCATTGCTTCTTTCCCTTCTTTTATCTGGTCCCAGTGATGACAGAGCTTCAAACTCAATGTATTTGATAATGATTAAGATATTAATTTACAGGCAACGTGGAAAATAGGCCAGTATGATAAGTAAAAGAAACATTAAGATGATCTTTAAAACTTCCAGCCAAAACACTAAACCTGAAGTTTAAATGAAATCAGTATTATTCATATCAAGTTCAAATCAGGACCTAGAAATACCTGAAGATTGACTTAAAAGCTTGAGTTCCTCCAGTGCCTGTGTTGGTGTATTGTACTTGAGAGTGACTCAAGCTAACTAAGTCAGTTCTCTTGTTGATGTGTACAAATCCCCTTCACTGATGAACTGTTCACCTCCAGTACCAGCCAAGCATAACAGCGTGGTGTTTGATACTGTGGAAACACGCACAAATTACAACCCCGACAACCACCACGCTGCTGGCCCTGCTTCTGTGGAGGGTAACAAATATAGGGCTCTCTTCTGAAGAAAATCAATGCTTTGTCAGTTTTTGGTCTCCTGCTGTACAGGATGTCTATCTAGTTGGAAATTGCTCCATGGAAATCATTAGAAAATGCCAACTTTCCATGTTATAATTTCCTGATAGAAGTTTCACTGAAGTGTGTCTGTAAGTTCAAGACAACAACCAGGGGTAGCAAAGAAAGACATCCACTCCTAAACTACCTAGTTCTAGAGCCATCTCTTGGCATTTAAAAATGCCACCTTTAGGCTCTTGCCATAGTCTACCTGGTTCACATCAAGGTATTGGGCAGTCTAGGTAGAACTGGGCTTAGGCTCCTTTCTGGAGCTCTCCCAGGGTGGATAATTATTCCTTGGATTGGTCTTTACTACTTATATCTCATTAATGTGGATTAAAAAAGCATTCCCCTTATCACAGAGGAGCAGCAAAAGTTTCAGAGAAGGGGGATGATCATCTGGCTTGTTGTGGTCCTTCCCATCCAAGTGACTCCTGGGGCCTTCTGTCAGCTGAAAGCTTCAGCTCTGCCATGTTCACATAACAGAGAGATGAACTGAAACTCATCTCCTTTGCTATTTAATATTCACTTGAAGAAAAAGGGCTTTTCTGTAGAACCATTTTTGTCTAAACTACTTTTTGTGAGCAATCAGGTTTTAACTTTTTTTCCTTATTGATGTAAAAACAAGTGTCTGTCTCTGAAAAATTGGGAATTTTTACTGGAGACTTTGGGCAAAAGGCAAAAATATCTTGGCCCCGAACCAAAAACTTTAAGCTTAAAATGGCAAACCTCTCATTTTCAGCCAAACAATGAAAACGTTGGTTTTGGCTGGACATTTTTGGTTTTTCAACAGAAGTGATCTTTTTCTCGGTCAAAAATTTTCCATGAGGTGAGGAATAAACATTACGGGTAAAAGCCTGGTCTAACTGGAAGGAAGGAGTAAAAAGAGAGATAAGGAATAAAAACTGTTTATCAGCACCATCACGAAGCTTCTGTTACCAAGGTCTGTTACAAGCCCCTGTACCAATCTGGTGAAGAAACCCTGAAACCTATAGCCTGGTGTATTTATAGCATGATTCATGGTCACTGAATGTTCTATAAACAAATTTATGGAACTGTTTTTCTCTCGGTTGTTTCCTTTTTTAGAATATTATCGCCAGGAAAAGTACTTGCAGACTATTTCTACCTGGACAGAGTTTTCATAGCTGTCCTGACAATCTCAGTTGCTACAGAGGCAATAAAAAGTTCCAGGCACTTGTGAGTGGCAATAAAAAGTCCTAGGCTCTTGTGAGTGAACTTATTAATTCAGGAAAATTAAAAGACCTATGCAGACATCCAGGCATCCTTTCCCACCAGCTGTACACTGGCATTTTCCTTTTCTTTTTCCATGTCTTCAGGAGATACCCCATCATTCATGAAAGCGCTGCTTTCCCCATCATACATCTAAGTCTGACTACTTGGGAGGGCAAAGGTGAATTAAACCACCAAGAACTGATGCCTCTACTCCCTAGTTTTCGTGCAGAATCCATGATCAGAGGCAATTTTTTAATCACTGTTATAATGTTTCCCAACCAGTTCCTAAAGCGGCTTTCAGGACGTGACGCAAACCAGCAGTTTAAAGCCATAGATCTTTCTAGTTAATCTAAAAGATTAAGCACCTCACAGCCACTGGAGAGTGCTCCTTGGAACTACAGTATTATGGCCCTGGGTAAATCTGGTTTTATAATCCTGCTTAGTCTACACTGATCTGGATAAATGGAGACCCATCGTTTGAGAATGAAGCTCAGAAAAACATGATTTAGGCAAAGGGAGGAAAATAGGAGCACATATTTTCAACAGGGACAGGAAGGTGGCATAGGATGCTAAATCGTGTTAGGGACAAAACATAATCCCCAGTCGCCCTTTACAATGACACTTCACACAGAGTCACCTTACTATCAAAGTCCCTGCAGTGAGAAACAGATGATGAGCCTGGGGAGGAAGGCTGCATAGGATGAGGACGAGGAGTGAGGGAAGCTCAGAAGGCTGTGCTGGACGTGCTCACACTCACAGCCAGCCCAGGTACAGCTGCCACCCCAGGGAGCCTGTGGGCAGGTCTCCCTCGGAGGCACAGAATGAGTCTGGAATGTGCCCAGATGCTGCTGAGCTCAAGGAGCGTGTAGGGCAGCCAAGGCATGTGCTTCTGAGGGGAAAAATCAATGGTACTTATCTACCCTCCTTTCCCTGGGAAAAGAACCAGGAACAGAAGTAAACATGTACACAAACCAGTTAATTACCAGGAATCCCAGTCTACCTACCAGCACAGAAACATGGGCACATCTATTTCTAGCAGAAAATTGTCGCAGGAACTCAGCTACAGAGCCCGTGCATCACCCCCACCTCACTGACAACAGCCTTTAGCCACCAACAGCAAGCTCCCTGATGAAGGTTGAAGAGATGTCTGTATTCTGCACTAAGAAACCCTGTGTTCTACAAATGCTTCCCTTTATTTAAGTCAAGAGTTTAAATTCAGCTGCAATCACCTCAAGTTTAAAGTAGCTGAGATCATTCATTACCTCACCAGCTTATCTACAAAGTTACTAAAGCACTGACCAGATGACTGAAGAACTGGAAGTATTTGTCGCAATCGAGGATCTTAGGAAATAACTTTTTTAGCTCTTGTGCAGGAAACACTTGCCTGGACAAATCTTTGTGAAGAGAGTGAAATAAATTAGTACTGAATATATCTTTAAATCCAGCATTTCCTGTGTTTCTGAAGGCAAATGAAATTGCCTCTATTTCTGAAGATGTGCAGCTAAAACATAAGTTACTAAAAACACAAATTACTGGGCAAAATTCCCTTGTCTATGTTTTGCAGCTCATCAGATCAGTGGGTCACAAAGGCTTTATATCCTGAAGAAGCTGTGAACAGACAAGTTGGGCACTGGATCTGCATACACAAACAAACATTTTGCAGTTAGCCCACAAAGAAAAAATGCATTTGAATCGCAGATCTTTCTTGTATATAGCCTTTGTCTATTCTGAATCAATGAGAACTTTTGGCAGTGAAGACAGAGAGACTGGAAGTGTTGAACCTACAAAAGTTAGCTCCTATTCACCCCATGTGATAATATTAAAATAAGTCTCTCACAAACTTAATGTCAGCAAGGGAAGGAAGATTTTTGGAAGCATTCAACTCATGAAACTCATTACTATGGGCCATGAATTACTACCACTATTAATATTATTATTATTATTATCAAGTGGCTATAAGCTGCTATGATGAATAAGGACTCTTCTTGTACAAATAAAAGGATAAGAGATACTGTCATCACAAATTTAGTGGATTAGGAAAATATGTGCATAATAAGTCTCTTTAAATAGAATATTGGCACGATATTTTTTTAAGCTAGCTAGAAATTACTGTATCACACAAGGCTTGAGCTGATCACTAATGAATTTATACTTAAAACAAACCTCACTTCCATGATTTAAATCTCCCCTACGTGACTTTTCTTTAAGATGCTGGCAGGGTTCATGGTGAGAAACAGGAGCAGAACTCCCCGCTGAGCCCAGTGCTACAGAGGGAACCACACTGGGGTCCATCAAAAGACAAGAGGAGAGTGAAGGCTTCCAGACCTGTGGGATGTCTGCTGGAAAGGAACATGCTTAAAAGGTAATAGTGCTGAACAACTTTCCAGCTTTTCTAGAAGCACTTTCTATAATGAACATGTGTCAATTACATGGATAAGACCACTCTGTTGTTTTGAAAGATGTGAGTTTTAAATAAAGAAAACACTGTTTTTACCAGTAGAGAGCTTGGCTCCCTTGCCCAAAGGAAGAGGCCATCTTTCCATTTATGTTTAGCAGAAAACAAAACACCCCAAACCCTTAAAGGCCAGTAGATGCTAAACCAATCAAAAGCATAAGAAATAACTCAGTGAATGTCCTGAGGGTTCTTTTTCCTCAAGGCCTTTGAACGTCATCCTGCCTTCACTTCTGATGCCAATATCTAAACACTGGCAAGTGATGCCCTTCATTTTGCTCTACCAAGCAAGCGTGCAAAGGACACATTTCATGGCAACACAATTCTGGGAATCAGCAGCATCTTGGGCTGATAACCCAGATTGCTCTATCTATTGTGCTCACCCGAGTATCTTTTTGGGTCACCAAAGCTACCACGGCACCATGGTAAGGAAGGAGAGATCCAATTCGTTGGTCATTATCCAGAAATTACATGGGAAACTTGGAGCCGATTGCTACAGTTGCAGAAAACTTTGGGAGGTAGTTTTCTTTTTATTCCCCTCATTAAAAACTTTCTACCAACTACATAACAAAAAATGTCAAATCAGCACTGAAGATCCCTCTCCTTTCTGCCCTGACACTCTCCTCTTTCCATTGCCTTAGAGGAAAGCTATGTCACCGTTGGCGTTAAAGAAGTGTGATCCAACTTAAGCAAAGGTTACACAAGCGAGTACAATTACTAGAGCCTCCATATTTTCCCAATAACGAATCTCTCTCTAATTCAGAAGATATGCCCTGCCTGGGAAACAATGCGAGGTTGAATGAGGACAGAGCAAAGAATGACATGTCATAAAAGCCTGATGTTCCTGAGTGCCAGCAGAACCGTTCCCTTCTGATGGGTGCTCTTGGGTAGCTAATTTGAGGCATTTGGAGCATTTGGTAGACAGCTGTTCTGCTCAGAGTGCCATGGCAAGCGTTTTCAAGCTAAAACCACAAGAATGAACCGATGATGCCATTTGGAAGCCATGTTGAGAGAACTTACCTCCTCTGACTACGTTGCTGGTTTTTAGGAACAGAATGCAGCTTTTTACCCTCTCCCTTCCCTGCTGCTTTCCTTTTTGGACTTCTCTAAGCAACCAAATCTTTCCAGAGCTGCAGCTACCAGAGGGGATGCAGGCTGGCTCTGGAGGAAGATGGGAAGCAGAGCAGCTTCAGCCATCTCGGGTGGTGGCAGTGGTGGGACAGATGGAGGAAAAAGAGGGCTCATTTTGTGAGCATCTCCTTCTTCTGGACTAGAGCATCTGCACCTAGGAGATGTTAAAAAAGGACCTTTTATTTCTTCCTAAGGCACATACAACATACTTTGTTGGCATGGTTTAGGGTCAGGGCAGCCCCTTAGACCAGGCAGTGGCTTCAGGGAGAATTGTCCAACCGAAGCAGCCAAGAGTTAGTGAAGGTTTCCCAAGGTCACTTGCTCTCGTTAACTGTTAACCTGTTTACTATTAACTGCTTACTGATCTTCTCCTGATAGGGGATGCAAATCTACCTAAACTACCACATACAAAGGTATTCCTTAAACTAAAGACGATCAGAGGTAGTGTAAGAGATGGAAGGAGAGAGTGTCTCCTTCACAGGGTAGCACATGAGGCACAAATGTAACTATGGGGCTCCTTCTGATCAGTTTTTGAACCAATCTGCTTTTAAAATGCACTGTTAGTTCTTTAACTAACTATTGAAACCTTTGAAATGCTTCTTTGGAAAGCATTAAGAATGCACAACTGACTTCCAAAGAAGAATCCATGTTGCTTCCTTTTCTTCTCCAGTATTTCTAGAATAACTGGTGATTGAGTTTCATATCATCAGTTTGCCAAACTCATTTTGCATCTTAACTCTTCTGATTTTTGTCTCTAAATACTTGTGCTGCTTTTCTATAGTCATTATCAGGAAATGGAAGCCTATCGAGTTTCTCCAAAATTAAATAGTTTTGAAGACAAAAAGGGGAGAACAATACACTAGAATGAGATGATTCTGTTGTGGATTTACCAATTATTTCGTGTGCTTATGGTCTGAAAAACTACACCTTGTGTACTCATTGATAGCTGGAACTAGTGCAACTCTTTAGATCTCATCCTACAAAATTTTCACTCCCTTACTAAAAATAAAAGGAAAACAAGCATTAGACATTCTGTGTCTTTCAACAACAATCTTTGGATAGCATGTTAATAATAAATGATTAATACTCTATTAATATTACTTGACAGTTTGAATGGACAAACTCAGAGACAGGACAGCATGGTCACAGGACCACCAGCCTTCTTCCTCCACCTCCCTGCACCACACATGTGTGCAGTGCCCATTACTCTGCAATGTTATATCCACGGGATGCTCAGCATGTGCAGGCTGTGCGGACCTCACTCGCTTGCCTCTTTTTCACTTCCTTTTCACATCACTCTTAGTGGGCCTTTAAGGACATATCTGTATTCCTGCAGTGTTATTTATGGCTCTGACATCATCCCTCAAGGTGAACAGTGCTTTGCTGTAGAGCATTTACTCTTTTATAGCAAATCTGCACGCTGCTTTCTATAAAAACAGGAAAACAGCTGCAACTTTTATAGGTGAGAATGAAGGTTTCTCCCTCTTCTTAACATACATTTCATCATGGGGAAGTTAAAGGAGGAGAAATACAAAGCATGAGTGTGGTCCTTCGTGGCTGAATTTTATCTGTATTCCTTCAACTGACGTTAAACAAAATGCATAAAGCCACACCAGATGTTTTTATTATCATTCATTACTCACACCAAGGCAATACAGGCGGGCACGGTACTGAATACAGAAGGAAAAAAAAGTTTTCTTGGCTCACAGGACCTGATCATTCTTTACAAACGTCTTGTTAAATAGTTAATTGTATGCACCGATGCCTGTGGATTAATCAGTGTGGAGTGACACAAAATCTATAAAGGAACACAGTCAGATGAAGGATTAGGCAAGTGGCTGCTATTATTTGAAGTCCAGGAAGATCTGTTCTCATGTATATTGATACTAAATTGCTTAATGAGCTTTCAATCGCATTCAGCTTGGCTGAAATGTAGGGAGTGATATTTCAAGTGTCAGCCAGGTACCTACCAGGTTCTCATCTGGAAAGGACACATTCAGCTTCCTTGGAGATATCTTGAATGTATATGCTGAGAGGAGAAAAAGGATAAGAGAGTTCAGCTTCTGCTCTAACACTCTGGGAAATTTGGGAAGGAGTATCTTATTAATAACACATTTAGATCAGTGTTTGCAGACAAGATGTGGCATGTTGGAGAGCTCTAACAGGCAGGAGAGAGCCTGAGGTGTTTTCCACCAAGTACCACCAGGCTGAAACAGCACACAGCAACTGCATGTTCTCCTGCAGCTGCTGAGAGGTTAAACCAGAAATGGTACGGCAGGAAAAAAGTCCAGGCTTGGGGATCTGGAGAGATGAACTGGAAGTACAAGAGCAATGAGTAGAAAACTTCATTAAAAGATATGAACAAATCACAGACACTGAGAGTACATTTACTATAAGGAGGCAGAGGAGGGTGAGGAGGTTTTAACAACCTTTTAATAGCCCGTTTGGTAAAGAGAGCTCGCAAATACCATTTAAAGAGTAGCTCTGGAGTGATTTCTGGCCCCTGCATCTAATTAGAAACCAAATAGTGTAATTATTCTTAGTTTGTTGGGTTTGTTGGGTTTTTCCTCTTTTGTAACTGCAACTTTAAAACAAGTTGCTTATGTTATTTGCAGTTGCATCTGAGCTGAACAAAAGTGACATCCTGTAGTACGTGACACGTCTTCCATTCCCACTGCTTCCAGTCCTTTATGCTCTTCACACAATGAAGGTTTCTGAATAGCTGGAAAGATCTTCTGCATGGCCTGGTGGGTCAGATGGAAACTTCGGAATATTATCACCTCTGGGATATGTCTTTGTATTGGCATTTTAGGTGAGGGATACTTAGGAATGAAACCCATTTGCTCACTAATGGGAGGGCTCCATGTGCCAATCCATTCAGTAAGTTTGTATACCAAACATTTACACACCCAGAGCTACAGGGAGTAAATCCAGGGCCAAGCAAAGAATCAACAGTGTTTTGATGTAAAATAGCCACGTGCTTAAAGCTTAAAGTTCCCAAATGAAGGACTGAAATCTCATTATCTCTACCCATGGGCTTCTATCTATGCAGATGCTTCTGCCTCCTGGAAAAGGATGCAAATCCTGGCAATTTTTGTCCTAAGTGCTGGTTATGGTGTTTGCCACATCACATACTGCTCTACACATTGTCTTGCAAGGCTCAAACTTCTAGACCCTTGAGTCTTTCTGACTTGATTTCTCCTCTTAACATGGACAATACAGAATATTACAGTTGTACCAGACCAGTGCTGAACGCCTCCAGGCTTCAAGAGCAACTAGAGGCTTTATTTTGCTAATTGACTGGTCCAACGTTATTTCTGGATCTTCAAGAAGCTTTTCCTCTGAGCATTGTCCACAAAGTTAATGGGGATGTGCGACTGCAAATCTGCTTAAAGACGACTCATGAAACACTTTCCTGAGGAGAATGCTGCCTCTCTTGATCAGTGGATCTTGCTGATGTGTGCAGACTGGATGCTGCCACCACAGCTTCCTAAGAACTCTAGAATCTGCTCTCTCCTTTTTTCCACTGTCAACGGGCCAAATATTCCAAACATTTTCCTTTAACAAATGTGTCCTTGTGGGGGAAAAGTCCATTAGCAACAGAGTAGTTGCATCTTGTCAGGACCAGACTTTAATGGCTGTTTGAATTTTAACTATTATTTGCTAACTATTCCTGTTCAGGCCAACTAAGACCATAATAAAAGCCATTAAAAACCAAGTAACTGGCCTCAGTGTAGCTGCAGGGTATACTGCTGAGTATGATCTGAATTTATCCACTGCAAAGCAGACTGTGACCCACACAGACTTTCTGGAGATGGAAACTCTTTTTTTTTTTCCACAAGAGGAGGATTTAGAAGAATAAAAGTACTCTTCTTTGCCCCAGGGAAGGCTAAGCATAGTCTGAAGGTAACATGACACAATGTAATCCATTTTCCTATTTGCAGGATGAATGAAGACACTGTAAAATATCTGGCACTGCTTTGCTACAAGATACAGGACAATGCAACCCAGTGTTTGGTCAGTGGAGAAGTACACTGGGTGGAAGGGCAGGAAACACAGAGCATTGTCCCACTGTAGGATCTGTCAGAGCTCTGGGATGAACAGGGCAGGTGAGTCAGACTGTACTCCATTCCTTTATCCTTTTTCTTTGATTGCTGCTCTCTGAGCACCACAAAGGCTTCATGGCACATAAAGCATCTTTCTGGTAATTGCTGCCCAGTAAGGAATGGGCAGAGGAACAGGCAGAAGTGATAGGAATGGAAGTGGTTACACGCGGTCACATGAAGCCCTGACTGTGTAACATCAGAGAACACACTAGCACACATCTCCAGAACATCTTCCAGGAGATTGCTACAGTTCTCTTATGTCCTCAGCAAGGAGAACACAAACCATCCTCAACCACAGCCTTGTCCTGCAGTAACCTGAGGCTGGGGCAAGAGTGAGGACATACTGTCCATCCTCTGAGCCAGTGTCTGGGTGAGGGCATCGCATCACAAACCAAGGGAAAACATAATGCAACCCATCAAGAGATTTATCCCCTACGTTCTTAATGGGTTTTCTGCAAAGACCTGGGGACAAAAATCAATACTGGCAGCATTTTCACTTACACAACAAATCTGATTCTAAGCCATTTAAGGTGGTTAGAAATAGTAAACCAAAATTTGTAAAAGCTAAAGAGAGAAGAGTTAGAGGCATGAATCTTAATCTGAAGAATTTGCATCTTTAAATAGAGATGTGAGGTAAAAAATGCAAGGAAAATAGTTGGTGCAAGAAAGGACAAAGGTTAAAATAATTAAAATTTCCTGGTTATTTATTTATGGCCAAATCAAAGTCTACTGAAGAAAAAAGAAAGCCTCAGAGGGCTTTGGAACAGGCTGTTAAGACATTTGCACATCTTAAATGATCTCTGGATGTAACCAGTGCACTGAGACTGGAGTACAGAATGGAGGATTAAAAATAAGCACCGCATTAGCTCAAATGGGAGCAGAACAGCAATCTCACAAAGCAATTTTCCATGCAAAGCCCTTAACTCACAAAAACAGCGACACAAAAAGACCGGTCCAAAACAAAACCCAGCCCTCACAAGTGATGTTCAAAACAATGCTTGGCGAGAAGCACCAGCTTTACACCATGTTCCAAATGTGAGCAAACTCCACAGCTGGAGACACTAATCTCAAAACGCTCACTGCAGGAACCCAGCGCTGCAGGGATTGGGGGGAAATGTACTTCCCTGAAGAACAACAACGCGTTGACAAGGTGTACCACAACAACTCACTGCAAACGAGGATGATTAAGGGGCTTGGCGTCTCCCCTATGAAGAAAGACTATGGGAAATGGGTTGTTTAGTCTTGAGAGGAGAAGACCAAGAGAGGACCTTATTAATGTCTATAAATGTCTGAACAGGCTGCCCAGAGAGGTTGTGGAGTCTCCTTCTCTAGAAACTTTCAAAACCCATCTGGATGTATTCCAGAGTGACATGACCTGGGTGATCCTGCTTGGGCTGGGGGGGTGGACTTGATGATCTCCAGAGGTCCCTTCCAACCCCTAACATTCTATGATTCTATGCTTCTACCTATGATTCTATGAACCCTTTGCCTCTTGGAGCCAGCGAGTGTAGCCATGGGCTGGACAGACCACTCAGCAGATGATGAGGAATCCTTGCTGATGAGGAATCATCTGCTGAGGTATGAATGCAATATTGAAGGCAGCCCAGGAAAAATGCTCTTTCACCAAAAGGGCTTTATACATCATCGAGCAGAAACAGCTTAGAGGGGCTTCACTTAAAAGGAACCCAAAGCTGAAGGTCTTACTTGCAACATTTTGCTAAGGAAATTGCAGCACACACTTTGCATTTAAGGTGTTTAATTAAAAGCTAGCAGTGCATGGGGGAGCAAGGAAGAGCTCCTTTCTCTGGATTAGCTTGCTGGCACACAAGTGGCTCTCCCTTTCACTACAAAGTGTAATTCTGTGTAGTTTCACGGGACTGAAATGCTCCCCATAAATATGGGTTAAGACTTGGACTGCTTGCAGAGGCCTGGGATCATCTCTGTGCTTGAGTGAAATGTGCTGGTTGTCACTCAAGCCCAGGAAAGCATTTAGAAAGCAGCTAATCACAGCTGTCCAGCAGTGGTTTTCACAGAATGGTATTACAGTGCCTGAGTTACAAGACTAATTTGCTTCTAAATACATTCTTTTTTATTATTATTATTAGAATCAGCTCAAGGGTTCGCATGGTTTCAGTGCTGTTTAATGGGGATTAGTTTGAAGTGGAAATGTGTTTTCCATTCGTCTGAGAAAGACACAACAGGGAGCAGAGCCCTGGAGATTATTGAGAGCTTTGGGTGCTTCTGGGAGGCCAAAGGCCGAACGACTTCAAATTTCAGTGGAGTGTAATAATCCCCAAGAAAGGCACAGCCTGGTGTGTCTTATTGTGCAATTACAGGATGGAAATCGTGGTGCATTTCTGACCCGGGGATTAGTTGCTGTGTATCATTAACGCAGGTAGGACACGCTCGTGAAGCAGCCAGGCAGCACCAGCTGCATCTGGAGCTTCCTCCAGAACCATCTTCACTCCCACTGTCCCTGCTCCATTAGGATGCAGCACTTCTTACTCAATTTAACAAGAGTTTAACTATGGAGTAGTAAATAATGGAGCTGGTAAAGCTTATTCCCTGATTCGTGCATAATGAGTTAGTCGTTTCACTCACCTCGGGATATTTCTACAGTTAATTAGTGGCACAAAGAATTGCTATTTCAGGGCTCAAAGAATTTCTATTTCAGGGCTCAAAGAATTGCTGTTTCAGGGCTCGGAGAGGCTACACTGTGCACGGTTTATTTCTACTCAGTGGTGTTTGGCTATGACATATGGTAGACTTAAATCTTTGTACTTTTTAACTGCCTTGCCAACACAGAAGCATAACTGGCTTGTTTCATGTCACTTATTTATTTACTTATTCTTGGTTGCTAAAACGAAGCTTTTGCTTGGCTGCAGAGCACTGTTCTGTGTGTTGCTGGGGGTACTTGAAGGGTGCTGTGTTTCTGTCTGCATCCATCCTGGACACCAGCTCGATGCATCTGCACCCTGAGTGACAGCTCAGACATCTCCCAGAGACATTGCTGCGTGACAGAACTCAGTTTTTCTGAAGAACCTTCCTACCGTGAGTGTGTCACACCTCATTGCCCTGAGAGAAAGGTTTTGGATCTACTGGGGATGCAGCATCGCTGTGATCCTTAATCACCCCTTGGATATCTGCATTTTCAGAGCCAGGTAATTTTATCTGCAGCACTAAGCAAAAAATAATATTGTTTCTACGGTTTCCCTCATCCCAACTATTTGCTAGCTGCATTTCTTGGGACAGATTTGAATGCTGTGAGTGACCTTGTGAAAACACCGTCTTCATTATTAAAACCAGGTCATAAATACCCCTGGGCACAATGAAATGCCTCACCTGCAATTCTTCAAATAGTTTCCACTGCTATTAATTCTTTTAGGTGTATGAGGTCTCGCACATGTCTACTCACTAAATAGATATCATCTGGAAGTAGCTGAATATAACATTTTGGCATCAACTAGCCTGTATATAGAACACCTAGAAGTATTATTTGTGGATTTATCAATGTACCAAATTCTTGATTTCCTGGAATAGCTCATCTGGTGGGAGGAAAACCAGCTTCAGACGGGAAACTGAACTTTTCCAGAGTTCACTGGTGTTAGAGGTCAAGCTTTTGTTCAGCTCATTACAGAGACAGATGGTAAATTCAGATTAGGAGTTACATTTTGGGAAAGTTTAAGAGGTTTTGGGATCTGTGGTTTTGGCCTAACCCACTCTTTAATCAAAAACGACATCCCTGGGCAACAGTCTTCAGCTCTCTCATACCTCTCAGAAATGCACATTCAAGATGCACAGAAGCTATTTCAACCTCAGTGAGGAAACTCAGGTCATGCTGATTCCCATAATACAGTTGAATAATCTCCTCCACTTCACAAGAAAACTGTTTTCCCCACCCACATTTCATTTTTCACCTCTGACTTTTACAACCTCATGGGTGTGTTCTGTTTTGATAAGAAAAACGGTTTGATTATGATTGTCAAGTCAAACATATTTGGTTCCAAAGAAAAAATTAAACCTTTCTAGTTTTTCAGCCACGACTTCTACTGAAGTGGCAGTTACTGCAGTTAATGAGACTTTTTAACTATGCTCTTTTAGGAAATATTTTGCTTTGGGTTGTTTGTAATGACTTTTATTAGAAACACAACAGCTGAGGTGATGTTAAGTTTAGAAAACAATTTCTTCAGATCTCTGCAAGAAATTCTTAAGCACTTATTCAGTGACACAAGTTTGGGGTTCGTATCCTCCACTTAGAAGTGTGAAAAAGCCCTAATTTACCCTTCCTTGTAAACCACGTAGGTATCAAGATTGGCCTGTAGAAATACTTTGTCAGCTACCTCTGACAAAACCAAATCTACGTGCTCTCACCTACGGGAGTTTTCTGGCTTGTGAAGAGGTGGCAGCTCTGCCTGTGCTGTCCTCCAGCCACCTGCCAGTCAGAGGAAAGTTACTGGGCTGTGCTATATCCTTGTTTAAATACAAAACAAACCAAAAACCAACATAAAACCTTCAGAGAATGGTCAATTTACAAGATCATGTTACAGTCCCACCTACGAATCTGTTTATCCTGATCTATTATGTAAACAGCATAGTACTTATAAACATATAGTACTCATAAAAAAGGAATTTAGCTACTAAGTGTTGCCTTTTCACAGCAGGTAAATACAATTTGAGGTTTTATATGTAGGTGAACACTGCAGTTAGCTGCAATCAGGTGAAACCTGGCACAGGCCTTCGGCCTGGTTTTTCAGCCTACCACTACTCTGTACAGACAAGGAATTTACTAATATACAGCATTTTCCATCCACTACATAGGCCAAAGAATGAGAAAAACAAGTTAAAAGAATGCAGGTGAAAGAAAAAGGCAAGATCTCAACAACTGTTGATAATGATTTTGAGCCTGAGACACAGAATGGAAGTAAAATGTCTCAGTAGTTTGCACGCCTTATTCCACCCCATGTAACACCAGTGACTGCAGAGTGGGGCATGTGAAATACAGCTAGAACTCATGGGATGAAGTCAAGGAAACCCTCGAGAGCAGGGAGAACTTTCTGAAACCATGATTCCTTAGGCTGCAGCAGTCTGCAGGGAGAACCCGACAGACACCACATCTCTGAGAATGTTTGAAACGAGCTTAACTAAAGCACCAGAAACTGCAGCCCAGAGAAGAGCCCTGGCTTGGCAGGGGAACCAGCAGGATTAGCAGCGAGGTCTTTCCTCGGGCTGCCGAGGGGCTGCTGGAGGGGTTGGGAGCTATTTCTGTCTTTTACGACACCCGTTTGATGAACAACTCTATTATTTCCCAGTTGTCAATGAATAAGAGGAAAGAGTTTCCTGCAGTGTAAAATCTTTCCTCCAAGGTGAAGAATCAATCGGAGACAAATACCAATGTCACATTCCAGCGCTTCTCTCCTTATTGTGCTTGGCATGTTGCTTCCTCCAGCCTCCGCTGCAATTGGCCCATACCAGGACAGAACCAGCCTGTTCTGTCTAATAAAATTTTATTGCGTTGCTTTGCAAAATAACAATTCCTATCCTGGCACTTTGAAAGCCAGGAAGGTCCAGGCAAGAAAAAACATGTCTACAACACATTAAGGCTACTAGAATAGTTGTATAAAAGTATCTGACAATGCAGCACAGTTTGTCGTTCCTGTTTCATTCCACTAATTGTTCTGGTTTGTTTTGTGGTGTTTTTTGGGGTGTTTTGGTTTGTTTTTTTAATTAAGAACCATCACCCCAAAACAGACTGTTTCCATAAGAAAGCACAAAGATGAAATTGGAAATAAAAATCATTAAGTCTTATTATTTGTACAGGCATGGCAACTTTTTTTTTTTTACTTTTTTTTTTTCCAGTGACCTTCTCAAATTCTCACATTTTCTGTCAGTTGTTCTCTCTTAAATCCTGCTGGAAAGGAGTGGAAGGGATGAAGGGAAGTGGTCAAACCACCACGTTCTCTGGCGTTGCAGTAATGACAAGCTGACCATATTCTGAGTTATTAATTCCTACATGGGTTCAAGCCCTGGAAAAAAAACACACCATTGGTGATGGTGTTTGCACTGCCTCTCTTCACTCCTTGACTTTAAAAATCACTAAAGAAAATATATCAGAACCTGGGCAGGAATAGAACCAGAGCATGAGGACAAACTCTGATGTGAGGGTGACAGAGCCTGTCCCAGGCTGCCCAGAGAGGTTGTGGAGTCTCCTTCTCTGGAGAGACTCCGAACCCACCTGGACAATGCGATGCTGGGTGATCTGCTCTGGGTGACCCTGCTGGAGCAGGAGGCTGGCAATGTATCTTCAAATAACACAAAGCCATCCACTTGCAGCCCCTGCCTGAACTCTGCCTCACCCTGAGCTTGGGCTGGAGGTGACCCTGATGCCTTCTCACTGACCGAGCCCACAGAGCTTCTCCCTGGGACCTGGCTTTGGAGCCCACTCAGGATGTCCGAGGGCTGCTCTGCCTCTCACACACCCTCTGCCTTCCATGTTCCTAAGAACTCTTCCCTTGCCTTTCCTTTCAGCGCTGGGCTGTCCCAGGCTGCCCAGGGCAGGGGTGGAGTTCCCGTGACCCCTGGAGGGTTTTCCAAGCTGTGGAGATGTGCTGAGTTTCATGGCTTAGTGGTGCCCTGGCAGTGCTGGGGAACAGTTGGACTCAATAATCTTAAAGATCTTTTCCAAGCAAAACCATTCTGTGATTCTATGTCTATTGTCAAGATAGAAAATAAAATGATGTGAAAAATGAATTAACCAAATCGCTCCTGGAGGGGGATCAGCAAGGTCCAAGGTGTTCCCAAGGAACACTGTATGGAAAAGCATCTGCTGATAAAGCCTGTGCCCACTTCCAGGGCTTACTCAGCCTTTAAGGGGTCTGTCTCCCTTTCAGAAAGCATTCACTGAGAACAAATCAATTTCTCCTTCCAGTGTTTTAGTTACTGGGATTTTTTGTTTGTCTGCCAGGGTTCCCATCACAGCAGGAGGACTACTGGCCCAGAAGCATAGTGTGTGCAAGCTCCCATGAAACACTGGGACCTGCAGGACAGAGGTGCTGTGCATTAGAAGGGTCTGTGATCTTATCCTAGAAATGCTGTGAAGCAAAGAAAGTAAGTGATTATATTTTCCAGGCTTATTACTTCATGTTAAAATAATTCAAAACTGCTACATCTTCTTTCTGATCTCCCCCCTTTCTCTTCCAGCCTTGAAAGCCCAAAGAGAGGTTTGTGTTTGAGAATGGCAGAAAATATTTCTGAGAAGGTTGCAAATGAACAATTTAATATGAAAAAAAAAACAAAAACAAAAGGACACACAACTCCACTTAATTTCCTCTGTTTGCATCAAGTCCATCCTTCTCTTGTTATATCCTGGAAGAATGGAAGTCACAGTCTCTAGTTTCTTCTTCCATCCTTCTGCTAGATAAGGAGGAATGAACTTAACATGTCCTTGGCTCTTGCACAGGTTGATGAGACAGAGTCACCACAGAAGAGCAGTTCCAGCCTGTATAAAATCTCTTTAGCAACCACCACCCCCAGCAAAAAGAGCTTGGAAAAAAGGTGGGTCATTGCCAGGCACAGCCCATTACACACACTTAAAGGTTGGTGCATAGTCAGTGCACATTGATCCTCAAGGCACAAGCTCCTATTTAGGCCACGCATCTCCACAGCAGCTGCACTTGTGGTGACAAACAAGCACCATCAGGCTGGTGGTATCGACTGCCTTTGTACTGTCTTGTTCTGTGTACACTTTGTTTGCCTGCCTTATTCTGCTAATGCTGAAAAGAATTCAATTTCTAAAAGGGGAAAAAATGGAAAAGAAAAGCATAGTGCCATTGAGTCCTACGAGTGCCATTGAGTCCTTAACTCATTCCCCAGCTGTTTGCTCCGAGGCACTGGGGAGGTATAAATAGCTGGAAGCAAGAGTGCAGAGCAGTGGTATATACATTTTGTAAATGGAGCTCTGAGCAATGTCCTTGTTTCAGGACCAGTGAAGTCAATAATGGCCTAGAATCTACCTCCATGTGCAGGTTATTATAACATGGAATAATAATAAAAGTACCCTGGATTTTCACACTTTCAAGCCATAAAGAGGAGGGAAATTCTGTGTTCACTTTTTGTAGCTTTTGTCGTAACTTTTCTCAGAGAAGGAAGAAGTGTTGGCCATCTCTGGGCAAAGAAGAAAAAGGAGAGAGGGAAAAGAAAGACACAAAAGACTTCATCTAAATTCAGTGGCATCTTTCAGGCTCAGCAGGGCTGCAGTCAGTAGATAATAATCCTGTAAGCAAGTCCATACATGGCCCAGTGGCTTCCAACTACAGAGAGCTAAAGGAATCTGTGACAAAACCACTCATGATGATCATCCACGACTTGCCAGTGCAAGCAATGCTTCTTCATTATTACCAAGGACAATTACTGCTGGTCATTCTATCAGAAAGTTGGAGGCATGCACAATAGTAAATATTAGGTATGTTATGGTCTGGAAAGAAAAAAAAAAATATAATGGGGCCTTATGGAGTATAGGATTGGGTACAAGGATTTATGGATACGTCTGCTATTCCACTGAGGACATACACAACAGTAATCTCCTGAAACCAATACTGGTGTAGGCGTGAGTGAAAAAATAAGTTAATTGAAAATTCCCTGTTGGATTGTATGTTGCTTGACTTTCTTTTTAGCAAAGTAGAATTATACTGATTGAAGTCATTTGTTGCCTCTGCACCCCAGTTTTGCTCACCATAAAACGGGACTAAGTTTTCTTACTACAGAGTGGGATGCAAGGAGTAGGATATTTTGTTAATCAAGATCTAAATCCCTCCTAGGGAACAGATGGTTTTTGAGCCTACCTTGAAGTAGATGGCAGATGACATCTTCCATCGGAGGCATGACAGACACTTGTCGTTGCTGCAGCTCAACCCATCACGGTCACTGTTGAGTGTGCTGGACCAGGAGCAGTTGCAAGATGGTCGTGGAACTATTTGAATAGTCAGAGTACTTTCTGCAGCAGGCAGTAATTTCTGCCTTCACTCCTGTTGACTTCTAAGGAACTTTTGACTAGTAACTTGAAGGTGCAGACGATGCCAGTGGCAGCTGAAGTAAAGAAGATAGCAGAGGAGAAAATGAAGAACCATCTGAGGCTAAAAAGGCTAAAAAGAGACACAGCATGCTACAGTCGTCAGGCAGGGCAAACAGTGATTGGTTCAAAGCAAGAAGAGCAAGAAGAGGCAGAAAAGACAGTACATGTGCAGCTGCTCTGGTTCCAAGGGGTATGCTTTGCACATGCTGCTGAAGCTCCAGCGTGTGTGTCGGGAACGTTCATCTGCAGGCAGAGATGCTGTATTATCTAGTCCAAGATGATCTTGTTTTCATTTTTATCTCGCGTGTGTTGTCATCTCCTGCTTTGTAGTGTTGCAGACTTGTCTTGGCTACAAGCTTGAGGCTGCACTCAGCAGTGTGTGGTAATTAAGTCCTTTGAGGGTCGTGCATATTTTAATTATTACTTGTTTTATTGTCAAAAGTTTGCCCACATGAGATACAGTCTTGCATTCCATGTGGGACTGAAATAAGGGTCAACACATTCCTTCAGAACCCCAAATATTAAACACACATTAATTTGTTTTGAGCTTTGCACATTTTAGATGAACATAAATCAAGATGTATAATGGTGGAAAAATTTCCTCCATATGTTGGAAAGTTGAACTGAGACACTAACTCCAAGTGACAAAAAGTGGTGGCTGCAACAGAAAATGATTAAATTATTTGTTTAGCATTTGTGTAATGTATGAATGCACCTTGTCTGTGTTAAAGCAAAGTCCTGATTGGTTTTCCACCAGCAAGGGCTGTGAATTTTAGCTGTATTCCCTTTTGGGATTCTGAAGTTCTCAGGTTCCGACTTGTACAACAGCAAAGTCTAAACGCAGAGCAGTTTTTCATCCATTAAATGGAAGTTAAATAACGCTTGACCGAAGTAGACAAAACAAGAAGATACGTAGACTAACTGGAAACATCAAGATTTGAAAATTACCTGATAGGAAAAGGGGGGGGGGTGTAGATCAAAGATGTCCCAGGGAATGAAAAATTCCTTCACAGTGTTTCCTGTTCTCTCTGTTATGCTAACCAAGGTAGGATTAGGTTTCAGCTGCCAAAAGAAATAACATTTGTAGATTATTTTTTTTTTGGTCTGGGGAAGTGGGATAGAAAGATTTAAGACAGCTTTTTCCAAACTATTTGCTTTTTGTCAAGCAGTCAAGTCTAGTTATTGTTATTAATTTCTATTACAGGAGTACCAAACTGAGACTGGTTTTCTATTGTATTAGGTGCTGTACAAATATCCAGTCAGAGACTGGTCTTACCTCAAAGAGCCCAGAGTCTCAAGAGACCAGACAGACAAAGAGCATTTTGCTCCAAGCTGTATGGCTGCTTAGTGGTTCAGTGAGGAGTAGTTGAGGTGCTCATCTCTCCCGAGTCATAGTCCTGCTACCTCAGCACAGTTCTGGAGAACAGAGATGTCACCGGGAGAAATGAGCCCCCATTCTTGCATCGAAAGATGAGATCGGGTGAGATTGATGCAGAAAACTCAAGATTAATGTGAGTTAGCAAACTGACTACTGTTGGTGACTGACTGCATGAGCTGGAGAGACCTCATACCACCTTTCACCAACTCATTTCTCTTCTAGTCCTGACATTTTGCTGTTGGTTTGGTTTTCTCTTACAGGTTCATTTCATCTGTAAGGTCCAGAAACGCACAGGGTCTCCGTGTGGAGATTGCATTCTGCTCTGCTCCTGACCTTATGTGGTACAGAACCATACCTGGAAATTCAGAGGGCTGAAATTCATCTTTAAGTGCCTAAATAAATCCTCAGGTGCCTAAATGAACAGCCTGGATGTAACGTTGTGAGAAGTGAAAAACAGTATACTTTAGAAAGGTCCTGAAGCAGCAGAGCAGGGATGAAGGCTGCACTCCATACCCTGGTTCTCACCTTCTCCCAGTTATCTACCTAGCAGGAACTGGCATGTAATGCTGCCTGCTCCCTTGCTCTGATAGAAAAGGAGATTTCCCTTCTTGTGTAGACTGAAAGTCTTTCCCATAGCCTCATGCTAATAGAGAAACAAAAGACCTTCAGTAGAAAAAGAAAAAAAACCAAACAATAAAACTGAATAAATAAAATAGTGTAAGTATAAACTTGAACTTGTTTATTCTGAAGTTGTATATCAGTGGGTTATTCTAAATCCAATCCTATGGGTAAATATTTGAAGTACCATTTGAATTGTGAAGGGCTTTTCTTACATGGGAGAATTTCCTGCTGCTTGTTGTTGAAACTCTAGCCTAGATATTCACAGGTGACTTCAGCTTCTGCCGTGCAGGTCTGAGCTGTGGACAGGGAGGGAGCTGGGCAAGCAGCAGGTCAGCTGGCCCCTCTTTCTCAAGATGCCAGCAGTCAGCAGAGCAGACCCTCTGAGTTTGCTCACAAGGACAAACCAGAGTAAATGTTTAACTTGAGTCTTTGGAGTCTACAGCTTGTAGCTTTCTTTATTATTAACCCAACCGCTGTTTTTCTTTACAGTTGCACAGCTGCTGGCACACAAGAAACAAAGGAACCTTCAAATAACTTCCTCATGGAGGCATGAGCAAAGGTAAAGTACCTTTTGTATTGTTTCTCTACCTATACATGGGAAAGCAGTCGCACATTTCTGTGTCCTGCATCTCTGTTAGGGCAGAACAACCTGTCAGTAGAAAGCATTGTGTAATTGTGTCTCTTTTAAACTAAATCTCTAGATAGATCCAGCTAATTTCATCCTAATTGGACACCAACTGAAAATATACCTAGTGTAGGAGTTTGCACAGTGGCCACTGAGGACACTCGTCTCGCCATTGTTCTGGTTACTATGTCAATATGGTGTGAAGAATGGCTTTCAAATAATGTTAAATGTCTTTTTATGTTGTGTGGTGGCTCCAAATTGGTTTGCAGAGAGAAGGATTCAGTTGCTCAAATCTTTGTTTTGTTTGCTGGGGTATAAATTTACATGACAAATGGTGTAATTGAACTTTATCCAAAGTACTGCATCAAGGGAAATTTGGGTGAAAATCAAATGTGGAAGCTAAAACAAGTGTTTAAAGACATTCAGAAAGTAGCTGTTAGTTGGTTGTATGGTTACATGTTAGATAAATATTATAGATTTTTAGAAACAATCGCATTTTAATAGAAATAGGGTTTACAAACTTCAGGAAAGAACAACTAAATTGTTCCTGCTTTCAGCTGCTCCAAATACCATTTTACTCCATGAGTAAATCCTGTAAGGTGTGACCTCCATCCAGGCAGACAACATCTGAGCCCCAACACCTTCTTTAACCTCTCTGTACTTCTCATGTGTGCTGACATGTGAGGATGAGCTTGTCCAGATCTACTGAGTGCTGCTGGAGAGGAGAAGAATGAAGGTGCTTGCTTTTTGATTTTTGCTTTTTGATTTATATCACAGCATCATTTGCAGCACGGTGCCCTCAGAGTGAGCAGTTCCTTTACATTATCTTCGAGCCATGTTGGCAAGCAAAGTGTTTGGCCTGTATATAGTCAGGAATCTGTGAGGAGAGGTTTGCAGGCACTGTACTCCCACTGAAGAAAACTGAACTGAATGGGAGCATTAGTGGAATAAATGATTGGAAGGATGTCAGGATACAGGCCTAAGTGATGATGAAAATCTACATCATAAGATAGAAAAGGTAAATGAGGAGTTGCATAAATTTCAAGAGGATGGCAGCTTGGTTATGAATTAAGTGAGAAGTCAGTTGTGAAGCTTTGAACCTGTTTCTACAATGGCCAAATTCAGGCTTTGCAATTTACTCAAAGATTAAAAGATAAACAAGCAAAGAAAGCACAACAAAACACAAACCTGTTCTCTAAAAGAATGGGAGAATTGGCAAGTTGATAAAGAACCTTATGTCTGTTCAAAGGTGACCTAGGTCAACAGAGGATGAATTTACCTTCTTTTTTGTCAGGGGTTTAATGTTTGTTAAGGTTTCATGGATTTCTCCATTTCCTGACCTTTATTTCTTTTTTTTTCTCAATCTGGCAATTCTACAAAGCATATGTTGGACTTTAAACACATTTGCCTAGCTTGTTCTGGGTGCTACAAATGCAAATAAAGACACGGGCATCAAAAGGGGATGGAGTGCTTTGAAGATGAAGGGCTTGACAAAGAGCCAAGGAGCCAATGGACCAGTAAGAACTGGAATTCTGATAGGAATTAAAGGACACTATGCCTGCTGGTGAAAGCAAACACACATCAGACAGGGACTACTGGAGATCTTCATTATATAGCTGATTGCTTAGGCCAATAGAGCTGCCTCAACTCAGCTTCATAACTGAAGTGGTTAAACAAAAGCTGGGTAAGGAACTAACTTGAGGGATGTTCCAGAGGAGCAGGTGGGATGTGAGAAGTGCCTGAATTCTGTATGGTTGCCTGTGGACAAGCTCCTTGTGCCTGAGTTAGCTTTTGGCTCAGCTGGTGTGGCAGACCCAGCAGGAGGAATCCCAGCCCAACGGGACTTTGAGCCCTGGAGGGGTTTCTGTTCATTGGTTGGTTAGTTTCTAGTTTGTGGGTTTTTTTCTTGGTTGGTTGTATTTTTGGTTGGTAGTTTGGCTGTTTGTTGGTTTGGGGTTTTTTTAGTGCAATGCTAGGAGCCAATTCCAGAAGCATTCTGGTGATCCTAAAGGATAGGATGGGATATAGAGGTGACCACTGTACCATGCTTCAGAGATACAGGAAGCAGAAACTCTCCTGCCCCAACCAGGCTCAGTGGCATTATTCTGACAATAAAGAGATTAGACTTTCCTGGGGGAAAAAGTGCAAAGCAGTAACTGCTTTTTGTGCCTCACTCCAGCTCTTCCCATGCTTCTCATTAACTTGTCTAACTCCACAGCAGAAGACTCAATGTGTTCAGCAGCAACGTGCTGTGTCCAGTGTTAAAATGCAGCAGTAATCACATAAATAACAATAACACTATCCCATGATACCATCAGGGTTTCTTTTTCAGAATCTAATGATGTTAAAATAAATGGAATTATGTTGCTTTTCTTTTTTTTTTTAAGTCAGCAAATTCCAAAAGAGGATTTACCCCGTTTCTACAATGTGCTTAAGGACTTAGAGTGCACGATCAAATGCAGATTTATTAGGGGCATGAGGGGTTGACATACGGCATTCGCTGCTTAAAGCTGCTCAGTGCCTTTTCGTTCTGGTCAAGGAGGATTTTTTTTTTCATCTTCATTATTATTTGTGAGACCATATGTGGCCTTACATTTTCCACAGGGTTTTTTCTTATTACATAGGAAAGGTGATGAGCGCTCCTTCCTGTAAACAGCAAGGAAAACTGGTGTTAAGGATAGGACCTAGAAAACATGAATGGGAGAAAACATCACACAAACATCTCTAGTGGAAGGGTTTACCTTCTTTTTATCGATGTGGTCAGTGAGAATACTTTCAGTGACTTCAGTGGATGTCAGATCAAATCACAGTGTCTCTCTGACTCCCCCTCTGCTGGCAATTCAGCCTGTGCTGTGCTGTCAGGGCTGCAGAGAATCTCTGAGCTTTGCTAACAAGTACTTTAAGAGGTAATATTGTAGCATTCCTCATTTGAGTCAAAGGGTGAAGCACCTAGGAAAGGTCTGGGGCAGCAGAAAGCAGGGAAGTAATAGATGCTGGGGCAGGACAGGTAGATTCTGCAGTCTGAGCTGTACCTGTTTACTTTTTATAGCAGCTGGAACCAAGCACACAGACTGTGCTTGGTCACACCAAGCCAAGAAGATAGTGATTCTGGTTTGAACACAGAGAGCAAGCATCCAAGTGAGGGCACCTTAAACTTGTATCATCCTTCACTCGATAACCCATATCAAATTCCACCACTAAGCCAACAAAGCATTATATTATTCTTGTATTTTCAAACATGAACTAAATACCATACAAACCAGTGACTGCAGATAAGATTATTTCCCATGCTTTTGAAGGCCACTGCAGTTCACAGAATACACAGCACTGGAGCAGTCCCTGCTCTGCAGTATCCCACATTATAGGTTGTCAAAATCATCCTTTGCAACGTGCAGGACAATTGGCTGGTTGGGGGTTGAAATGTTTAGCTCATACATGGGAGGGGTTTATCTGACAAGACTGTTTTCCTACTCCTGTTTTACAACTTTTCTTGATGCAGATTTTTTTCTTTTTATTCTTAATCTGCTCTGCACAATTCTTTGCTTTGTTCAGCACAAAGGTTTGAAAGTTGCCAAATGTAAATGACAAACTCTACTGGAGGAAGAGAAATCCAGTCCTTTAAGTAAACTTTTCCACCACTGTTTAGAAATTTCCTCTTCTCAATAGAAGCAGAAGCATTTTTTTTAATGTTTCTTCTGGCCAGCTATGAATATATTTTAAACATATAACACAGAAAACCGGGATACTACAGAGGTCTGGATTTTGAACAGAAAATTCTCTGCCTTTGATGGAAAAATGCTCCCCTGAAACTAAGTGTACCAAATATTGTTGGTGTCATAGGAGGCTATTAAATTCACAGGTATTTGCTCAGCTCTAAAGCTGCTTTCTCCCTCCAGACCCAACCTGAAGCAGTGAACACCATGTGATGAACTCAGATTATTTAGTTGGTAGGCAGATTGTTCTGCAATAGTGGAATACGAATCAGTTTTGGCCAAAAATGAAATTACTAAGGTTCAAGAGAATGGCAGAGATGAATGTCTTGGGTAAATGTAGTTCTAACCTTCATTAATCCAAATGATAGTTTTATTTAAATTGCCAGATCTGAGCCACAGGTTGTGTGGTTGATTGGCTTTCTTCTGGCATAATTCTATGTACAGAAATATTTTCTGAGAAGAGGAGAAAGAGCAATCAGCCTTTTACTGAAAATCATTGTTTAGTGAATCTTTTTTTCTTTTTTAACCTGAAAGAAAAGTAAGCACCTTTTCTCTACATTATTTTAGTGCTGATGAAAGGTCTTGGTAAGACAAGAATCAGAAAAAGGATTTGCTCATTTGGGACTTTGGCACATTTTCAACATTCAGACACTTTCACCTTGTCTTTTGTTCCTAGCTCAAATTCAGAAAATCCTCTTCGGTTAATTTGTTTTCCAGTCCAAAATCAGCTGAAACCTAAAACGGTAGAAAGGCTTTTTCTTCTTTTCTTCCCTCTGTGCTGCTGAAGGATGAAATAATCCCACTCAGCCCGAGCGGGCAGCGTGCACAGGTCCCAGCCTCGGTTACTGCTCTCGGGTGGAAGTTTTGAGATCCGAGCTGGGGAAACCTTGTGAGTAACTCTCTTCCTGAGTGCCCTTAGCGGTCTTTTCCCCTCCATCCCAACCAAGGCTCCGCTGATCCCTGCTGGGAGACNGAAGGTCTCCCCTCAGCCTCCTTCTCTCCAGGCTGAACAAGCCCAGGGCCCTCAGCCACTCATCACCACACTGGTGCTCCAGACACTTCCCCAGCTCCATTGCTCTACTTTGGACATCCTCCAGCCCCTCAATGTCTATGGTCAATGTTCACTGTGCTCTATGGAACTTAATTTCTCCTCCCCAGTAACAATTACTGAGATTCTCAATATTCCAGAAGTATTTAATGCCCCTGGTAATGGTCTGTTGTGCTGCTTTAGCAACAAAGAGCAAAGAATTGGTCTCCAGCCTGAATTGCCTACAGCTTAATTAGGTATGACACACATTACTTCTCATGCTGAACTGCTGCAGGGAGATGTTGTGTGTTGTTAAACAGCTGCTGGATTCTGCCCGAGAGGGAAATCTTTTTATGGGTTGTATTTTGGGTTGTAAAGTTTGCAACTCTGCTTAGGAAACAGCAAAGCTATAGAGCTGTGCTGAATTATTATGAATGTTCAGTCACACAGAACAATAACCATAAAACAAGGGGTCAGACACTGGCTGGCCCCACGTGGGTGGTGCGCAGGCACGGAAAGCAGAGGTCATCCTGAGTGCAAGGGCTACTGCTGAACGGCGATACCGAAGTGGTCAGAGAGCACTAACAATTACCCTCTGGCCTGGGGAACTGGCTGGATCCAGACAGATCAAAAGTAATGTATCCCCACAGGAGAGATCATACCTGTGCAATGGGAAGTTCTGGGAGAGAATTTGTCACTCAGTGAGGAATCTGGGACCTGGAAGTACAAATGTTAGTGAAAATTAAGACTTTTTCTTCTCCAAGTACTTTGGAAAAAAACTGCCTTACTGATTGTCTGCAACACCTCCTGACCCAGGGGTTAGTGGTGTGCTTGGCAAGGGCTGGGCTGTTTCTGTTTATCAGCTATCCCATTTGAATTCCCCTGCCAAGAACTGAATATTTAGGATTTCCATGGCAACAGATTTCTGAACCCATGTTACAGTCAGACTGACGCGTGTCAACTGATACAGGGATGCAGGAGGTAGTGGCTGAATTTATTCAAGCAATCACATTCTCTTTTCCAAGGCTAATGCACATGAATACCGAGTTAGCAAACTGAATTGACAGGGATTCCATCTCAATGAACATGTATAATGTTCCAGCCCAGGAGAGTAGCATTTAATTGATGAGTGGGATTATATTTACATATCAATTATAACAAAGTCAAGGTTGGCTTTATGTGAAAGACTGTTTGCTGTAATATCTTGCTGCTTGGTTGTCCAGGAAAGCTGTTCCTTTATGGGCAAGGAAAAAAAATTAAAATATCAGAACAGATGCACTCAGCTTTTACATGTGCTCCTTTTCATAATCTGCAAATACTCACTCCGTGAAGCCAACTCAGTAGTCACATTGTGGTTGCCTTAGATACATGCATTAATTCACTCCATTATAACTTAGATGCTGATTGTTTAACTGCACAAGTATTAATAGTGATTCACTGCTATCCTCAGATGGCTGTTTGGTGCCTAATGTAAAATGAATAAGGGCTCATTCTAAATCCCATATAAGTCAATGGGCATCTTTCTTCTCATTTCGTTCAGAGCTGGAATTAGCTATCCCCGTTGCAGTGCCCCTAAATATTCAATTTTTGTCCTCAAGACACCTTTGTGAGGTAAGGTAACGCTACTGACTCTGTTTCACAGATGGGAAGCTGGGGCCAGAAAGGCTACCTCCGAATCATCCAGCATATACAGAGATCCTGACCTTCATCTGTCTGGATTCCTTTCCCTGGATGTGGAGAGAGGAAAGGTGCATCCTTCAGCTTTGCTCCACCATGGAGTTGGATTTGGGGGAGGGAAGCAGCTGGACCTTGAGGTTAGGAGGCGATTTCACGTCCTGTGGCTCTGTGTAGTCAGAGACCAACGGCCACATTCAGATGTCTTATGGGGCCTAGAATGGAGTTAAATTCTACTGATGGCCTTGCAAACAAGAGGGTGGTGAGGACCTCAAACCATCTATTAACTCCGGCATGGCAAGGACAAGTATGGGTGACTCCTGTGCTGAGTGATCCAAATACCTCTGGACACAGAGAAGAAGGAAGGGCTGTACTCAGAAGCCTAACACAAATGCCTGACTTGTCTTTCTTCATTGACTCATGCTGGGCATCAGGTCCTGGCATCCTTGTATTCCCAAATGGTCAGGAGTGATCATCCTTCTCTTGAATTTGACAACAGACAGTGTGGTTTAGGTCCTTTATTGTTACTGCACTGGGAGGATATCCCCAAGTGACTTACCTAAGGATACGCTGTGCTAGAGACAGGGTTATAAGCGTAGCTCTCTTGAGTCTTATGCCACAAAAAGAGTTTTCTTCTCTTCATCTAAGCTTTCACTGCTCTCAGTCTTATTGCCATGGAAATCGTCTCCATAGCTGGTTTTAGAATTGCCTTGTTGACATCATTAGTAAAGCACATAATAGATAGCTGACTGCTCTGATATTTGTCTTCAGGTCAACAGCTATTGAGACTCCAGAGGCAAATTAGAAGGCAGCATAGATTCTTTATTAGGAGAACTTAATTTAACTGTATTTAAACTTCATTAAGGAGTTAAAAAAAATGACCTTTCTTAATGCACTCTTCCTTTATAAAGTATGAAATAAGGATATTAGATTAGTTTGATCCTGGTTCTTATTATGCACATGCAGTAGATGAGAATGCAAAAATTCCCTCATTCAGTTAGGTGCTCTTGGATGTCAAATCAAAGACCAGGTGCTCCACAAGCCCATTTCCTTTCTTCAGTGTTTTATGTTTCCTAGCCCTGTAATTCCCCCCAGGAAACCAGAAGAAATCTTAATTTCTTACCCCTCTCCCCCCCATTAAAGTAACAGCTTTGGTCATTTAAACAATCAAGCACATGTTCTTACACTGTCTGCACCTCATGCTATCCATAAATGGTGATGTGGTAAGAAAAACCATGGAGGAAAGGAAAGGAAATGACATTAACCTTTTCCATCTGATAAATAAGGGCTCTATTCAGCTGCAATAATCCACATCCTTCCCTAGAGATCCAGTTAATGTAATACCTAAGGGCTCAGTTCATTTAAAATTATTTCCACACTGACCAGCTGATTTCTTGGTGAATTATTCAGTCCCCAGACTGAAACACTCTCCCTCTGCAACAGGCCATGTAAAAGGGCTAGGGCTCTTCTCTAGCTCCCAATAGTCCAAATGTCCTCTCAGAGGTGCCAGAGGGTCTGTGACACTCTTGTGTCTTATCTGCATCCTCAAAGTTAACAACAGCTTTGGTGATTTTCACCCTGTAAGCATTGCAGATATCATACCTTGTCCCATTTGATGCTCTTCTCTGCAAGGACCTTCTCACCTCCCCTATCAAACTTTAAGCACCTGCTTTTTGTAGACACTAAGAAGAGAGTTTGGACTTTGGGTGGAAATTAAGAGCAACAGTCTCAGCCAGATCAAAAAAAGGCAGCCTGGATTCTGCACATTGTTGCTGGGGTTTGAGGTCATGGATGTGGACCAGTGACCATTGCAAGGTTGCTTGAGTCATCCACACTCCCAGAGGCTAAAAGTTGGGAACTGAAACGTGGGGTTGTTTGTTTTTTTTTTCCTTTTCCCCTTTTGCAATACACAGATGGCTCGAGTGTGGTCGGTGTCTGCTCAGCTGTAGCCACCCCAGAAACCTGCAAAGAAACAAAGGACTGTTTGTACACACTGGGACAGATGTTTTCAAGGCAGGACATGGAGAATCCAGTTGGAAATCAGCAGGAAACACTAGTCTAACATCAGAAGCAATGCTTGAAAACCCCAGATTTCTTTTAGCTGTATTGATCCATAATCGATTGAAAGCCATGGGAATCTTGTCACTGGCATCAAGACACTGGGTATTGATCCATAATCAATTGAAAGCCACGAGAATCTTGTCACTGGATTAAGTTCCTACATTATGAGATGTGTTCCTTCCTCTTTTGTATTATTTTTTTTTAAGGGAGTGGAATGAGTCGAGTATAATAAACCAAAGTTGTATGTAATTTTGCAACCTTTCTGATGCTGTAATAAGCTGTGCTCTGAGGGTTCATCATTATTAGACTGTCTTGAAACTTGCTAGTTAAACTGGAAAAACAAGAACTCTAACCTCACTGCAGTACTTAATTGAAGTGCCTTTATTGACTACTTTTAAGCTCTTGTAGCAGCTCTCTCTGTTAAGAGCCATGGGCCAGCTCTTGGCTTGTATGGTGGGACCACCCTGAGCTCCTGGGGTGGACAAAGCCTAGCCACACAAGCACACATCACACTCCAGGCTTGCATCACAGGGTTGGACTGGGGCTGGGCAGGAAGCTATAGCTGGACCATGTCACATTCTCTCTTGTTGCAATACTGCTCAGCTCCTCTCCTCCTCCAGGAGCCCACAGGCTGACCAGCCCAATTGGGGTCAATACAACAGAGGTAAAGCAGGAATGTTGTACTAGGAATGTTGTAGCTCCCGGCTCTTTGGGGCAGGTAACAGGGGTGAGCAGAGAGAATAAACTCCTTTGGATCTACCCTTCCTCTGTAAAGATTCTGCAAGTTGCAAATCTTTAGAAGGATCTGGACAAGCACACACAAAATGCTGAGGGAGGACTGAGAAGACTGTTAGATATCAGTGCTAAAGCGACCTACAGCTGGGTCTCTGCTAGTGAATCTTCCTTTGATACTGTAATGCTGAGACTGGCACACACTTCATACAGTCTTATCCCCATCCCATCTGAATATGAAGACCATTGCCATGATGTAACCTTGAGAACAGTTTCTCCCTTCATGGACTCAGAGGCACCGGTGCGTTCAGCCGTGATCCATTATCGCCGAACTCCGCTGCCAGCCTGGGCCAGTTTTGTCTGGATTCAGTTAACTTCTTCCACTGGCAGGAAAGATTTCTGAGCATTTGTGTTATCTCTCTGGAAATCCTAAGTAGGGAGCTGAACACGATTGCAAACAATTGCCTGGAAGGGGCAGAAAGCAAATGCATTCTGCAGGAGACCAGGGAGGAGTGGAAGCCAATCCTGGGATAGACGGACACAGTCCATGATCCAAGAGACAAAGCTGAGCTAGCAAGAGGCAGAACTGCACATTATTATCTAAGACATCATACTGACTTTTTGTGATGTCCATTAGAACTCACCTCTCATTTAGTTCATCATAATATTAAATTAAACTGGTTTTTTTTTCCCCAAAATTTTGGAACACTTACAGCTTTGTGGAGCTGTCGCTTATCCGCATACTAAAGAGTGTAAAGCCAGCTCTAGTGACGCAGGTAAATGAAGTCTCTGAAACTTCATTGTTATAAACCAGCTGCAAATCTGACCCAGAGGAGAGAGGGATTCTATTCAAGGAGTCTGTGATGCAAATTTATGCAGATGACTGTCATTAGTCTACTGGATGCTTGTTTGAAACAGCAGGGTGAGGAAGAGACAGTTCCTCTGAAGAGAACAGGCCATGGAAATTGCAGATTTGTGCCCAAACTGCCATCTTAGGAAAAGTATGAGAGCACAAAAGAGATTTGCCTCTCAATTCTTCTGAAAGATTGCAGGAAAGGGGGAGTGTAGAAGCTATTTCATCACCAGCCTCTTGGATCCTCTTTCTTGGCTTTTGTTGACTGATATTTCAGCCCTTGAGCAAAGCAAAGCTCCATGGCCAGGTGGGCACAGACATGGAGCAGGAGCAGGCAGAGTTTGTTTAACACAGCCCTAATCTGAAGACCATATTAATAGGAAGGAACGATCAATTTGAGGAGTGACTTCTTTACTTTGAGGGTGATGGAGCCCTGGGACAGGCTGCCCAGATGGTGGTGGAGTCTCCATCTCTGGAGACATTCAAAACCTGCCTGGGCACGTTCCTGTGCAATCTCTTCTAGGTGAACCTGCCTTGGCAGGGGGGTTGGACTCAATGATTTCCAGAGGTCCCTTCCAACCCCCACCATTCTGTGATTCTGTCATAGGCTCAGGGTAAAATCACTGTCTGAATCTTGAGTGTAACACCCTTTAATGGGCTGAGTTCAAAAACTTTGCAGTAGCAGAAGTTTCCAGGAATGTGTTTTCTCAAGATGAGCCCCCTTGGAGGGCTGGAGGAATCACCCACCTGACAGTACTGCTCTGTACTACATACCCCTCTTCTTACTCCAACCTCATTTTTGTGGCCAGTGTGGCCTGCTAAAGGTCTCTCTGGGATTACTGTCATATTTCAGGGGAGAGGGACAGAAGGAGAGCTGGTCTCTATGCAACCAAATCAGAGCATGGAGCAGAACAGGAGTTTAACCTGCTTTTTGCTGTCCCTGCAGGCAGGTTAGCAGCAGCAGAGGGTTCTGGGGGGGACTTCAGACATCTACTGGTGACTTTTATTATATATGGTGGTGATGGGATGCAAGGATAAAAACCAAGGCCTAAAGATATTCCACTTTCACAAAAATCCTCTTGTCAAGGCTGCCTTAAAGGGGCTGTTGGAGCAGTTAGCAGTGGGAAAGGGTTGGGGTCAAATTAGTTCCTGGTGTAATTCCTCAGGTTGCTTCATACTTCCTGCAAAGTAGACCTTGAGCCTTTTTGAGAAAAGCAATTGGAAAACTGCTGGGCTCCCAAATGTAGCATATTTCTCATTGGTTCTGATGTGCTGAAAGGATGGGATTTTCTGTGAACTTTTCCCAAACAGTCTTGCTTTTTTTTTTTTTTTTCCTGTCTTTGAGAGGGGGAGGAGTTGTGCCTAAAAAAACAAACCCAACCTGTCGTTCTCAGCTCTGCCAACCTGTCAGTCCAGCCATGCAAGAGACAGGGAGAGAGACAGAGAAAAAGAAAGAAGGGAGTGAAGCAGAGATTCTTTCAGAACTCAGCAGGCGTTAAGGTAAACCCCATTTCTCGTTTCCTTAATTATGCTTGTCTCTGTGTGTACATGTAAACAGAAAATCTGTTACCTTAGAGAGTTTTAAACTAACTAAACAACCTGTATGGGAATAAACAGTTTATCTTGTTCATCTGGAAATGTGTTTTGCATGTAACCTGGCAGCTTGTTAGTTGTTGTTTGGAAACACAGTTTGTCTCTGCAATTCAGAAGGAGAATTTGTGTTCATTTGAATATTAAAAAGAGGCAGAGCTTTAGTGCTTGGATGAATTCACGTTTGGGAAGGATATTAAGCTGTGTAATTTCAGGGCTGAAGCCAGCCTCTAATTACTGAAGATCAGGATAAGAACTTGTTAGAGGAGGGGAATTCTTCCAAAGCCGCCTATTGCAGGGCTCTTACACCTTCTCCTGGAGCATTTGGTATTAGCCACTGGTGGAGACAGGGCAGGAGACCAGACAGACTGTGGGTCTGATCCATTCTGGCATTTTACTCCATTCCTGTCTGTCCATTGCTGGTGGAGTTTATCCAACTTGTCATTACCAGAGGAGGAGCAAAGCTAAGGTGCAGCAAAGCTGCCCGCATGAATTCTTGAGTTAGGAGGGCAGACCAGCAGAGGCACTTCCAGCTCATACCAGAGGAAATTGAAGGTTGCAGACTGTGAGAAATGTTGGCTGAAATGAGTGTGAGTCAGAAGAATCATTCTGCCCCAGAGCTTGCCTTATGAGTCTGGTCTGGGCAATCAGCTTGTTGGAAAGATTGTAGTAGAAGGGGCCTAGTAGTGAAGGTCTGAATGGACCTAATTTGGTTATGTCTGAGTGTCTGTGTGTACACTTTGTGTACTTGCACACAAACGTGTATGTGTAAGGGGTCTGCTGAGCAATTCTGACCCCTAGTATGCCATGAAAATCTGCAAACAGTGGTAAGAAAGGAATAATTATCTTCATCCACCTCAGAGTCACCCCAACTTCTATATCTCTAGATCCCAAACAATCATATTAAACTGCACCAAAAACTCTTTCTGAGTAGGCTGGTGCTCTGGGAAGGTCATATGGAAGGCAAACTGGTGGACAGGATTTCCTTTCCTTGCTGTCTATTTTCCCTCCTACTGCCAGGGTGTGCCTGCTGAAGGTAACCTGTCTAGTACTACTAATCTGACAGACAGAACAAGCTGAAAGACAGCAGAGGAAGATAATTCAATCACCACGTTGCTCACTGCATGGCTTGCAATGCCCTTGCCAGGGGCTGGGTTAAATAATACCAGCTTCTCCATCTTCCTTGTCGTGAAACTTCCTCAAATACTCATGCCTGGGTCATAGTTTTGAATTGAAGTTCTTCTCCCCTGGTAGTGGCCACAACAGACTGGGAAGAAGCCAGAGGTGATCCAGATTACAGAAGGGGTGGTCTGTGAGGTGGTCTGTCCATGGGATATTTCCTATAAAGTTTGCAATGTCCTTGCTTACATCACTTTCCTTTTTTTTTCTCATAGAGTGGTCTCCTGGGAACTTAGAGCTGGTGTTTCTTATTCCCCCTGACTCATTCCCCATGGGGCTGGTGATACAGAATGAGACTATAAGTTTTTAATACACAAAAGAAATTCTTTTATAGATAGTGGTTTTGGTAATACTGCTGTAAACTTTCCTGCCAGAGACAGAATAGAGAGGGAAGTGCTTTTTCAAGTGACTGTAGGAGATGGAGAAGAGGAAGTGAATGCTTGAGTTTTGGTGGGGAGAAACATTCCTACTACTACTTACAGTAACAGAAATTAGTCACTGAAAGAAGGAAAGGAGAAAAGTTCTTTAGTTGCATCTTTTTTTTCTTCTCTTTGCTCTTGCCTTCTCTTTGCTCTTCCTTTCTCTTTGCTCTTCTCTCTCATTTCTTTTTAATTGCACGATGCAAAGCAAAGCAGGCTCGGGGCATCTCCATGACACATTCTGCAATGCTGATGGGCATTTCTGAAAGGGGGGCAAACGTTCTGATGCACTTGTTTCATCACTGCTTTGGAAAGGGTGTGAATGTACCGGGTGTGTAACAAGACTGGTGCTACTAAGCCAAGCTCCCATGAGATCAGACAATTGATCTATGCGCTGTCAACCACAGAATTATACTACATGTTGATAAGGGGTCTAGCCTTGCTTAACAGATGTCAGTCAATCAATCAAAGTTAACCAGCTGCAAACTCACTAACTTCAGGCACTGTCCAGGCAACCCATATCTTAGGTGGGCCTCATTAGTGTAACTATAACAACTCAGCACTGCAACAGAAGGGAGCGAATGTCAGAAACCCAAGTTAAGTTCTTACCAAGGTTTCTCCATCTGTCATTCTGGAGGCAGAAAGAGCAGGGCCTGATGTAGCGGTCGTTTGTTCGGGAAGCTGTCCCTAAAGAAACAAACTTTTGCAGAGGAAGCATTACCAGACAAAAAGGTTGCAATCAGAGAAACTCTTCTGCCAGAAGAGGTTCTGAATTTTCAGAAAGCTTTCAGAACCTTTTGGCTGGAAAATGCTTCATACTGAGAAATTTTCTGCCTTTCAACATGACCCTGCAAATTCACCTCACTCAGGTGATTCTCTGACAGGACCAAGACTCTCTAGGCTGGCTCTTCTTTCTTATATTAGTTACATTTCTTGACCAATATTCCCACCATAAACTTTTGGTGAGAATGGTTGGTAATTGAACATCCTTTTCCAGTAACCTATTGTGCAATTAAAATGCCACATGATAAACACAGAGAAGCCAAACAAACCAACCCAACCTCTGATTTCTTCTCTGTTTGCCTTTTAAGTGGGGAAAAGAGCTCGATTTGATTCTTCACCTTTTCATCTTCTGGTGTAAAAGCAGACTAACTAGTTGTCCATCCTGTCTGGCAGCAAGCAATGCTGTAACCCAAGAAGCTGTTGTGCTGCTCTTCACAAGGAACTGTTCATTTCTTGTAGTTTGCAGTCATGGTAGGAGCATCAGTTCCTCTTTTTAAAGCAGTTGAATTTGTGTTCTGAGAGTGCAGACAAGGCAGAATAGCTTCAGCTGCTCACATGCTATTTGTGGTGACATGCTGGATTGGGGAGTTGGAAGAGTGGAGAGCATTTCAGCCCTTAATTTCCCACGGAAAGATTCAGCTGAGGAAGCATTGAAATTTTGGTTTCTTTTTGCTGTCAACATGGTAGAGGATAGCAGGTCAAAACTAGCCTGAGTATTGACATTTAACAAAAATCAACAGTCTGGGAAACAAGCTGAAGAGAGGAAATTTCAGTGAAAAAAAGAGAAAAAACAACACATTTTTCAGGCAAGTTTTCCTGCACCCTAAGGGGAAAGCGAGAGAGGGGTCCACCAGGAGATGTGAAATGAAGACTTGTCTGGATAAAAGAGTAAAACTAGCTGGAAATATTCCATGTATAAGAACTAAAGCCATCTCCATTCCTGAAGCAACTTTGGCCCTCCAGTTCTTTTTAAAATGTTCTCTCTCAAACTGTTTTCACTAATTCTGTGTACATCATCATCAGGGCATTGATTTTTGTGGTGTGTACCAGCATCACCTTGTTGTTTCTTTGCAAGCCTGCATCCTGGCAGTGATGAAAGCCGAACAAACTTTACTGAGCTGATTTCTGACAGGGCCAAGTGGCCCCTTTTTCTGCTCAAGAGATGCTGGTCCTTAGCAGCAGAAAGATGGGAGAAGATGCACATTTTCTAACTGTCACTCTCCCACTCACAGATAGCTCAGATTAAGACAAAGCTGAACAACTGAGATGATATTAATACATCTAAAAAGAGATGCCATGAAACACAGCCTACTTTCAACCAGTAGTCTCAGTGGGAAAATTCAAATATTTTTATTTCTACTCACTAGTCTTAACCAGCTATTTGGCTATTAACTAAAATCCTTTCAGCTTTCCACAGCTGAGTGAGGACTCTTTCCAGGAGTGGCCTGAGCACTCTCTAGTGCACTTTTGCTTTGGATAGACTAAGGATATTAATCTTTTCATGGTATTTTGTCTCCACAACTAACTATTCCCCAAAGAAATGAAGCAATTGGTGTCTCGTGGAAAAAAACAGACAAACAAACAACCCAACCGACCCAAGTAACCCCTCAGACAACTTCAGTAAGTTTCTGTTATTCTGGTCTCCGAAATATTTAATTTGAAGTTTTTCAATGGGAATAAGTAATTAGTGCTTTGCTTTATCTACACAAATCTGTTCAAATCAAGTCAAATGATTGGTGCAGCAGAGTTTTGGATTGAGGTGCAGTTGCCCTGGTAACAATCGAGAGTGAAATCAGAACCTTTTGAACAGCCAGTGGAATGTGGTTCTACTTGGATGACAATAGGTCAAAGCATTTTAATGGATATAAACGTAATCCAGTACAATAGGATTTATTGCCACTATGTCATCAGATTGACACTATTCCTGCAAATTCTTTAGCTTGTGACAGACTTCAACTGAAATCTATTTAGTGGAAAAACTTGTAAAATGTCATTAATCATTTTGTTTTCCAAATCAACCAAAGATTCTGGGTGTCTCAGGGGGTTAGAAAGAATATCTTCCAAGTGAGTGAAATTCAACCTCTCTCACAAAGCCCTAATGAATGGCTGTTCTGGACACAAGAAATGGTGCTAAGAACTAAAGGCTCATTTCTGCAGGGTGCTGAGTACTCTGGTCCAAGTCTAGTGGAGAACTTCTGCACTTGCTTAATTTTAGACTAGCAAAATAGTTTCCAGTGATTTCTAGGATGGTTATTCGTGCTCTTAAACCTGATTGCTTTTGCTGACAGACAAAACCTTACAGGATTAAGTCCTAAACCAACACTGGAAGAAAAGATTCCCTGTTCAGTGTGGCAGGGGCATGGGGCAATATTTCATCCCTTCTGCTGACAGTTTTCCAACTTCTGCAATAACAATCCTTTTATTCTGAAGGAGCCCAGAGTGCTGTCTGAAATAATAAACTGCAGCCACAGCTACGAGCCACAGTGCATAAGACCAGGACAGGAGAATAAGTTGCCTGCAGCTTTAAGGAAGTGGCAGGTCAGGGTGCCAAATTCTGCCCCTCTACCTCGAAGCCAAAAGCTTAAAAGACTTGGCTTGGCATCCTCTGGGGTGTCAGGGGGAGATCTCTGTCACTCGTAGATGTCTGTTTTGGTGATAAAGGAGCAGAAATAGCCCTTGACGTTTGTTGTAGGTGGGTACCCCACTGAACCTTCTACCAATTCGCCTTTCAAATAGATGAATGTTGTTCTCATTCATTTTCCCTTAATATGAAAAGCAGATTCTCCTCAATCATTCCTGATACCGTGCATATCCTTTCATTGTTGATACCAGGCTTTTCCAACAATAAAACTTCAAGCTACTAAGTATTCGTCTCTTTGGAATTATTCTGTGGTTACGAAGATCAATTGAGCCAGACAATGACACAACCTGTTTCTTGCCTTCCTCAATGGGAAATGGGCTCTGAGTTCTGTGAGGACGTTCATAAACAGCCAAGGGTGTGTAAGGCGAAGAATGACCTCAAAGCTGAGTTTTACACGGGAGAACAAAGACATCTGAAGTCCCGATCTGAAAAACACCCCAAGACCAAATCAATGGCATAATATCATAATTATCAACACGCGTCATAATGCTGCTGGAACCCACTCGCTGCTTCTGCCTTTAAACACAAGTAAACACAAGCTCCTCTCCTAATTGCAGCTGTCAAGCTTCATACATAATGTTTGTGCTGGCAGTCGCTGGGAGATAACTTCATCTATCTAGCATTCGTATGGACTGGAGCTTCACCCTTGCTTCTTTCCGTGGGATGTTTGGTGACATTATTGTTTTCAGATTGCTTTCCCTTTGTTGCAGTACTTCTGGCTTCCTTCCAGAACCTTTTTTGGTTATTTTTTAGCCTCCTTAATCTGTACTTTCTCTCCTGAGCGTAATCGGCATTGCAGTTGCTCCCAGACTAAGACACCCAAGTGGTGTGCCTGGCTTTTGCTGTGGGAAACACCACTTTATGTTTTTCACAGCCTTCATCCCCAAAGACCTTTTCAGGACGAAGTGAATACAGCTTAGCACTACACAAAATGTTCCTAAGGAAGAATGCCACCAATCCAAGCACATGTGATTTGGAGCTTGTCAGGTCTTGGTAGCAATTGGAGGTTTAATTAATCACCTACGGATTTGTGTGACTTTTGAGTGACTCTGGCTTTGTGACAGGAGAAAGTGATGCTTTTATTCAGTTTTACTCATTGAAAACAGAAGTAAAAATGACCCAGAGAGAACACAGGAGAAAAAAATCTCCCACTTAGGCTGAGTATATCACTTTTGAATTTAACTTGGTTGATCGATCATTTATCCAACTCCCAAATAATTCAGAGTGGATTGGGGGACAGTGAAATTCTACCTAGGTCTGCTGCTCTCCCTGATGACACCACCCCTGTAAAGTTTATGTGTCGTAAACAAGAGAGATATTTTTCACAGGTCCTTATCACCTATGAGGAAAAGCAGCAAAGTTGTTCCTCAAAACAATCTTTGGGAATTGCTTTGGCAATAAAATGAACTCTCCTGTAGTTTAGATATCTCTGTGTGTGTGTGTGAGTGTTGACATTTGTAATACAACAGATTTTTATTTGATGTATTTTTGTTAACATCGTCTTGATAAGATCTGCTCCCTTGTTCACAGTGTTTGCCTTTGAGAAGTAAAACAGGAAAAACACGGCTGACTGAACAGGTTCATGACAAACATCTTGAAATGAGCTGAACCTCCCGTGAATAGCTCATTGAGTCAGTAGGGCTGCTGAGTGGAAATCTTCCACGCAAAGGGCAACCACAGAGGCACAGATCGTGGGCAATGAGAGAGCCATACTCAGCCTCTATGCAAATGACTGGAGGACAAATATTCTATTAAAAAAACAAACAACCTACATTTGATTTTTTTATTAAAGGCAACTTTTTGAAAGTTTGTTATTTTGAACAAGAGAAAATGTCTGAACTTTCCCTGACAAAGCAGTTTGGCAAGTGCAGGTTTGACACATGGTTTTGGATGGAGTGGAGAGAAGAAACTGTAAGGAGTCAGAAATGATGAATAAAGTGTACCCCATTAACTATTTTATGTGGACCACCATTAAAGAGCAAGCACTGGCATAAATGAAACTCAACTCTGCTTCTGGATGAATGTTCCCATCTTTAGAGGAATGAGTAACTTACCTAATGATGTGTTAAAGGTGGGGGACAAGAAGCAGAATTCAAGAGGAGATTCTGCCTATCTTCATATTTCATAAAATACAAACTAATGTGTCCAGAAACTCATCTGGATGATCAGGAATAAGCTGTGGGACAGCCTGAAGAGACCAGAAACTAAGTTATGCAACCCGCACACTGCGGTAAAAATAAAATTCTTAAGTATAGGGCCCAGACACACACACGTGATTTTCCAGTTCCACATTACTGTAATTATCTGATTTGCAAAACACCAAGATACTGTAAACTAGACCGCTGAACTTGGGCAGAGAATGACAGTTACAATGATTGGCCAACACCATGCTGAGTATAAGTTCTGAAAAAACAACTACTGAGTTTCAGAGTGACCTGCCTTGCCAGATCACACGTGGCCCTGCTGAGAGAGGGGCTCCAGAGGATGTACACACACAGGTTCAGCCATCTGCTCTGCAAGGTGTTGAAAGTCATCTCTGAAAGAAGCATCCCATTCCCAAGTTTCCTATAGACCTCAGCGGAGTTGAGTAGCAATATGGAAAGTCAACGTTCTGCCAAAGTCTGTGAACCAAAGAAAAGAAGGTTTTGAAAAAGCCCTTGTTCCAGAGAAAGTATTGCTGGAATTCCAGCAAGCCAAGCCAATTCTGAAGAGCAGCAAGGGATGCTGCCTGTGGAGATACTAAGAAACCCAACAGCTAGATCTGATCCAGAACAAGAAATCAAAGGCAACCCCTTTGCTGACTTCAGGAGGATTTGGATCAGTCCTCTGATCTCTGAAACCATTTAATATGTTTCACAGGCTTTTTAAAAGTGGTGACATATACAGCCTGACAAATGTGGAAGCATGTTTTGGTTTGGATGAAGAACCTGAAACTTGGGATGCCATGTAGGACTATGGGCCTTGGCTGAGCAGCTCCAGTCACAGGAGCTACACGATATTCTCTAGCAGACTAGAGGTAAAATCCTGTTTAGGGATATCAGAGGTGCACTTCTGCTGTACCTAAATTCACAAATAAAAGGAAAGTCATGTGGAGCTGCTCAGAAAAGCAAATAGTGATTCTTGACTCGCCCTGAATGATTGATAAATTGCTTTCTTGAGGCACAGTATTTGACAGCCTGGTTTATCTGACTGNCTCGCCCTGAATGATTGATAAATTACCTTCTTGAGGCACAGTATTCATCTGTTAATATCAGGCATAGAGTTTTCTGTGCTTTTCCTAAAAAAAAACAAAAACAAAACCCAAAACACTGATATATTGTTTGACTTGATCCTTAACTAGTACTTATCTCAGTGCCTCTGATGTGGGAATCAGTCTAGAAAACTAAGACAGCAGAGTTCTTTGTGGTAGTTCCTAAAATATTAAGTCATACTGGATGTGATTCATTGTATTTACATATTTTATTTGTATTTCTTTCCTTCTCCCTTCCATTTCCTCAATGAAGTAATGCAAAATTATATTTTCACTGTTAAATTTCAGTTCTGAAAATGTAAAGGCTTTAGTGAGTTAATTGGCATTCGAGATATTTTATTAGGTGGGATGAGGCAGCTCCTCAGTATTTACAGTGAAATTCCTGCTGAGGTCAGTAGCCCAAAGTTGAGATCAGTGAAAACTCACTTGCAAGTGTCCCTGTCTGCACCAGATAACCCATAGAAGCTAATAACTGGTGTCAAGCTACATCTTAGGGAACTTTCTACTAGGGCTGCAAAAAGAAATTGAAGTCAGAGATCCTGAGGCTTCCTACTCACATCTTGCTCCTCTCATCTGCTGAACAGAGCTCACTCATGCTGTTAACTCGGGATTCTGGTTTAGTCTATTCCATTCCTTAGATGAAATACAATAGCAAGGCTGCTGATCCAGACTCCGTTGACACCAGCACAAGGCTTTCCATTGTCAAAGCTGCAGCCTTTTGAATTGGCAGGATGAAAACTTGCACAGGCAGGGTAGAGAGTTCTCTGATCTTCACACAGCCCGTTGGTTACTGCAGGAAGTAACTGCAGGGCCTCAAGAAGAGCAGCCCTGTGTCTCTTTACCCTGCTTCTATACATACCCTTGAGTAAAGAGCACAACTGGAAGGACATTGACTCCATGTTGTTATGTCACAACACCCTTCCCTGCACACCTGGTTTACAATGCACTCCAGAAAACAGGGGGAAAAAAAGGGTACTCTTTCTGCCTCAGGAAGCAGAATGGCACAATGTGATGTAAAGGAAAACAGCCCCTGAGACTGGAAGGACCCTTTTAGAGTAGAAAAAAGAATCCTACCTTATTAATAACCTCTTGTGTTTTGAGAAGAGCTGTAACAGCCTCGAACTGAGGCAAATAACAGAGCTGAGGGTGTTGGCTCCGTTAAACGAAAGTGGTCAGCGTTATCTAATCTGATTCTGTCATTGTTCATGACCTGCCACTTACCTATTGTTGAATACATTATTATATTACATCATGTCTATTAAGAGCTGCAACAAACTGTTCTACTGTTCCCTGCCAACAAGATGTGGTGGAAAAGTTCCTCGAAGAATTTTGCTGGGCCTCCGTAGGCTGAATGTAATCTGTAAAGTTCAAGGTGTGGAGAAATCCCACGGCACACATCTGCAGAACTATCGGAGTGAACCTTCGCTGCACGTCGGCGCAGACATCAGTGTGTCAGGGGAAGAGGAGGAGGAAATGGTAATTAGCACTAACACTTGTATTCCACTGCCTCCCAGCTAACTTGCATTAAAGCTCAGGGGATTCTGGGCTGCTGAAGTAAGGAAAAGGTTGGCTACTGATTTCCAAAGGCAGAAGACTGGATATAAAATACGTCTTTGCAGCTGTTCCATGCCTACGTGGCTGGTAGATTTTCAGGTCTAGATGTGTCCCAGCTATACCATTTTTAAGAACTGAGGATACAGGGGATTGACCAGAGAGACTCCTTGGTCCTATCAGCTCAATACCAAAATGCAAGTGACTCCCAGCTGATGGGAGGAGAATTGGGAGGAATTTTCAGGCAGGCAGAGGTGACAGTGGCCCTCTGTGGATCCAGCTGCCCCAGCTGGAACAGCAAGGTCACCTTTGAGGCCTAGCTCAGGTCCTCCCATTCTCTTTGTTTCCCAGCTGTGGCTGGGTCCTTGGCTCCTCAAGGCATCCCTGGTCCATCCCAGCTCAGCCCCAGTACTGATGTGGGTGCACTGGGGTTGCACACCAGCTGCCCCCGGCCTGCAGGCCCCAAGTACCCACCTACATCTGCACCAGGAGAGGCTGACGTGGGTGTCAGGCTGTGTCTGGTCACCTTGGTACAAAAGCTGCTGAGACCTGAGGGTTAAAAAGAGGAAGAGAGTTCTGAAAGTCAACAGTTTTAGATTTCCCCCCCTGCCAAATTGTCTGAGACAAAGAATGGCAGCGAGGCCCGAAATCAAGAGTTTCGAGTTGCCAGCACTTTCCATTTCTTATGGTATTTCAGTGTTTCCACTGCTTGTTCCTGGCTAAAACCATGCAGTGCATACAGTGCAAGTAAATGAAAATAGACATTTTTAGCTTTCTACAGAGGTTGGGAATTGCTCTGAGTGGGGCAGGGGGCTGGTTCACTTTTAACCTGTCCTGTGGCTTTGAAACGGGCACCCAGCCTTCATCAAGGAGCAGCTTTCAGTCTGTCTTCTCAAACTTAACAGGCTGAACTTGTGTCTATATGTATTTTTTTCTTCTTTTTTTGGGGGGGGAGGTGTTTTAAGGAGATCTGGTTTCACTTAGAGGAATTAAATATCAATATATCTGTTGCCATGAGTTGTTCCAGTGTAGATTACAACCCTATTGAATGACTTTAAAGTCTGTGCAAAGGTCTGCTACTCTGTGCTATTTATGTCTGTCTTTAAAAATATTTAGTAAACACATTTATATTGATGCTTGAGTATCAATTTAGGTTCTGTATGGAGGTGTTGAATGTGATGTCTAAGAAATAGCCTTTTTCTCTAGCTCTGAGCTTAGCCTGTTCAAAGTTTCTGTCTTTGCAATCTGCTCTTCTGCTGTTGGAAGACCTGTATACATTAAATGGTGGTGAGCAGAGGTTTTAAAGGGAAAGTTGAACCATTTAAAAGCTTCACTTTAGTGCCTTCAAAGACATTACTATGGGTGTAAGAAAGTTGTGTGATGGACGCTTCCACTGGGCTGTGCTCCAGTCCTGTAAAGCCAGCACCAAAGCACGTTCTGATCTGAAAGTGCTCTGGGTGAGAGCTCTGGCTCTGGGTTCAGTTTAGGGGATTTTGCCTTCCCCCCTCCCCTTATAGAGATGCCCTTTGGTCATGTGTGGGGTTCTGAGCTGAGGTGAAGCACAGAAAATACAAAACAAAGCACTTGTATAATAAAGTTGTTCTTATCAAGCTCTCAGGCCTGACCGTCTGGAGACCAACAACATCAGACCCTGTCCAAAACTGTGAACATCATTGTGCTTTTTTGTTCTGCCAGAGGAGACAAGCAAAAGCTTTTGCACCATAAAGGGAAGGGCTTGTGGGCTGAGGAATATCAGACTTAGAAGCCAAGCAGTCAGTAGAGTTAGAAGCACAGTTTGGTGTGGCCTGAAGTCCTCTTGGGGACTGCTGACAAACACCTCTGAGGTGAAATCAGCTGGTGCACGGGGCAGGAGATACCCAAAGGGTGAGCCACGATGTGTGCCAGCCCTGTGCTGGGGATGCCTGAGCAGAAGCAGTCTGGCTGTGCTAGGAGAAGTCAGATCCCCTTGCAATGAAGAGTGAAAGGAAGGAAGGAAAGAAAGAAGGAAGGAAGGGTCTCCATGATGTCCTATAATAGATTTATTTAGATTTTGTGGGTGGTGGTTTTATTATTTAAAGGACCGAGTATTTGAATCGATTCCAAAGCAGCTCTAAAGGTTTCTACTTATCACATTTCTGGTCTCTGAGTTGAAATCCTTCCAGGGTTACACAACAATCATTACAACTGGAAACCTTTCAGACCATTTCCAAAACGAAGCAGGAAACTAGAGAGTGAGATCCACTTCCATGTGTGTGGGGTTAGAGGGAGAATACCCAATTTCATGGGGAGGTTTTGAGTTGTTTTCTTTTTGATTTAATCTCAGAACAGAATTATTCTGGAACCAAGGGCTTCACATTGTTTTGCTTAATGGTTTACAAACAGGCTGTTGACTGAAGTTGTCACTGAGCAAAAATTCACCCCTGCTTGTTTACATAATGGAAAAATAGAGTCATGGGCATAGCAACAACTTGTTAGGTATTAGGCTAAGGTGCAATAGAGGGATTATCCTCATAAAACACAGAGCCCTAAACTCAAAATATGAAGATTAAGTTGACCATTAGTGGAAGTCTTTAAATGGATAGACTTCAGGCTTTTAAGTTACTGCTGTTCTGAGTGAGTTGATGAAAATCGAGAGTTCAAGTTCTTCTGGTACAGCTCCTCTGAGAGGAACTAGATGAAAATGGTAAATATGTTTAAAAATCTTGCTTCTGCTAGTGTTTGCTTTGTGGTAGCTCGTCACGTGTGTAATTAGGTGTTGGGTTTGTTCCTATTTCTGCCACCGCACTGCTCTGACCTTGGAGATGCAGGAATTTATTTACCTTTTTTATATCTAATTGGAGTGAAATTTTCAAACATGCCAGTTTGGGGGGGTGTCAATATGCAGACCCCACGAACACAGGTCTCCAGAATGGTTCTGTATCTCCCTGAGCAGCTTTCAATATCCAGCACAGCAAGATCCTAGCCTTGGCTTGGCTAATTAAGAATACATTCTGATTTTCTGAACTCTGTTATGTATACACTTCAGAAGAAGTTCTGAACACTCTCTGCTGTTTATCCTTCTGAAATCTTTGAGATTCCTCTATTTCTGTCTTCCTGCCATCCCACCCAACTTCACCACTTTGCTTTGCGCTCCGATAAGTTTGCCTTAGGAGGAGAAAATACCTTTATAAAAATGGTTAGTACTGCAAATTTCAGCACACTTCCTCCTCTGAGCAACAGAATAGTACATGAGAGGAGGCTTGTGCTGTGTACAAACATGCCCTGAAATAAAGGGGAACAAAAACCCCACAGAAAGTAAAAGCAAGACAAAAAAAGGGTGAGGGTTTATGTGTTAGTGTTAAAGGAAGGTGAAAACGCTTCCTGGCAACATCTGAGAATCATTTGCAGCAACCGATCCATGAGCTTTAGTGAGCAGAGAATGTTTTTAAATCCTCCCCCACCCCCTCTGTTAATCTTTACCAGGTAGAAGGACCTTTAATGTAATTCGTATGGCTTTCTTAGAGACGTGTCAAATATTTCCATTCTGGAAAAATCTAATTTTTGAAATGGCTCTAAGATTTAAGGTTGTTAGTCTGGGTTGGAGTCTGTGGTCTTCTCCCCTTTAAACTTTGATGATGATGATGATTGTAATAGTCTTCAGACTGCTCTGTGAAAGGCAGCGTGTCTCAGCGGAGTGAGCGATGAACATCTGGCTCCGCGGCCTCGCTGCCTCATGTTTGGAATCAGCAAATCACGTGCCTGTTTAAAAGAGTCTCCATGAATGAAGCACGGATCCTAACACAGACTTACTGCAGAAACGTTGGCTTTTTGGACTTAATTGTTCTGAGGAACATCAGGCAACGTAAAAGAGTTATTAATATGCATGGTTATTATTGCACTTGAGAGACGTGAAGAGGTAGAGGAAAAAGCTGAGATTTGGCTTACCTTTAAGCACACCCAAAACATTTTTAGATGGTTTTGAGTGTCTGAAGAGGCTGCTTCCTAAGACTTTCAAGCACATTTGGGATTTTAGCTCATCTAGGGCACATCTCCACTGCGCATTGCCTCTGAGCAATCCCAATTTTCTACAGGATGGAAAAAGATCAACTCAGATCTGGAGAGCAATGTAGGTCTGTCTGTGGTGCTCCACGCTGATTCTTTTTTACCCGCTCCAGCTTCAGGGATAGAGGGTTTGATTCTGGTTTAGGAAGCTCTGCATCACGTTCCCTTTCTTAGTACCGACGGACTTTTGATTGCAAAATCCAATCTGCATCTTCACATAGCTTCATTTCTAGCAGTCAAACCCCATCTCAGTCACCCATGAGCATATAGATCACTACAACCTGTACCTAGGAGAGAGCCTAAGCAGCTCCTGACGCAGAATGCCTCACAATCCAAGTTATCTCCTGTGAGTCACAGACTGCCATAAAATCAGAGTGGACTTTGCCATACAATTGCATGTGTGACAGTCCAGGATTCTTCCCAGCACCTACAAAAGCTAAAGGTGGTGCCAGCAAAACACCGTTTTTGAAATACTGATGATTTGCTGATGGCAACAGCAGAGAGTGGAATGCACTCAGCAGATTTTGATTCATGAACTGCTTAGTCCTGTTTCGAGTCCCAGGATATCTGTGAGTATTTTCAAGGAACTGTAGTTTGACTCAATCAATAAGAAAAAAAAAAGAAAATAACAGTATAAACCTCAGTATGTTTTTTAATTTAAAATTATATTGGCTTCTGACTACAATTTGCTTCATTTCCACACCTCACATTACAGGGTTCTTAAAATATAACTCTCCAGTTTTTGTTTGTTGTTAAATATGACTTCTAAACTGTTAGGTCAAGAGTCTTCAACAGCCTAGGCTATGCTGTTTGTTTAAAGCTACGAGTGAAGCGAGTCATATGAATGTTTCCAAAGACTGTATTCCAAGAAGTATTTTTGGAAGCATTAATGTTGTGTTTTTTAATGAAGGCCACATTCTGAAGCTACGACACCATATGTCACATTCATTTCTGTATTGAAAAAAAAAAAAAAAGAAATGGAAACTATGTTTGGCTTTTAAGTGTTTTTGGAATAGTGTCTCTGCATGCTTGTCATTGCTCCTTGGATGAGAGAAGAGTTCTCGGTCTGTTAATCTAGTCCATCCAATATATATTACACTCTATGGGCCTGACTCTCTTCTGCCTTGAAGGGTGTGCAGTCACATTTATACTCAGGCAAAGTGAATGAAGAGCTGAGGAAAAACACTGCCACTAGGAAACTTTTTTTTTTAATTCATTTTCCATTAATATGTTGGCTTCATTGTAAACCTACATCTGAACTTTTGTCAGCTGAAACCAGCTGAAAAATGGGGAAACCACTTCTCATTTTTCCATTGAAAACTTGCAATTTTTGGAAGAATAATGCGAGTTTTTCCTCAAAAATATGAGCTCTTTTTCTTCAGAAATACCAGTTAGAAGCATGCTATTTGGCAAAAGTGCTGAATTGTTCAAGCTGCGTGCCCTGTCGCTTCTGACTGGTCAGTGGTTTGTGTGTTAGCAGTTGGGGTAGGGCAGAACCAGCTGGAGACCTGCAGGAAAAGGCATTTGCCTTTTTCAGTGCTGTATCCTACAAGTAATCCATAAGCATCCTGTAAGTGATTCCTTCAGCTAAGTCTTTCCTTTTTTATTGGATTCCACTTGATGAGGTCTCTGTTTCTGACATCAGTTCTTGTTATTAGTCGCTAAACCTGGAGCCGAGCACTTCGTACTGCTTGAGCTCATGTGGTTGCAATCTGCAAAGACACTGAGTTTTTCTCTGATCTGACAGAGGAATCTCCTGATTCACATCACTTCCTAAATTGGGGGCATCCACAAATTTTATTAACGTATGGCATGTTTGTTTCAAACTTGTTAATAAAAATTTAAGTGGCTTTTGGCAGTCGGATGTATTTGTTTTGTTTGTTTAAGGAATTATTTGAGAGAGTTTTCAAGACCTCAGAGAGGTTTCATTTTTTCACTTGAAATGTAAATATTTTCCTACAAATTGAACAAATAGATCTCTGTAGCAGTAGCCCAGTAAAGTTCAATTCCTCGGACCAGGTTTTTCTGGGCATTACTAAAACAAATGATGAGGAATTATTGTGTGATGCATTTTCCAGTTAAAACACATTAGCTCTGGACTTGACTACCCACTCTAATGAAGTCTTACATCTAAAGGAAGGGGGTTTTGTAGGCATTTCTACTAATGGAGGAAAACAAAGACACAACAAACAAATAATGATCTAACTCAAATGTTTGGTGAACTGTCAGAGGGTTCATGATGTTCCTGCAACTGTTCATGAGGGCTCATCCTGAACTGAATGTTACTCCACCAGAACATTAGAAGAGATGCTCACAGCTGGGTCACCACAAAGGGTTTTAATTTCTCTTGTCACCTACATACCCAATGTTAGGATTGATGTGGACATTACTAACTGGCTGAATTTCCAGCTGCCTCATATTTCCAGGCCTAAGTTTTTGAGCTGTGTTGTGTAATAAGTGTCAGAGTCTGTAGTCTTCAGAAAATTGCTCACGCTGGGCACAGAGCAAATGTATTTGGATTTGGTGTTACATGGTTCTGGCATAGGAAATTAAAACCAAAATAAACTTTTTCTTTTATTTCATAGATTTCCAATGAACAAAGAAAACAAATAGCCCCGGGGACCATTCTGTAAACTGATGTCACAAGGCAGATATGAGAAAGATGACTGAGCAGAGAGGTTGCTATAGGCCTGTAAACATACAGGGAAATAAGATCAGTTACCGAGGCTCTTGTCAAGAAAGGCCTGAAATGGGGATGAAAAGATTGCAGAAGCGATTTCTCCACAAGGATGGCAGCTGCAACGTGTACTTCAAACATATCTTTGGGGAATGGGAGAGCTACGTAGTGGACATCTTCACCACACTGGTGGACATCAAGTGGCGCCATATGTTTGTGATATTCTCGCTGTCCTACGTTCTCTCGTGGCTGTTCTTTGGCCTAGTCTTCTGGCTGATAGCAATCCAACACGGAGATTTATTCAATGATGAAGAAATAACTCCCTGTGTTGCAAATGTCCATAGCTTCACAGGAGCGTTCCTGTTCTCCCTTGAAACCCAAACGACCATCGGTTACGGGTACCGCTGCGTTACCGAAGAGTGCTCTGTTGCAATCCTCATGGTTATCCTACAGTCGGTGTTAAGCTGCATTATTGACACCTTCATCATCGGAGCAGCTTTGGCTAAGATGGCCACGGCTCGCAAAAGAGCCCAAACCATCCGTTTCAGCTACTATGCTGTAGTTGGCCTAAGGGATGACAAGTTTTGCCTCATGTGGCGCATTGGTGATTTCCGGCCAAATCACATGGTCGAGGGCTCTGTACGAGCTCAGCTCCTGCGCTACAAGGAAGACAAGGAGGGGAGAATGACGATGGAATACAAGGACTTGAAGCTGCTAAATGACCAGATCATACTTGTTACACCGGTGACAGTCGTCCATGAAATTGATAGTGAGAGCCCCTTGTACGGTCTAGACCGGAAAGCTCTGGCCAAGGACAACTTTGAAATCTTGGTCACGTTTGTCTACACGGGTGATTCGACGGGAACGTCGCATCAGTCAAGAAGCTCCTATGTCCCCAGAGAGATTCTTTGGGGCCATAGGTTTAACGATGTCTTACATGTAAAGAAAAAATACTATAAGGTGGACTGCTTACAGTTTGAAGAAACCACAGAGGTTTACGCTCCTCACTGCAGTGCCATGCAACTGGATCGGAAGGAGCAAGAATGGAACCGAATCGAGAAGACGCGGGAAAAATCAGCAGAGACATCATCACGGGAGATGAAGTCATTTAGCACTAACCAAAAGTCATTTAGTGCCGTTGCCCTCATCACCAGCTATGAAGATCCCGAAGACCCAGAGACAGCTGCCAGCCAGCCGTCCGAAGACGTTGCCTATAAGAAAGCAGCCGTGACCTTAAGTAGGTTATCAATAGAGTCCCAAATCTAGCTTTTTATTGCAACTAAAGCCACTTCCAACAAATTCTCCCATCGCAGCTTTTAGAATGTAAACAATGAACTCATACGCACAACTATTTATATTATAAAGCTCGCTGACAGCGTGCCCACGTCCTAATACATCACTGAGCTGCTGGAAGGAGCTTCACAGTGGTTAGCGTGGGTATCACTAACAGATTAGTGCTGGCACAAGAAAAGAGCTCACATTGGGGTTTAGACAGCTACTGTACTTGGGCAGACCTACTGTAAACTTTATTGCCCTGCAGGGACCGATGTTGGACATACCCAGAGACAGATAATGATCTAGGCAGGCAACACAAACAATGTAGTGTGTGCCCTCTAGGTCAGATTTTTCAAAGCTGCTTAATGTGGAAAGCTAGTTCCCAGTGTCTTTAGGAGGCTCTGAAACTCCTCCACCATCCCAGCAACTGGTTGTGCCTTCATTGCAATTGCACATCCCTGGCAGTTCAGATGAAGCCCCCATCCTGGGGTGACACTGGGCAATCTACGGGGCTGCTCTTTGTAGGAGGGAGTGAACTGGTGGCAATAACTGAACCCAGTATTACTGGGTAGCTTTGGCACCCTGCTTACACCCTGCCTAGTCCTGTGGGATCCCCAGTGGGATTCTGGGGAGCTTTTCCCTTTTCCTAGTCGTGAGCCATTCCCAGAAGCACCGCTCCCTCAGCAGCCTGTGGTACAGGGCACGTCAGACAGCTCGGGGCTGCAAATCAAAACAGGACCTCAAGTTTGATATCGAAATCAGCAAAATCAGGCTGAGCCTCAGAGGGAGGATCGTGTTTTTAGAGTGAGCTGTGCAATATTTGAAATCAAAACGTCTTTCTTTTCAGAATGTCAGCCCTTGTTTTAATCTTCACTATATTAGGCACCTTTAAAAATACAAAGAGCAATCTGGAGACCAAACAGAATGACTTTGTTAAAATGAAATCTTTTTATTCATCTGAAGTAACTGTTTAAAAATGATCCTTTGCAGAGAAACGAATTCAGCCCTCAGCTCAATTTGGAAAAAGGGAAAATGTTAATGTTTCAAACTTGCCCGTGACATGGAAGTTCCATGCTCTGCACATCTCTGTAACTATTCAATAAGCAATATCTCATCATGCTTTCATTCCCCTGATGATTACAGTTAATTTGCATTGTGATTAATTATCATGCTAACGTGAAAATAATTATCTCTGAATTTGTGGTTGCCTACAATGGGATTTATCTCACCTGACCTCAGACGTCAAGAAATCAAGTGTTTGCCAACCGGTCGAGGCTCGCTGTGGTTACTGGACCATTCTGTCTTCACAGGGGAGTTGATCCCATCTAACTCTGCCTTTTCAGGGAGCTGAAGGCAATAGGATGTGTTTATCCTGGAAATGTTCATCCCTCTCCATTTCTCACTGAAGGAGATGGGTTGGCTCTTGTGGAAATGCTGGCTAACTTTAGGCTGCTAAAATTAGGTCTGACGAGTCACTCACATCATTCTGACTAATGAAAAGTTGTTTATGAGCTCATCACAAGGAAGAAAAATAGCATGATGAATCTTTTTCTCTCTCTTTTCTTTTTTTCCCTGAAATCTACTCCATATACTAGTATTGCAGCATTATTTTAATGTATCCTGCATTTCTTTTTTGCTAGTGCTTGTCTTTGGATATAGCTGATGCCTTTAGGTAAAGATATTAACAAGCCTGGGGGGAGGTGGTTATTCCAAAGCTCATTAATTAGCCTATTTTATATGCTGAATCATCAGCAGCATCCATCTGTAACTGCAGTAGAAAACATCTTATTGTAGCCTGCATTTGAGCACTGGCAGGCGTTGGGGAAAAAAAAAAGGAAAGGAATGTAGGAAAATGTGTAAGAGTCTCAGTACTTATCTGGTGTTGGAAAAAACAGCATCCGGGTTGGATAAAATAGAATATAGCTTTCAAGATGTGAAGTAATCCTTCCACCTGCCTCTGTCTTTGGAAGATCTTGGCCGTTGGGTTACTTTATCTGATGTTGGGCACCTGGGGAAAGACATGGAACAATCTGAAGAGAAAGGATCTGGAGATCTAGAAAACCTGGCAGTGAGAAAGCAAGGGGAAAAAAAAAAAACAAAAAACAAAAACCCATCAGGTGTTTCAGTCCAAAAAAGGGGTTAGGATTCAAAGAAGCAGTTCTCAAACACAGAAAATTACAATTCAAGAGAGAGGGGCAATCTGTTGCCTGTATCTGGTGGGTAGGATGGGAAAAACATGGGCTTCAACTGAAGCCAGAGACTGAAGTTAATTAGGAAAGACTGTCATAAAGCAGGCAAAACACGGGCAGATCTGGGGGGAGGGTGGAGTCTCAGTGGTGGGGGCTCTCAGGAACCTGTTGGAGAAGAAGAATGTCAGGAGCGATGCAGAATGGTCAACCTGGCCTTGAACTTTCCAACCCTGTTTTCCTGTGATCTATGATTTCCAGAAGAAGGGAATGACTAACGTGAGATCTGCTTAACCAGTCCCAGCACAGGCTCTTCAACACGTGTGAGTATTTGCTTCATCACATAGGCAAAGCTACTCAGAGACACGAGATGCTGCTGAGATACCTGATCAGACTCCTCAGAATCTCTTCCAAAGGTGCAGATTTCAGGTGCTGTTTGTAAAAGTCTTTTCCCCTGTTGAGCTGTAAAGCTGGGCAGCCTGTCCCTCACCCAGTAGTGTACTGTGTGAGCCTCTTGCGGTGAAAAAAATTCCTTCCTCGGAATGACTTTCCTGTAAGTGAAAGTACCAGGAGTCTGATTTAGCTTTTTGTCATATGCTTCTTGGTATAGATAGCTAGAAATACGTGAGCATGTATAGCAATGTATGCTTTGGCATATAAGTCAACCACTAACTGATGAGGGTCAGGAAGAAACTTCTCTCCTGGGCATGTTAATTCGTAACAGGCTACTATACAGTTTCTTCTACTTTTATCTACAGCATCTGATACCAGCCAGTGCTGGAGACAGGATACTGGTTGAACCACTGGTCTCAACCAGTCTGGCTTTTTCTGGGTTTCTCTGTTTGATATTTTAATTATATTTATCACAGTATAAAAACTATGTATAATAATGTATAGCGAAGCATGCATTGCATTTGGATGAATAAAGACACAGAAATAAAGAACATGCCTCTACCACACACCTTGTGAGAGCACATTTTACTTCCCTTCAGCCACAGTTTTGAGCTTCCATATCTTAGGCACTGAGAGGTCACGGCAAGATTTAGAAGGTGAGGAGTAGTCTTTTGACTTTCAAAGATGCCAAATCACAAGCAAACCTCTAAAGGTAAAAATACATTCTGTGGAAGCTCCTTAGGATGAACTCCATCTGTTTGGAGGAAGGAGCTGAACAAAGCCCCATTCACAGACAGACACACACATGGTCCTGCATGGCAGTTCCATCCAGAGCTTGCTTACTTAACCTGCAGCCTCCTCCTCAGCTGGTGAAGGATCTTTGGTAGCTCCAGGTGGATAAGACAGGCATGGGCAGAGGTGGAAACGGGATACACAACCACACACAGAGTGTGCAGACTTCCTCCATAACTATCATTCCAGTGGGGCTGTTGGTAAAGTCAGTTCTTCCTTGCCCATCTATCTGCTCTTTCTAGGTGAGGATGTTTCCCAAGGATTTGAATTTGGCTTTTTTTTATTCATCCTCATTGCTGAGTGATGCAAAAGCCATCAAACCTCTCAGAAACCCACCAAAGGTAATCACACACACATCCTCAGCACACACACAGCCCTGACCCTTGAGACATCTCTAATGAATGGATAAATGTGCCCACCAGACCAAAAGTAAGTATCTGGCTGCATGCTGGGCTGTTCCATGAGTTGGGAGCTACAATGAAACACAAGTAGCACACCCCCCTCCCTCCCCCAGCATTGTCCATGCTCCTCGGGTCTTCAGAAAGCCAACACATTGGGTTGAAGTTCAGCAGCTTCCTCCCAGCCACCTCGAGGCAGCAGTTGTCATTTCTTTCTGCCTCAGCTGGAAGTTGCTCACCCCGTTCCTGTCTTTTCCACAAAATTTACCAGATGAAGCAAAATTTTAACAACAAAGAGAAAATACAAACCACTTTGCATTTGGACTCCTGTATCATGATTATAACTGCAGCTCGGTTATTTTCTCTTGGAAAGCAGCACTATTGTTCTGGGTCAAGATTAGTTTATGTCAAAGGGAATATAATAAGAGATTATTATATAATTTATTTTTCCAGCTTTGCCTACCACCGTTTATTAAGGCAGCTGGCATTTCCTCCCCCATTATCATGTATCATTTAGTGCATATTTTCTGTGAAGTTGGTTTTCAGATGTGGGATATAATATCCAACCCTTTGTTTATCCCTTGTTTCTTACACACTGTGCAGGAGGTCTGACTTCAGCTGCCTGTCTAACTTACGGTTACACAGGCACACTCACTTCAGGAAATAGCAGGTACCTTTCAGGGTATCAGAAGTGTTTGTGTGGGAAGGAAAAATTGCTTGTAAGCTTTTCTTAACTCTTAAATCTTTGCTGGTTTTCAGCTGGGGACCTGCAAACAGAGTTGGTGTCTCTGTGGTGGGCCTAAGAGGCCCATTTAGGGAAGCATCTGACAACAAATTCAGTTCCAAGAAGACAAGAGGAAGAATGACAGAATTGAAATGAGAATGAAACGAGGAGCAGTTAGTTTTAGTCTGGGCTGGAAAAGGTGAATCAATGTTTTCATGGGCTTAAAATCCCTACAGAGGAGCTACTTCCAGATTGGAAAGCTTTTCTTGGGGTCATTCCCCATGGCTGAGGAGGTGATGGGGTAATGAGATAAACATCAGGCAAAAACAGTATGAAGTTAGATAATTCCATTTGGGGCTTATGTTGCTCCCTAGAACACTCAGGGGTTTTGAAGCTGTGACATTGCCACCATCAGTTGATGTTCACTTCATGATTCACTGAGCAAAGTTACCTGTGACTGTCCAAAATGCCCAAGCATCTCCTACCCG
>VWZY01010652.1:309125-374285 GCA_013399075.1 Chloroceryle aenea | reverse complement strand
TTTTTTTTTTTGTTTCTCTTTTTTTTTTTTTTTTTTTTTTTAATGAGTTTTTCTTGGAGCCTGGAACAATCACTCTTAGATAGGCACTGACTTTTGTCCTGTAAGAACAAAAATTGGGATTCAGGCTTGTTTGGAGGGATGATGGTTGAGTGATTTTAAGAAGTGACAGTTGTGTGCATTGTACTATGCTACACATGACCTGTGTGCTTTTTTATTTCACTTGCATAGCTAAAATATGTGACCTTGAGATAAGGCGCTGTTGCCCTGGAAAGTTCTTGCCACTCCTCAGTTAAAAAAGATTTTGTAATGTGGAGGAAAAGGGCATGAGATAACCTGTTTTGTTTAGCAGGAGTAAAATTATTATTATAAACACTTTGGTCTGAAAACATACTGTGCTGCCACCAGGTAATCTGCAGAATAAAAGCATCCAGAAAGAATAAATCCAACAGTGACTGAAACCAAAGGCTGACCATGGAATAAATAACGTGAATTCTGACACCAACTATGCAAAGCAAGATAATAATTAGAAATCAAAGTTGGAAACTGTGTGGTCATCCTCATGGCATAGGATACAGCTTCAAATCTCCTTCCTGATCCCCAGGAAATCCACCACATCATCCACAATGGTAAGATATCACAGCTGAGATCTGCACACTTAGATTATTTAGCATTGCCGTATGTAGGAAACAAATCACATTTACTTTTTTTAGATTAAACTGAAGTCCAAATGTCAATCATTGCTGTAGACAGAGAGGAGATAAAAAGGTGATACATTTTCATAGCTACAGAATACAAACCAGACATAACATTTTAATTTTTTTTTAAGCCATTCCACACAGCTCAAATTTTATTATCTTCAGAGTAAAGCGAAGGAATAATTTTTTTTTTTTCCTGGCATGTAGCTAATTAATTTGAATGTGGTTTCTGTCTGTTTATTTATAGCACTACCAGCATTGTAAACATGGTAGGTTGAAAATTTTCTGTCAAAATTGGTTTTGGATGAAAGTTCTGCCTTTGACAGAGCAATTTATTTGGGTGAAAAATTGATCACTCTTGGGAAAAAGTTTCCCCTGAAAAATAGCATTTTGGCTGAAAATGGAACTTTTTCATTTTTCATTTTTTGATGAAAAGTCAGAATTTTCCATGGTGAGAAAGGAAAATTCCAAGTAGCTTCAGCATGAAGTATTTTACAAAAAGGTGAGAAATAATCCTGCCTCTAAGGTAATATAAACTGACAAAAATTTAAGAAATTTGGATCAGTAATCTTGAAGTTACAAAAGTTTAAATTTAGCAGCTTTTCATATGCTTATTAGACCCTCTCCAGTGATGTGTTTTAATACCTCAGTTTGGGATTGCCCATCTGAGAACATCTCATTCCAATCGCAAAGTCCTTTTCCATAGCATTTAAAGTCAGTAGAGACTGTGAGATCATCTAGTTTGGCCTCCTTATGTATAGCTCAGTTAACCCCTTCCTGAGCCCAAACATCATGATTGGCTGAACCACAGATAGCAGTAAAATGCCTAATCTTTACTTTCAGTTAATTCTTTTTTTTTGTGTTGGTTCTTCTCTTCTAAGAATTAAAATCAATCAAATATTTAACCAAAATTTATTTTGTTTTTGCTATCGACAACAGTTGTCCTTGTGTATATTAGTAGATTAAAGGTCACTTTTGAAATCTATTACTTTAGTCTCATAATGCTGTGGTATACTATCTTCATAAAGCTGTAGTATTCTATCATTAAATTGACAAAACATTACTGATTGTTAATGACATATGAGGTAGAGTTCTTCAGTCTCTGCCTGTGTTTGTTGGGTATGGGAGGAGTGGGGAAAAGGGTAGTCAATGTTATTTAAAATATTGGAATTTTATTCAGTGTAGTGTTTTGGACCCACCAAAGACACAGGAATAATTTAATCTTCTTAGAAAACATTAACATCACCTTTTCTCAGGGCTTCAGCAGCATTTTTTGCCACAGCTTGATGCTGGGACGTCAGCCTGACCCATTCCAGCTTTAAATTCTATCTCAGAACTGCTGCTTTCCAGAAGACTATTCCTGTTTTATAGGAACAGCCCATTTTATTTCTCCTTAGACATATGAATTTATGAAAAAACTTTTCTTTGGGTCGACCCAGATTACCTAGCAGTTAAATGCACTCTGATTGCCCTCTCCCCAATTCTGTCTGCCATTCCAACTGTCTTTACATCATCCACAAAAAATATCAGCAGTAATTGTATATTTCCTTTCAAATATTTGAGGATAGTATGGTGTAAGTCTCAGGTTTATAACCATCATTTTGTGATCCTCCTAGAAACAGCCTTATTTAGTGACATTACTTACAAATACTTTGAGGTTAGCAAATTCTCCATATATTTCGTATGCAGTTTCTAAGTCCTATATACTGCTGATTTTTATATCAGAATGTTGTGTGGTACCAAGTCAAACACCCTATAAAATTTTATTACATCTACACAGTTACATTTATCCAAAAAAAACTTCTTAGAGAACGAACTCAAGTTTGTTTAAGCAACACTATTTTCCATGAAGCATTTCATGTTATCTGGTATTCATTATATTATTCTCTTTTATTTTGTTATCAGTTAAATTCCATATGTGCATTTTTATTCTTTCTTTTTGAGGTTGATGTCAGGATAATCAGTATTGTAACTCTGGTAGGTACAGTTTGCCCCTCTCAGATGTTTGCACTAGGTGATCATTCATCTGGTGTTTTCAGAATTTGGTACTCTGGGATTTAGTAAAAATAAGCAATTAGTGAGCAGTGATTTCTTTGGGCAAGTCCTTTAGGATTACAGGGTTCAAGCTATCCAGGCTGATGGCTTTAAAATGTGCATCCTTAGTAGATATAATCTAATACCTTCTTTTGAATCTCTTTTTTTTTATTTCAAAGATATGGAAAAAAATTCTAATCATACCTAGGTGATTAAAACACATCATGGTCAAACAAAAACCAGATTTTTTTATATTATTATTGCTATTAATAATTTTGCCTTTGTCACTGAGAAATCTGCCTTCATTTTCTTTGATCTCAGTATACTTGAATTTCATGACAATTTGTTTTGCCAACCATGACTTCTTCCTTTAGGATCTTTTGTCCTTTTAACACACCTTTTGCTCTTTTAACACACCTTTTGCTCTTCACAACTGCCAGTCAGTATGGTTTGGTTTGTGTTTGGTATCTTCACCCATTTCTTGAATAACATTTCTACAAGCATTCATTGAACCAAGGCAGGCTTTTAGGCAATGTTGTCTTTGTTGTTGATCATAGTCTTCCAGGTCATCTAACAAATACTTGAAGACCTCTCCACTATGTTTCATATTTTTTGGTCTACATTTTTCTTATTAACAAATTTCTCTTATACTTTCCCATTGTCAGAACATAACTGGAAATACCCACTGATTTTTATTTAGACTGTACTGTGTTTGTCTACATGAAATAAATAGAAACTGCTCATGACCTGCAGTTCCTTATCAAGTACAGTTTTACTGTTCAGAATTTAATTCACCTTTATCCATTGTAAAGAGTTGACACCAAAAAAATACTTCATGGATTTGTTTAATAGGCAGCTGCTTCATCTTTCCATTTTTACCTTTGACATTTCAGGTGGCTCATAGACTCTGTCTCTCTCCTCTAAAACTTTTTTCAACCTTGCTCATTTTGCTAACCCATCAATGTTCAGGATCCTGCATTTCTGACATACCAAAAGTCAGATGTGAGCTATCAGAGATCTGAGTTAACTTATTTATCTGATTTATCTTATAACATTATCCAGCAATACTTCCATTATAAAATTACTTTCTTCTGGTGTGGTCAATAGGGACTGCAGCAGCTCCACGGATTGAAAATTCCCATTTAAGGCAATGTACTCAGTCAACTAGGGAAAGCTAAATTTAAGATGTCTCTGTTAAGCCTGTTGGGTCTTTCTGATTGACTAAGTACAGAAACCTTTAAATTCTACTGGCTGAATCAGGGAGATATATGAATTCAAGCACAAATGATTCATATGTTTAAAAGATAAAGCAAGCAAAAACTTCCTATAATTAATTACTGAAGTACTAAGGCTGAGTAGCTGGTGTTCAGAAGGTAAAATACTCCAGAGTTTGAATTGTTGCTGCAAATTAACTCTGTTGCCTGCACATATGTATTTTCTTTGCTGGTTTCTCTTTACCTGCCAACTTTACTTGCAGTGTAACTGTAACATATTAAAGATGCATGATGTGTAAGATAACCAGGTTAGAGATGAACTGACAAACAATTCAAATGCTCGGAGGTTAATGAGATTTGGGGTTCAAAGATTTTGGGGCTGAAAGAGGCCACTGTCCCAATTTCTCTGACATATTGTGACAAGGGTCACCTAATTCCTGGCAGTGGTTTTGCAGTGCAAGGAACAGGAATTATTTTACACTTAGACAAATGAATGATACTGTGGCTGCTAACTTGCTGTTGAACTACGAGAGCATGTCACTTAAACATCCAATCTGCATTTAAAGGCTCCAAGAGATGATAAATTTACCACTTCCCTGGGTAACATGTTCCAGTGATTAATTATTCTCTCACTGTAAGGAATTTGTGTCCTATTTTCAGTTTACATTTTTCTACTTTGCACTCTCAGACAATTGATCTTATAGCTCCTTTCTCTGATACAGTTAAGGGATTGCTCATAACATGCCTGTCCACTTCAGACACTTCAAAAAATAATCTGTTTCTTTGAGGGCCTAAATTGATTGAACTCTTTAAATTTCTTGTTAGAAGATGTGTTTTCCAGAACCTTTCCAACTTTTTGTCTGATTTAAAATGTAAATTCCAGATCTGGACACAGTGCATAAGGTTCTTACCAAACCATTTGTGGAGGCAATACTGCTATGTTTAACTCAAAGCATTACTATTTTTATCATGGAATTAAAGTGATTTCCACCCCCTGCTTTTTGGTGCTATATCATGATTCCTTTAGCAGATTCCTGTGATCCACAGTCCACCTCTGTGGTGTCAATCTTTCTCCTGTACATACTCCTGCAGTTAACAAAGGTCAGTTTTGTGGCAGAATTCACTTCATTACAGCAAAAGTAAATAAAGCCTGTCACCACTCCAGCAATGAGCGTAGGTGCTTACCTTGGAGCTGAGCTGGGTGGGTAAATATACACTGTCTTTAAAATAGCTTGAATGGCCAACTGGATCACATCCACACAAATGCGTCAGAAAGAAATCCTGACAGTCTATTGTTTCACTTGCGCCTATGTTTTTAATGGTTGCCCAATACAAAGANAAGGTCTCCCTTCAGCCTCCTCCAGACTAAACAACCCCAGCTCCCTCAGCCTCTCCTCACAGGAGTTGTGCTCCAGGCCCTTCACCAGCCTCCTTGCCCTTTTCTGGACACGCTCCAGCACTTCACTGTCCTTAGAGTGAGGGGCCCAGAATGGAGCACAATATCCAAGGTGTGGCCTCAGTAGTGCCAAGTACAGGGGTACGATCACCTCCCTATTCCTGCTGGCCACAGTGTTTCTAATACAAGCCAGGATGCCCTTGGCCCCCTGCACACACTGNCTTTGCACTCTCAGACAATTGATCTTATAGCTCCTTTCTCTGATACAGTTAAGGGATTGCTCATAACATGCCTGTCCACTTCAGACACTTCAAAAAATAATCTGTTTCTTTGAGGGCCTAAATTGATTGAACTCTTTAAATTTCTTGTTAGAAGATGTGTTTTCCAGAACCTTTCCAACTTTTTGTCTGATTTAAAATGTAAATTCCAGATCTGGACACAGTGCATAAGGTTCTTACCAAACCATTTGTGGAGGCAATACTGCTATGTTTAACTCAAAGCATTACTATTTTTATCATGGAATTAAAGTGATTTCCACCCCCTGCTTTTTGGTGCTATATCATGATTCCTTTAGCAGATTCCTGTGATCCACAGTCCACCTCTGTGGTGTCAATCTTTCTCCTGTACATACTCCTGCAGTTAACAAAGGTCAGTTTTGTGGCAGAATTCACTTCATTACAGCAAAAGTAAATAAAGCCTGTCACCACTCCAGCAATGAGCGTAGGTGCTTACCTTGGAGCTGAGCTGGGTGGGTAAATATACACTGTCTTTAAAATAGCTTGAATGGCCAACTGGATCACATCCACACAAATGCGTCAGAAAGAAATCCTGACAGTCTATTGTTTCACTTGCGCCTATGTTTTTAATGGTTGCCCAATACAAAGAAGAAAAAGCAATTATCAAAGGCAGCTTTTGGGAGTAACTTTACATATGGGATGCAATTACAGTGTGAAAGAACACTGGCTTAATAGTGACAGACAGTGACTAACAGATCTGATTACCATGGAACTAGCTGCCAAAATCACATCCAGGAAAAAAGTGGTGGTGGGAAAAAAACTTTCAGACTGGCCTGCATACTTATCAACCCAGTTAGTGATACTGGCAAACTGCTGTGTACACCAGTTCGTCCTCAAATGGACTTGTGCAGCAATCTGTGTCTCTTACAGAATCNATTTAGTCAACTATCAATCAATACTCCTAGGTCCTTTACTGAGTTGCAGCTTTCCAACCACACATCCCCAAGTCTGTAGCTTACCATGGGGTTGTTATGACCCAAGTTCAGGACCCGGCACTTGGCTTTGTTGAACCATCATTCAATTAACCTTAGCCCACTGATCTAACATGTCTAGGTCCTGCTGCCTCTCAGAGACTCATGCATTAGCTCACATTCCCCTCATTGGAGCCCAAAGTGGGGGACCAGCAGGAGGCACAGCCCAACACTGTCACCGGGGTTCCTACATCTTACCCAGCTTTGGAGATGTTGGAGTGTGTTGCTGCATGCCTGCTCATCCTGCTCTCAGGCCGGTGAGTCCTGTGGCACAGCTAGCTGGGGACTGCACTGCATCTGCTGGAGTAGTGGGGAAAGGATTGGGTGTCAGCAGTTTTCTCAGTAGTCCCCTGTGCTGTCTGTTCCCATTCCAGGTGGGTCTGATCTACACCTGCTGTCATTCCTAATGGAGGTGCTTAAGCCTGAGAACTTAAATACCCCATGCTGTTTAAAAGAGTTGTGAAACTGTCCCTGCTATCACCCAGCTGCTGGCAGTGTCTGAAGCTTGGCCCTGCTATTCTGTTCCTCGGTATTTAAACTATTAGCTATTTTTCTATGAAGGCATAACTCTGACAAACAATATAGCTTGTCCCCTTTTTCACTTCGACATGGTCTGTCCTAGTACCACTTGCCATCCTGGACTGAAATGCTTAATGCTTTTTACCCTGTGGATTTTTTCACTTCATCTTTGCTGTGAGCTCTGAGGGTCCAGGACATCATAGCAACTGAAGACACCGACACACCCTCAGGACTCTCCAGTCTTGCTTTCAATTCCTGAAATCATTTCAAAGTGGCTCTGTTTTCAGTGCACCTTGTGGTGTTCCCCTAAGCTACCTCTTGGACTTTACATTCCTCCCCTCTTGCCACGTGTTTTGTTTTGGCCTCTCCACTCTGCTCTCCTCCTGATTTTGCTCAGTGTTTCCAGACTTGCTGCAACTGACTTTCCCTTCAGAGACATCCTGTGCTCTACACTTCAGGGATCATTATTGCTGTCCTCATTTGCTCTTCATTTGCCGTTAGTCTCAGGTGTTACCATTCAATCTGGTGATAGCAGCAGTGGGATGGTGGCCTAGGAGGGAGTCAGGAGCTTTTGGATGCACTGAGACCATTTTGATTCATGGTGAAACCTTATGTGAAAGTGCTGGCATGGTCCTTGGCATGTGCCAAACATCTATCTCTTCTAGACACAGTTTGGTGGGGGTAGCCAAAGCCCTAATTTATTTTACCGTTATAGAGGGTACCCTTGTCTGAACACAGCCCTGCATCTTCTCTAGGCTTGTGTCTTACCAGTTGGGAATGGCTGTCTTTGCTAACACTCTTGCTTGTGTCTGCCTTGGCTGATGAATTGCTCATGCAGAGTTGTGGCATCTTTACGCCCTGTTTTAATACTGCTACTTGTCAGTGGATACATGAGTCAGTACATTGTCAGCTGCATCCTGCCGCTCTCATCTGGGGCCCAGTCTCGAGGCTGTGATCTGCATTCTGTGCTGAAAAAGTCATCAGTCCTTATTGATTCGTTTTTCATGTGTCTACCTCTGGACTATGAGAGATTTCAGATTTTTCATTTTGCTATGTGTCTTGTTGACTTTCCAGTGTGCTTCCCAGGTAGGTTGCAGCAGGTCAGGTTCAAACTTATTTTGGAGGTCGAGGGAGGTGTCCTCTGGGGCAGGCACTGCTGCACCTCTTTATCTCTTTATAAGAGCACCTAGGGGGGACATGGAGTGCTTTAACAAGAGCATTACACTGATGTGGGGTGAGCTCTGAAAGACAAGCCGCTATTCCATCCATCGATCCCTCATCCCAGACCAAAGACTACGTGGCCTTATGATGAGGCAGTGCAAAGGCTACTGTGAAAGAAGTACAGCCCTACCATTACCCTCAAAATTGCTAGACCTAGCAACCGACAGAACTGGAGGGGCAACCACTTGCTGTTTTTCTCTATTATGTATCCAAATCTAAGAGCAACTTAAAGAAAAAGGGTTTGGTCAGAGGATTTATTTTATTATTTGGGCATGGAGAGTGAAGGTCAAGCATGGAAAATTCAAACACAAACATATTTCTGAGACCTTTTTTATAACTTTAACAAGATAACCAACCACAGAAATGCCACCAGGACTGGGTAGGTAGGTCAGTACTTTTAGAAATGTAAGTCCTGATTTTTTATTTGCCACAAAATTTCTATGCCACAGTTTGCTGTATGAAGAACTATTGGCAGGTAGTTTAGGTTATTTAGCCTCTAGGGTGCACTTCTGCTGCCTCATGTTCCAATGTCATTTTTCTTTTGAGTACATGAGACATGCCACTTGAAAGCATAATATTATTGTAATTACATGATGTATGCTGTGTTTTGGATGGTGTTGTAGGTTCGTTCGTTTTTTCTTTCTTTTCTTTCTTTTCTTTCTTTTCTTTCTTTTCTTTCTTTTCTTTCTTTTCTTTCTTTTCTTTCTTTTCTTTCTTTTCTTTCTTTTCTTTCTTTTCTTTCTTTTCTTTCTTTTCTTTCTTTTCTTTCTTTTCTTTCTTTTCTTTCTTTTCTTTCTTTTCTTTCTTTTCTTTCTTTTCTTTCTTTTCTTTCTTTTCTTTCTTTTCTTTCTTTTCTTTCTTTTCTTTCTTTTCTTTCTTTTCTTTCTTTTCTTTCTTTTCTTTCTTTTCTTTCTTTTCTTTCTTTTCTTTCTTTTCTTTCTTTTCTTTCTTTTCTTTCTTTTCTTTCTTTTCTTTCTTTTCTTTCTTTTCTTTCTTTTCTTTCTTTTCTTTCTTTTCTTTCTTTTCTTTCTTTTCTTTCTTTTCTTTCTTTTCTTTCTTTTCTTTCTTTTCTTTCTTTTCTTTCTTTTCTTTCTTTTCTTTCTTTTCTTTCTTTTCTTTCTTTTCTTTCTTTTCTTTCTTTTCTTTCTTTTCTTTCTTTTCTTTCTTTTCTTTCTTTTCTTTCTTTGCTTTCTTTTCTTTCTTTTCTTTCTTTTCTTTCTTTTCTTTCTTTTCTTTCTTTTCTTTCTTTTCTTTCTTTTCTTTCTTTTCTTTCCTTCCTTTTTTTTCCTTTGTTCCTGTCTTCTTTAACAACCAGCAGATTAGATCCGGAAAACACACTCTATTCTGATAACAGAGGAGGAGTGAAATCCTGGTCCAAATGAAGTCAGTGGCAAAACTCCCGTTGACTTCAGTGGGGATAGGATTTCACCCCATCTTCTGTTGTGTTGACTAAAAAAGGAAAAGAGGCCTGTTCCAAAGCCTATTGTAGTCAATGGAGAGATTCCCAGCAAATTTAATGGGCCTGCATTTGGTCCAGCATGAGGTTATTCAATCACCCCCAAATTTTACAGGAATATAGCACTTATGTTCCCTTCTCCAAGGACTAATAAGATTTCTCTGAGTTAAATAAATTTCTACACATTTATACTCCTGAAGCTTTTGGGTGTATTAAGAAGTTTTTCCTCCTTTTTTTCTCTTCCCCAGTGTTTCTTTTCAGACACTGTTTTGCCTTGTGGTGACTCTAAATCATCACAAAACAAATCAACACAGAACAACGACCAGGATATGTAAGTTTGGGTTTATAGACTCCAGTTCCATGAACTTTGATTTAATAAACTTAACCCTCTTTGTAGCAGAAAGCACAAAACATGGGCGGGTTGGTGAACTTGAAACCTGGTTCTGATTCTGACCTACATTTAAAAGCTAAATTTGAGTCTGATAAAGTTTTAAAAACACTGGTAATGTGAAAAAGATGCTTCACCATTCCCCTTGTATTTTTAACCTTCTTTCCTATTAAAACTGTAAACAGTTTTATATTATTGCAATGAATTCTTCTCTAATTTACTCCAGTGTAAATCCAGAAGAATGTTTCCGAGGGCAGGAGAACTGTTCTGCATTCACACTGGGGTGAGTGATGGAGGGCTCTTTCAGGCTGTTTTCCACCTACTTTTCCTCCTTTCACTGTTTGCATTTGATAATCATGTGCAAAAAGTTTCATTAAATGATGCAGTTGTTCCAGTGACAGTTGGTTATGTCCACTGCTCACCATCCCTGTGTTTGTGAGGATCTAAGTGCCTGTGATAGAACAATTCAGGGTAAAAAAAAAATCCTTTGTGGTGGATTCTGTTTACTTCAAAAAAAATCTCAAAATATGACTATTTATTTTCATTTTTTGTATTGGAAGAAAAACAAAACCTCAGGCATTTTATGAAAAGCTTTTTGTGGCTTGAAACATCTGTTTTTGCCTCACATGTCAGTGCCCGATTTAAATCTCTCGCATAATTTTTGATAAGGCAGATGGACTGTCACTCTTCCTTCTCTCTCACACATACATACATAAAGTATCTGCTTGGGGTTTCTGCAACCTTCATGTCAAAACTTTTTTACGATTTGAAGAAATTTTATTAAAAATATTTTGGTGCACTTAAGAAATTACCTTTAAGTTAACATGTCTGAAGTGTTGAAGGAACACTGGGTTTTTGATTAAATGTCTCCAGATAGCTTGTTTCCTTGCATAATGAAATGAATTTCAGAGGAGAATTGCTTAACACAGTTTCACTCCAAAAGTAAAAATGTTCTGTAGAATATCCTGCCTTTTTATCATTTTTTCCCCATTCTCTTCCACATTTTTCTTTATAGGTTCCCCTGCAGTAGTCCATAAAAATAGTGAGCATCAAAGTGGGTTTTTTTAGGTTTCGAGCTAAAGCATCAGTACTCACTGTTACAGTGAGACTCATCAAGCCCAGCTGCATAGATCTGAAGCTGTATCTGAAAACTGAAATGTTCTCCTTCAGTTCACAGACAGAGAATCGGGCATCTCCAGCACATAGCTCTGACTGCTCTGTATAGCCTAGGATAAGATAAATAGTTTCTTGGAGGTGGCTGTTTCTCTTTGTCTCTAAAGGGAACCTAGGGATTAGTTCAGGCTTAGACATCTAAATCTCAGATGTGCAAAGAATAGCAGATGAATCCTACATAAAATCATTGGAACTGTTAATTGACTTCCTGGGAGAATCAGCCAATATATTCCACTTGATCTGGTTTATTTGGTACTATATGAACTTTTTGTAAACATGAAATTGCAGGCTAAAGGTTCTTTGGGCCTCATGTGGTTTCTTTTCAGAGATAAGCACACTCTTATGCCTACTCTATAAGCAAATTTTATACATGGTGGTTGCTTTCTTCTACCTCAGGAAGAGAGATCTGCTGGGAAAACTTTCAACATGAACCACAGTGCATTTTTCTACTGAGTTCAGTGACTTATGAGATATGGTCAAAGGTGTTAAGCATTTGTTTTTTTCATGAAACCTGATATGAGATTTTTTCCATTATTTAGAAGATACAAGCTGTTGTCAAATCCTAAGGACATTGTGATTTTTAACTGAAGTACAGTTAATTATATTGGGAAAGTTTGTTTTACTCCTCTAGATTCATGTGTCTAGAAGTCGATAATTATTCATTAATAAATGTATATCTGTAGGCAACAGGATTACATCAGAAATGAAAGCTTTTTTTTTTTTTTCACAGATTAGATCCTCGTTAGGAACAAATAAACCAAAAATAAAATCCACTAAGATATTGTTAGGCTGATCTTCTGTTTCTAATACTACATAGAAAAAAAAAAATAAATTGACAAGTTTTTTTCTATAACTAAAATTATTGTTCTTTTAAACTCTTTTTTAAGGCAAAAATTCCAAAGGCTTTGTCTGTATTTACATAGTTTTAGCAGCTTTCTGTAGTTAATTTTTGTCATGTTATCAGCACTACCTTCTGTAGTTAATTCGGCTTGTAGAAAGCCATGATTAATGGGCCTTTGCTATGGCATTAATTTTCAGCCACAACCGTTCCTTGCCCTTTCATATTATGTTAATTACTGGAAAAGAACCATGAAAAGGCGTATGGCACAGAGCTGTGGTGTGGCAAAACCAACAACTGGAACTGAGGTTCTGAGACGTGTCCAGACAGAAGAGTGGGAAAGTGACTGACCTGGCTAACGGAACAAAAAATGTGAGAGGTGTTAGGATTTAGACAGTTCTGGTGTATTGTGGACGAGTGCTCCATCTTACTGTTTTGCATTGCTAGAGGTAGCTTTTTGGTAGTTCTGAAGAAAATTACTGTGTTGCAGTTCGACCAGCATTACTGAACACTTCTCAGTTCCTGGGAAGACAATTTGAAAGCACTTATCTCAGTCGATTGTCTCCCCAATTAGACTGCTGCAACGGCTGTTGAGTCTTCATCCAAAACCAGCAGGAGTCATTGCAGTGAATTAGGCTTTATAGATGTACTGTTCTTATAGAGAAGATAGTCCTAAAATGGTCACCCTTGGAAAAATGGTTTACTGTACATAAAAAGCCCCAATGGTACTTAATAATCCTGTGAGCAAACTGCTAGAATAGCAAACAAATTAGCGATGAAGCCATAATCATTATTTATTACTAACAAAATAAATATGAATATTATAAGTCTTGGTAGAAGAGATTTTCTTTAACACGGGGAAATATTGTAGTAGCTAGAATTAGACTTACCTGAAAGATTTTCTTAGGTAAATACCCAGTTCCTCACCTGAGCATTACTTTAAATAAAGTAACTAAAAGAACTGCTGCCATTTATATAAATCAGGTGAGAACTGCCAATGACCTTGGGCGCCTAGGGTGTGGGTCTTGCCAGAAAGAGAGATGAGTTTAAAAGTGTTTAAAACTGAGAGCCTTAAAGCCATTTCTGAAATAGCTGGATGTCTAATGTTTGTGGGTAGGTACTTACCCTGGCTTTCAAAAGTAAAGCTCCTATGCACTTATATTTCTTATCCTGCAGATGCCAGAGTAGCTCAGGGAAACCTTTCTGCTTAAGTCCAACCTAGATTTCCTGGCCAAGGGGACATGCTTGTTCCTGTAGGTATGCTCAGTATAGTCTGCCCATAAGCTGCCACAAAACCCGCATTGTTATCATGACCAGTTCAACTAAAGAATACACAATAAAAATGGTGCTGCCTATTGTTCCTTATGTATGAACAATAAGAGCAGTTCTCCAGGCTGTGGGTAATAGAGGTTTCACAACCTCCTCCTCCAGAGTCATGCTTGTTAGTCCCGTAAGTGTTTGTCCTCAAATGAGGTACTGCCTCTCTGCAGTGCTTGGGTGTGAATTGGGCTGTAGGGCTCAAGTTAGTTGTCATGTTAGCACAAGGGGTGATAGCCCCGGGGTGGAAGGAGCAGTGGGGTCTATGCAGATATGCACTTGGAAAGACTTTTGACTGCAATGATGGGTTCATCTACCTCAACTCCATCAGGAGTGGCCTTGTGAGCTGGTAAAGGACAGGTGACCCCAGAGAGGGGAAGACAGGACAATAAAGGCAAAGAAATAGATATTACATTGTTAAATGCTGGCATTTTGTACCTTTTCCAGTTAAGTGCTAGACTTTACTCTCTGTAGCCAAGAAGTATCATTTCAGTCTCTCCCACTGATGATATAAGACTGCTGCATGACACACAGCCTTTATAAAGCATCAAACCTCTAGCAATATGATAGTTGTTTTTATCACAATGCTCCCAACAAACGGCACATGCTGTTAATATGAAACTATCTTTCAGCAGCAGATATTTCAGGCACTGTTAGTAACATAATCTCATGATGTTTCCATAATAGACTATGCTGCAGATCCAAATATTGCTGCAGCGAATTCTTTGGTTGCTTTCCTGTAGTTCTTCTTGGTTTCAGTGGGACATGTGCCCACATACTGTGAATATGCTCAGCCTTATTAATCTTTGTACATGGTCTTTTTTAACCTACACTTGTAAGCTCAGAGCTGCTGGAAGAACACTGCAGGTAACGGCATGAGCCGGGGAGCACCTTGGAGGAAAGGGGAAGCAGCAGCAAGTCCAACCAAGAAATAGAATAGGACAGTAGCAAGGTTATGGTGCTTTTATAACCTCCTGAAAAGAATGTATAATAACACACTTGAGGTGGGATTAAGGATGCAGCATACTGAGGGCAGTGGAATCCCCGGGTTCCCAGTACAGTGCTCCCAGGGCAGCCTGCACTGTGCTTGAGGGGCTACTTGTGTTAATGTTGGGTGAAGGGTGTGGCTGAGAATCACCCATCTTTCTTGCGGAAATAGCCATATCCTTTTGTAGTATCCATACGAACAGATTAGTAGTGCCAGAGGTCTTGTCTTGGCCCTGAAAGATGTTGTTTCTGTTATTAAATTGTTAGAGTCGTCCTTGGCATGTTTTTGGCTTGGGCTTACTAAAAGCCTCTCATTCTATTTCTGGTCCTGGTTCAGGAGTTAGTCTGGGCCAGGGACCATTGAAAAGGCAGTTTGGATGTGGCCTCCCTCTTTTAGAGGCCAGGAGAGTTTAATAAATGTATGTGGCCGTGTTATGACAGCATGTTCTTACCAAGGCCAGAGAATGAGGCCTGGAGCTGCCCAATTTATTGGTAGGGATGTAGTCATTGTGTCTGAGAGCCTCCTGCAACTGTGAGGCTCTTGTTTCTTCTACTGTGATGCAAAAAGCAGATGAAATGAGAGCAAGCCAGGCATTGATAAAAATGACTTTTGAAAGGTCAATTCCTTAAAAGTTACATTTTTGCTAAGTAGAGAGCAAAGCAGAGAAATTTAGAGGTCAGAAGAACTCAAAGAAATGTGGACCTTGTACATGAGACAATTAAAATTTAGCATGTGCATAAAAAATTAAGACAGATGAAGAGAATTAGGAACAATGGAAAGTCAATATATAAAAATATACAGGTTTGATAAACTAGATCTGAAATTTCAGGTCAGTTTTACAAATTAATGTGATGCCAATATTCATATAGTCTCTAAAAGTGTTAATTCAACATTTATTCATTCCCGAGCTTTACTGAATGTGCAGTAATAACCCCACTAAGTTAAATGGAGTTGATCTAATATCAGCTCGATGGGACATACTGCTGAACTGGGCTTAAGGACTACTCTTATGTTTGTTGCTGTAGTCCAGGTAATTGATAATTCTTTGAAGATAAAATGAATAGCCTTTTAATATCACAGCTGAAATAAATCCTCTGCATTTGTTAATCTCACAGTCTGTGTAATCCTAATTAAGATCTGTTTTTAGTATATGCCTCTGTTGGCCAAGTCCCTTGTGTACATAGCACACAGTTTTATACTCAGTTATTTGAAGAAAAATCTAAATGACTTCATTACTGTGGCCTGAGAAAACAGTACTTTTGCAACTGCTTGTGACTGTTAGTGGAGGAACATTTATGTTGACCAAAATACTCTAATAACTAGGCCATTGCTGTATTACTTCAGTTTTGTTGTAAAAATTGACCACTGTGTTACTCCAACAACGTTGAAGATATATCCATGTTATGCTATGGCTGTTGTATTACTGTGAATCTGGACATCAAATGGGACAGTGGCAGAGAGATGCCTCTGATTTATCCATTTTTTCCTTCTGTGACAATAGTGGAGTGTTGGAAAATAGAGATGACCTCAGTTTTGGACTAGGGCATCTCCATCAACTTGTGGGGGGGTCATACTTGTAACTTGTCACTCTGTACATTCATATTCAAACAAAATAAAACATAGCCTCTATTTCTTGGTGGGTTTTTTGTTTGTTTGTTTGTTTCTCCCAAAGTGTACCTCAGAGATCAGAAGGCAGGTAACCTGCCCTTTCCTTCCCACATCTTGCCCTGGACAGCATTCCCTTAGCATGCTCTAGTTGGGGTTGCCAGACCTTGTCCTTTTTACCACCAGTATCCTCTATTCATTTTACTGAGGCACATCTTTAATTTTTCTATTCTCCCAGTACAAGTGCAAATTCATGTGATGGATCCTGTGTGTGTTTGTGGGGAACATGCTGGGTGTCGAGGCAGCAGAGTGGAGAGGGTTGACAGCATTAAATTGCATCTGCAGAGGAGTTACCTTCCTAGGCTTGAGACATAGAATCGTAGTCCAACCCCCCTGCCAGAGCCTGTGGCCAGGGCAGGCCACACAGGAATGCATCCAGGCAGGTTTTGAAAGTCTCCAGAGAAGGAGACATCACATGCTCTTGGGACAAAGTGTCTCTTGAGTGTCTAGAAGATAGTTGTTTTATCTGGCTGGCTTTAAGCCAGCAAAAATCTCTGGCATGTGGAGGCACAGAATGAGAAATGGGACATGTCTGAGGTGCAGGCTGGGCTGAGAGGGTGCACGGGTGACCCCAAGGAAATGTCTTGTCCCGGAGAGCTCAGGGAATAAAGGTTTTCCCTTCTGCTTCTACTCTTCAAAGTTGGTAATTCAACATTACATTCTGCCACAGACCTGAATAAGAGGAAGAGTTTAATCATTTCCATACTGTGTCTGCTCCAGTCAAGGGTTTAGCCTGAGCCCATTTGCAAATAAATCCATGCAGCAGAAGACTTTTCCCTTAAATACCTTTAAGTTGGAGGTGTGTATTAAAAATAAAAGAAGTGAGACGCAACAAAGCCCATTCAAAGGCTGGCTGGTAGAACTATTAAATGTTTTCTTTTTGTGAAGAGAAATAATTCTCAAACACCTACAGAGTGTAATTGTACATGACAGTCCATGTCAGAGTTCAGCAATAAAAATGGAAGTAAATACTTTTTTTTTTTAAGCTGGGAATCGTGCATCAGACTAATGAGTAACAGCTTTTTGTTTGTTTGTTTGTGTTTTGTTTTGGTTGGTAGGGAGGACATGTTCTTTTGTTCTCACCATTTTGTTTTGGCTCCAGTCTCTGAATGCTACCATCGCATTGACTTTGATAGATTCATATGGAAAAACAGACACATTTTAACCAGTGGTGCCCAAATACCAGTGATGTGATATGATTCACTTTGCAGAGGAGGAGAATGGCTTGTTTAAATTGCTGGCTGCTTTATGCCTGAAGGATGTCTATTACAGAGGAGGTTTCACCTGCTAAATCTACACAACCTGTTATCTTTCTAAAGGAGAATTGTTGAGTTGTCACATACACACGTGCTGTATGAATGACCTGACGTCTGCCTTACACACTTTGAATTATACACACTCTGTGGAGCTATTCATTGTCTTTGCTATCAGTTTGATCAGAAGTTTGATTCTTGAACACAGCTCCAAGAAAAGAGGAATAACTTTTTAGACAATATCCTAGAAAAATAGGTATTTCTTCCATGAAAGAAGTATAAATTCTTCTCACTTTAAAAGATAATCTAATTAAGCAGTCAGTGAATGGTAGTTTTAAGACTTCTATGTAATCAAGTCTTGTGTCAAGACTCTTAGCACAGAGATTTGCTAATTTAGTGTGCTGGATGATTGAGGAGGGTTACACGTTAGGAATCAGAAGTGACATGATTTTAGTGAATACAGAATGATTATCCACTGTTTATCTCAACGGAAAACATGAAGAGGCTTCTGTGATGGTTATAGGATGTTAAGTTAAAAAATAAACAGTGCATAGTTAAACTGTGGCGTTTGTAATCCTGAAAGTTTATATGAATATAAGAAAGCAATTAGATGAATTCATGGAAAAAACATACTCAAAGGCTAATAACATGAATAAATTATCTCTGGCTTAGGAAGTCCTTAAGCCTCTGATTACTGGCAGCAAGAAAGAAATGCCAAAAGAGGCATCAACATTTGTTTCTGCTGTTATTCTTCACTTTTCTATTCATCCTTTACTGGTCACAGACCCAGATGAATTTTTGCAAAACGAAGACCATAAGCACAACAGTGAATATAAACTGCTGTTAAATTTACATCAAGTAGAACATAAATTTGAAGTACTACTTCACCTAATACTGCCAATTTCATGTTACATGTTGTAAGCAGTTAGGCTTAACTGAGTTCACACAAAATTTGTGAGTTAAATTTTCTTCATTTATGTTTCTCTGTCATTGTAGGTTGATACCAAATTCCTCCACATCTTTTTAAGAATGCTAACTTATTAATATTATTATTATGTGGTTGTTGTTGTTAAAATCACTTTGGTTTTCAAATAATGGATTCTCTATAGTTTATGGTATTATAGTAACTGATCACCTGACAAGAAGAACATAATATTTATGTAATTAGTTTGTTGCCTTTTTCTAATTATGGAAATTGCCTTAGGGTAATTTTCTTAAATGTCATTTGAAGAAGAAATTGGGGTTTTTGAGTTTAAAGAATAGAGAAAATGTTCTACAATAATGGATGTTGAGTAAATATTATCAGGCTTCACAGTATCTTTAAGTAAATTCAACTACATTAACCAGTAAACAAAAGGTCTGACTTTCAACTAGTTTTCAACTAGTGCGTAATGTATTCTATATATCCCTAACTTTACACATATAAATATATATAGACGTTCATGTGTGTAAGCATGTGGATGTATTTTTTTTTACCTACAATGTAGGTATATGAATGGTATAGAAATAGCATATAAATTACAAGTCTGAGAATAAAATGAAAAATATTGTGTATCAAAGAAGGAAAATAACACTTTCACTCATCATAGAAGGATTTTTAAAGTAAAAATTATCTGGTGTCAATACCTGTTCTCAATATAATATTAGTCTGTCGAGTTTTTTCATTATAACAAAGGGCTTATTGAAAATAAGTTGTCCCAAATGCTTAACTTTGTCACCAAGTCTTTTGGCAGATATATATTTGTTATTACAGTTTCTAGCAGAGAACTATCATCCTATGGGTCTGATAATGTGAAATGTGTCTGTTAATATGGCAAGTTATATTTGGAGACAGCATGTGTAATACTAAATACCAGAACACCAATATGACCCGTCTGCCCAATATGTAAAGTATAATAACACCATTATGAAGTGATGATATGTTTACATACCCTTGTAACAGGATTAAAGTTTTCTTAATTGTCCCCTGCTTGAACCTAATGTAATGTTTTTGGTGTGTCCCATAGAATAATATTGAAAGAATGAACAAATCAGTGGCGGAACCTTCTGAGATTTGCCTAATTACAACTCAAATTGTTCCCATATTGGAAATTACATGCATATAATGCCTTTTGGGGCACAGAATAGAAGAAGCATATGAAGGTCAGCCAACAGTGCATTGCAATGAGTTCTGTCTTCATGAACTTCTAGAATGTCTTTTTCATGCAATGAGACACATTAATTTACTAGAAACAGATTTCAGAATTGTTTTTTCCAATTTTGGAAGGCTTATTTCTGCAATTCCCATAAACCTGCTGCAGAAAACACAAATTACAGTTGCCCTGAATTTAGTTAAATCACCACAAATAGAAATCACTCAGCTAGGTCATGTGTAAGATTAGGATGTTGCTGCTGAATTTCAGGTACATGGTTAATTTTGAAAGATTCTCAAGAGTTTTACAGACCTTCAGCTAGATCATTCAAAACAGACCAGTGAGGGGAGTCTTGGACAGGTCAAGGAGTACCAGACGCATCCAGATGCGTGTTTCTATGACTCATGTCATGCAACTATGTTGTATGTTTGTGATAGGTGAACATATGATAGTCTTTCTTTGACTTATTTGACTCCAGCCTTTTTACATCACAGCTGCATGCTAGTTAACATGACTTCTTGCTAGCCCAGAAGTGCTGACCCCACTGAACAGAATTGCATGCCTGACAGCAGAGAGATACTTGCAGAATGACTAAGTTTTTGGGGAATACCTTAAAGATCAGCAAGGTCTTTATGAGCTATCGATAATGTCTAATGTTTCAGGAGCTGAAAATGACCCTTTTCTTGATTGATTTGATTGCCACAAGTAAAAAAAAAAGATCCCTTGACAATATGCTTCAAAAAGTGTACCGTACAGTTTTAACAGTGGTATTAAGCAGCCATTTCAGGTATAGAAAATCGTACAAGTCATTAAAATATGTTAGCCTCTATATATTTCTGTTAAGAAATATTCTAACACCAGTATTCTAATAAAGTTCCAGTTTCATCAATGCTCACTCACACTGAGAATCATTTGAGGACTTACATGTTAGAAACAGGCCCCATACTACCCTGCAACCATAAAACTAAACAACATACACAAGTGTTGGTTGGCGCTTTTTTTTTTTTTTTTTAATATAATTTAGTTACTTGAAAGATGTGCTAACTGTCCCAGAAGAAAGACAATGCAAAGTAAACAAGTGGATATGGTGGGGGCTTTCCCATTACTTCAAGACCATATAGATGATGTGAGTAACATGAACTAGTGCTAGAGGAGAGGCTCAGACTTGAAGTCTATCACTACCAAAGTTTTCTATCTCATGTCATTATACAGAAGAAGCAATTTAAACTTAGTTTACACCAAAGCTTTGCAGTTTTACAGAGCTTTGGAGCTTTGCAGATATTTAGGTTTTGACTTGGCCTATTCTAGCTGGGAGTAGTGGGCAGGGAGTTCGTGCTCCCACCTGCAGCACAAGTGTGCATAGCACTAGGGTTTGGACTAGGTCCTGTAGCAGGCTAACTGCAGCCAGACTCCCTGGGGTACTCTGCATGTTTTGTGATGAAGCTGTAGTGCAGTCTGGCTCTCAAGCCAGTGTATCTGGGCCCATCACATCAGCATAGCCGTTGCTCTCAGACATGGAGCACTGCCGTGGAGTTTCCAGTGTCATTCCTCTCCCTGTTCTTGGCCAGCACAAGTTGGGCATGTGTTCATGACATAAACACCTTAAAGTTGCTCCAGATCATGGTGTTTGGTTCAGCCCCATTGCTTGTTATCAGCAAAAGCAAGACAATTTCTCGCTGCTTCACTGGTGGTACTAACTTTGGCTCAGAGGGTCTAAGTAACATTGTCTACAGTGCAGGCATAACCATTTCCAATGGGGATAATGTTCATAAGCAATGTTCTTTGTTTCTGAAGAGTTTTTATGTATATTCTTGCCCTTAATGAACCTTATAGCTGCAACTAAAGTTGGCAGTTTAGTGGGCGTTATCTCAGATCATCAGCTTTAGTAGCAAAATCAGGTCTCACAGCTCCCTTTGGCTTGGTTCAGTGCAAAGGAGCATTAATAATTTAAGTTAGTCTGAGCTAGTTGCTGAGATAGAGATTGCCAAGTTTATGTGCATGCTTCTGTGTAATTATAATTATGAAAATTACTCTTCAGCTTGTGAAATAGTGGAGCTGTGCAGGCTTTTTTAATTAAGAGGCTGTCAAATATTTATGTGGTTCCAGTTCTCAAATCCATGGCATTTAAAAAAATAAGTAAATGTAGGGATCCAAGGCTCCTGTTGTACAATTATACTATGATTAAAATATTCATGTGAATTACAGTAATTCCAGTTAAGAATCACTAAAGGGATTTTGTGTGAAATTATTGTCACAAGTTACATTTAATTTGATGTTATTACTCATTTACAAAGGAACTCCTTTGTTGTCCATTATCATAGTATTAGAGGATGAAATCCTCAGCATAATGTAGGTAGAATTTATGGTTCACACTTAGAATCATATATGGAAGGCAGATATTTTAATCTAAAGTAGTTACAGAAGTCCCCTAGGGGCAGAACTCCAAAGTGCAATAATCAGGTAGGCTTTTGTTTTGAAGAAAGTATGCCAGGTTTTCACCACATGATCCCTTGTCTGATCATTCATGTCAGAATGAAGATTATGTTGGTACAAAATGTTCATTACCGATACCAGGATCATCAATCACTTAAAAATACTTCAGTCAAGAACAAACTTGATGCAAAGGACAGGCAGCAGGGTTTAACAACCTGGTTGGAGGGAGAATCTTAATAGTCCTTTAAGGTCTCAAAGACCATGAATGGAGGTGTATTAAAAGTAACTCATTTGGAGGTGTAAAATAGTTACGAGATAATTTCCATTTATGTTTTTCATTAGTGCAAGAAAGATCCACCTTCCTTTCTTTCTGAAAAATATAGAAAAAGAAGTAAATAGTAAAAAGATTGAAGGTGGTGAGCTGAAGTTCTGAAATCTGTGAGGCTACAGGGAAACCTGAAATGTGCAGCCTTGAATGACTGTGAATCTATGAACTAATTAACAAAGGCCAGGACTGTGCAAAAATGTAAGTTAGTTACAGCCCACTGAATCCAGCCAAAGCAACACCTGTCTTTAATATATAGAAAGAATAATTGTCATGAGGGACTTGAATCAAGGATACAATGATGGAAGCTCCACTTCATGCAGAGGGTAGTAAAGCTCCTAAAAGTGATGGATGATAGATGATGGTTTTCTAATGCAAAACATACTGGGTTTGACAATGAGTAATTTTATGCTGGATCTTGTTCTGATGGATATAGATGAATAAAATGCTGTGCAGCAGCCTTTAGTGCTATGAGTCTGATGATCACGATCTGATTGCAAGTAATATGCAACTTATACTTAATATATTAAAATAGAACAGTCCCAACATCTAGCACAGTTGTGGAAGTTAGGCAGAAGTGATGAATAAATTTGCCTTGGAGGAAAACAGGAGATGGAAAAATCTGAATGAAAACAGGAAGTTCCTCAGCAAGAGTTTATTGTTTGGCTAGTAGGTCTTGATTCCACATGTAATTTGCTAAAATAAATTCTGGTCCAGTGAAAGAATGAGGCTATAATTATCCCCAAATATATGGCATACAAGAAAAAAAAAGACAGAAAGTTGAAAATAACGTGTATAAAGTAGAAATTTTGGAATTCTTAAGAGAAATTAAATCTCATTGTTAAGAGAAATTAAATCTATTATAGAATCCCTGGTGACAGGATAGGGATAAGGATATTAGAAGAGAAGAAACCTTCAGAAAGAGGGAGGCTTAATGTTAGAGGAGCCAGACAAGACTAACAGTGATGAAGTAAAAAAGATAGAAGTAATAAAGATTTCTCATTTCCATTTCAAAATATATACTGTGACATACTTTCTAGCTCATCAGTACTGAAGGAAAACAATAGAGATTTGCTAGTGGTAAACAATTTTATATTACCTATCCTGGCTAACTTGCACCTAAGAATTCTGAAAGAATTGGCAGAGGACATCTCTGTTTCACAGATGTTAATTTTTAATATGTCCTGAAATGTTGGGTGACCTCCAGGACAGAGGAAGAATTGCAATATTGTTCCCATAATCAAATATCAGAAGCAAACACAGTTGTAGGCTGCTTTACCTGGCATCACCTTCCAGTCAAATAATGGACAGTCTGATACAGGACTCAATTGATGAGAAATTAATTTTGACATGAATGTAACCAAAATCTGTACAAATAGTTTAAAGAAATAAGCTGGGATTTACTTTTTGAAATGAACAATCAGACTGATTTTGATAACTGCACAGAAAGAGAGTGTGTGTTACAGAGTGTACTGTTATTCTGACTAGAGGATGAGCGCTACATAACTGACAAGGTGAACTTTGAGTCTGTTATGATCCACTTGACAAAATCCTAAAAGATCTGTCACTGCTTAAACAGAAATGCTTTTCAGTAGAGCTCCAGAATGGTTACTTCTGGTTCCAGAGCCATGTAAAACTTCACTCAATACTGTGGAAATAAGTGTGGATCTATTGCTGCCAACTTTTGTGAAAGACACAAATACCATCAAAGTTATTTCTTATGATGATTACTCAGGGTAATCGAGATCGTTCGGTCTAATAAAAAATAATTTGTTTAAGTGAGCCAGGGATAGGAGATATTTTTTCCTCTCCGTTCTGTTCTGCTTAGTATCAGCCTATTATTTCGGAAAAGAAAGATAATGAGTTGGAGATTAAAAAAAACAAAAACAAAACCAAAAGCAAAAACAAAACCAAATCCCAAGCCATAAGGGTGCTGGAGAAAAAGACTTTTGTTGAGGGAATTGAAGTAAAAGATAAGTTTATTTTAGATAAAAAAAAAATAAAGTTCAAGTGGGATGGTAACATTTAATAATGGATCTTTTATTGGAAAAAGCTGCTTTGTAGAATCAAAGCTCTGTTAATTTTTCTTTCACTTGACCGTTTTTTTTTATTTGGCAGAATCTTTGGATAGGTGTTTTGAAGTTATTGATATAATTCATATTAGTATTTTTTAAACTTTAAAGGCCATTTCTTTTACTTTAAAATGGTTCATTGTTCTGAAATGTAAGCTAATTCTAGTAATAGGGAGTTATAAAAACAGGAAATGGTATATTCTTCCCATATGAGAATGCAAAATTCCAAAGAATTATGAAAATCTTAGTGTTCTCAGAATTTTACTTGTGAGCATTTTGAATATTTAGATGGAAAGATAGCTGTTTTGAAAAAATAATTGTAGATCAGGAAAACGTTCTGTTACATAAGAGAGAGATGTCTTGATTACAGAATATGAATAATTTCAAACAAGAATAGAGTCCTAGGAGAGAAAGATAAGAAGAATATTTACAGGACAAAAAGCCGATCCTTTGTACAACAGAGCCATTGCAATTTAATTCCTTTCTATATTGAATCCAATAATTTATATGACTGAAGTTCATCTTCTGGAAAGATATCCAATTTTGAGTTAGTGTCTTCAAGAGGGAGTAATCCATAATGTTCCTCAGTAGACAATTTCAGTGGTCATTTACTCATACTTTTAGTAAGATGCACTTTTCTTCTACTTTGAAAACATCTGCCTCTTGCATCCAACCCTTGACTCTTATTATGAAATTATTTTGTAGAAGTAGTCCTTTAAAACCAGCTGGTTTTCTTCACCACATCCATTTTGATGTATCCTAGTCAAGTTGCCCCTTCAACTATCTGTGCAGGATGAAGAGGCCATCAAAACTGAAAGGAAGACATTAAGGCTGACCTAAAGACCCCACTCGTGGTTTTGCATTAAGAGAAATGTTATTTGAAACCTGGTACTTTGGATGCCTCCTGTTGCAGGTCTCAAAAATGCAAATTCATAGAAAATTAAGCTATGCAGGACCTCTAGGGGTCATCTCATCCTGTGACTCAGGGCAGAATCAACCAAGCTGATGTCATTCCTGCCAGATGCTTACCTAACCTGCTCTTAAAATCCTCCAGAGATGCTATAGCTTTCCTAGAAAATCTATTCCAGTGCTTCATTATCTTTACCATTAGGGAATTTTCCATAATACCTGATGTGAATCTTCTTCACTGCAGTTAAAGTCCATTACTTTTCTTTCTTGAAGACAAAGAGAAAACAAATTATTACTCTCCCCTTTGCCTCAGACTTTACAGTATCTTAAGCTGGTCATTTCTTCAAGCTTCTCTGTACTAAGTAATGATAGTTTGAATCTTCTCCTGTAGGTGATGGCTCCTTGAGATCTGCTCAGTTCCCTCCTTTTACTAGTGCACTAAGTAAAGTCTTGCTAAGTCTGAACTGCTTACTTTTTTTTAATGTAGTCCTACTGATACATGACTTTTCAGTAGGTGTTCATTAAGAGATTGACCACTGTTCTTCAAAATAGAGAGCATGATCTCTTCAGAATGTTCATTTGTCTCTGTTGGCATACATTTAAATTCTTATATTGCATGCACCACCAGTGTTACATACCCTTAGAGGTTTAAGATGGCATAAAATGTAGTTCAAACCTGTCAGCCCAGCATTTCTGGTTGTTGAAGTCTCATGTGATAGTAACCTTGTTTTTTGGAAACATATTTTTCACATTTGAAAATGTCTGTCACAGTTTGGAGCATCTCACTAGATTACATCACAGTGGCATGCAACACACAGGAAATCTGAAAAATATGCTACATTAAACTGCCCTTAAGGAAACTGTGGTATTCAAAATAGAATATGTTTTAAATCTTACTTGCTTGTTTGTACAACTGGCTTGTGCTACATAAACCACATTAAAACTTGGAGGTTGCATGTAGTAACCAGGTATCCCAGTGTTTTGGGGTAAGTTCACTCACATGGGTATGCACTCTGTTCTGAGGTGAAGGAAGCTGGAGAAGTTGATGTTTTAACCTGAGATAAGTTATTTGCCAATTGTAGTTCTGCCTGATTGATAACGGAACTGGGATACAAAAGAATGAGACATTTATCATCTGAACTCAACTCAATTAAGAGAGACTTTATTGACACCAGAACTTCACTAAGATATGCCAAGGAATTTTAATCACTGTGCTATCTATCAAGAGGAAAGGAATAGCTTAGTATAAAAAGAGCCCTTATTAGAGTGCAGATAAGTATAAATTTAGATAAACCAATGTACTTTGTTATATTCATCAGGGACTGCGTGCCTTCTGAAATTTTACTTATTGTTGCCAAGTGGTTGATTTGCTTGTTTTAAGTCATAACTTCATCACATATCCCTCTTTATAAAATATTAAGATGACTCTGTGAATCTCACTTATTTCAGACTTCAGCAGTATAAAGCTATGCCCAGTTTTCCACCCTCTGTCCATTTAACCATTAAGGGGAAAGAAATAGGCACCTTTCCTCTTTATTACCTCTCCTTACCCTTTTCTCCTCCTCCACTGCTTTCACCTGCACCCTCCCTCCATTTCCATAATGTGAATATAATTACAAGATGCCTTTAGCAGCGCTATAGTATATATCACATTTCTTTGAGGCAGACTCTCTTGCATGGTGACAAACCTGAAGCTGTTCTGATTTGTTTCAGGGCCCTGAATTATTATAATGGGAAAAGCAAAAGCAAAAATAACACACAATACAAATGGCCAAAAAAAATAGAAAAGTTAATATTTTTTATTCTTTTCTTTTGAAACTAGAACATTGAGCAGGTTGAATTAGTTTCATTGTTTTATGTTTCTCATTCTTTAGGAGAGAGGTGGATTGTGGCCAGGTTTTCCTATCACAGCCTATCTGTGTTATGTGCTAGGGAGACAAAAGATTAAAGATGTTACTGTGTAAAATGCTTTATATTTTGGAGGTGGGGAGTGGAGGAACTGTGGAAGATAGAAAATTATTTCCAGTTGAATATTTTACTTAAAAATGATTATCATCTTTCATTAGTTTCAGTTGTCTGGGGAGTTTGAGACGAACGATGCCACAAATTGCTGATCATATGTGTCAGATTTAATTTCTGCTTTCCACAGGGTTTTTTTTGTAACGCTTGTTCTGATTGAACTTTGGGCTTCTTTCCTTTGGAAATAAATTTAAAAATGACTTGACATGAAGGTGTAAGTATGGAAATATGGAGAATAAATGTTAGCATAGTACTAAATCTGTATGTACTAGAAAATAAAATTCCACTCATCAAAAGAAAGCCTGACCAATGTGTCACTCCATCGTTTTCCCAAATGCTCCAGAGTCTTTAAATGCAAATTAACTGCCCCAGGTTATATTAAAAAGATATTGTTCAGGTTGTAATGCCAAATACTCAAGTGTTTGAAAATTGTTTGTCCATGCAATGTGAATTAAAATGTCATGTGCCTATGATGCAGTCACTAATTGCATGGTCCAACATGTTTTGTTTCAGTGTGACCCTTGTAACTTTTAGAGGAGGGAATGGATGTTACCGACTTAGGGAAGAATTATTCATTATCATTCAAACCATGAAATCAGAATTATTAATTTCTTCATGGCATTTTATGACTTCAAAATCTGGGGCTTCATATGCCCAAACTTCAGGAGAGTTAATCATCTTCCTCATACCCTTTCAGGTACAGGGCAGCAATATCACAAAAGCTTTGAGGCACTGAGGTAAAACATTATATACCAAAATTCTGCTATCTAATTGAGATAACCCGAGTCTGATTTATTGCAAAATTCAGCTTTGTATATTACAGTATGTTCAAAAAGCAAGTCTTGTTTGTCTTTCTTGAGATTTATGAGTCCTCAGCAGTTCTGAAAAAAAATTTTAATCATTTCTCTTTCTTCAAGAGAGCAAAATCATACACCTAATATACAAAGCTCTGTTTCATCCCAGATTTCAAATTTCTTAAAAAAAAAAAGAGATCTTTACAAGAAATAGAGTTGCTAGTTATTCTTTCCACGATTTTCGTATTCTAGAATTGCTAACCATGTTAGCTGACAATTAAAGGAAGTTTGTGATGAACATCTATTACAGAGAAAATGCAACTAAAACTATTAAACTGTGGCTGAGTGCCACTGAACTTAAAATGGGAAATCTGGAGCAAGTTTCTTGATAGTCAGTGTCACCAAGCACTCAACTGTTCAGAGTCTAAACAAGAGCTGACTCTGACAATGCATAGAACCCCTTTGAGTTTGCTTAGTTTTCATTACTCTCTTAGTTTGGAAAATTCTGTGACTCTTCCATTGCTGTATATTCTAAAAATAATGCATTGACCTGATCATCCATGTAATTATAGCACTTTACTTAAATGGAAAAGTGTCAACCATGCTTAGCCCTTGAGAAAACTGAGCCACATATGAGGTAGAATGAATCTGTGACTGGGGCAAGATGAGAATTTATAGCAGGTTGCCCAGCTATGTCCCTTTTACTTGCACAGTTACCTCCTCCAGCAGCATCAAGCATGTCAATGTTTTGTGTTCACATCTATATTTCAAAATGCCTCTCAAGGAATATATATGGCCAATTGTATGGCTTGTGGATTAATTTCTGCAGATTGCTTTTGGGATATAAAGCACCATGTTGGTTATCCTGACCTGAAACACCACATTTTATGGTTCTACATTATTGGATATTAAGAGGATGTTGAAGAGGACACTGAGTGTTTTCAATAAGCGTTGATGTAGGAGGTCCTAAAGCTGGTGATATGTGGTCTGTGATATAAGGAATACCAGTTCTGAGGTTTTGAGTATTGAAAGAGTTTTTCTTGACAGTTCCTGCTGGGTTAGCTCAAAAGTAACAAATAAATTATTTCTTATAAGTTTAACCCTCAATATCATATCTAGGACTGGAAGGAAATTTTGAAGGGTGTGGAGAAATGGAAGGCTTGATTCAGCCTGAAAGAAATGAAATGCAGAGAAGAAGATTGAAAAGAAACTTTACCAAAACTCACGTATTTAAGCATGGGTACTTAGCATAGTGCTGTACCTCTAATCATCAGCATGATTAGAGGTACAGATGTCACTGGAACTACTCAGAAGCATAAAGCTAAATCAATGCTTAAACATTTGAAAGTGTAGGACATTCTGTATAAGAACAGAAATTATGGTAAACCAGAAAAAATTAGATTGGTTAAGTGACTTTAGGGTGTGAATGGCAGGCATTTCAGAATGCAAAACAAGATAAGGAAGTTATGATCAGTGATGGGCAACTGAATGCTTATTATTTAGTAGAAAGTGGATTTCTTTCTAAAGGTTTCATTTTGCAACTGCACTTAAAAAAGTTGACTAACTAATTTTAACTCAGCAAGGTATTCCTAATGGGTTTTCTTTTTATTCTGCTAATTTTAGTGAGAAAACTCCCCTCATAATTATCTTAATTAAATTTCAGTATAATAAGGGGACAATTACTATCATTGGCAACATATCCAGTTAAAGTATCTCAGATTTAATATCACTTTTCTCTGAAACTCTAGCTATTTCAAAAGTAAATATCCTTATTTCCAAGCTCCTCCATCTTCATTTTCACTACTTCAACAGAATGCTTTTAATAATGGCCTCAGTGCAGTTGAAAAATCAGTTTCCTGAGCATCAGAAATGTTGTGATGGAAAATTAGTCTTTCCTTTTGGGTTTCAAAAGAACATAACATGATGGATTTAGTTTTAATGTCAGAAGCTTGCATACATTGGTCTTCTTCTATGAGAGACTGTAGAGCCCAATAGGGCGTATCTTAGCTATCTGACATGTGAAACTCCTGAGAGCTACAGCTCAGGACTTGTAGTTAAACAATCATCTACATAAGCTGGAAGCATATACCATTTGGGTGTTAATAGTACAAATTCGCACTTTTGTTGGTCATCCATTTCCAGTTTGCTTCAGCTTTAGCTCTCCCTTTAGTTGTCTCCAGCTCCTTTATAGCAGCAATGGTACTGTTCACATTTCCACTCTCAGAAAGAGGTTGTCTTTGGTTTTCTACCACGAGCTGGAAGAGCGGGAAAGCCAAAAGTGCTCTCTGAGCTGTGATGAATCAGGGTTGGTGTCAGTCTTAGGAGACACAGTCTTCTGGCTGTACGTACAGAAGTTGGAGAAATGAGTCTGGTACTAAAGTTCAAATAGTGTCATCTATCTTGTGTGCATACACTTAAACTTGCTGACCTGCCCCCAAAACAGAGCATCTGCATCCAGACTTCCTGTTGTTGGCTGTGCTAATCCCCAAACCATGTTGGTGTGGTATCTGAGAGAATCTCAGCTGGCATAGGCCAAAGATCTGCCAGGGAGTGCTGCCTGTGGTTAGTGGTATGAAGGAACATCTGTCAGTCCTCTGGCCCATGCACCGGCCCTGTTGATTTTACTGATGTAGATATTACCTCTGTGTCTTGTCTTGTGTTGTGAAATCGGGGCATTCACCACTGTCCTTACAAGGCCTAAGGAGACAATGTTGCCTGTCCCTGCTATGCAACTGATGGAAAGACTGGGTATTGATACCTAACACTCTTCTTCACAGAGGCCCCACGATGACCTCTTTTCTCAGTCAGGTATGCTTAATCTTTTACATAGTGATAAAATGACTGTTGTCTAAAGAGGATGAGCATGCACAGCTCCATAGACTTTACCTGCACTGGTGAAAAAGCAAGCCCTGCACAGTATGTACCTTTTTGTTGCCTGAATTTTAAGCCTATATACCAATATGCCTGGCATTGAAGAATTCCTAAAACTGAAGGTTCCCCTGAAGATCTCCTTTAAAGGCTTCTGTCTCATACCAACTTGATAATAGAGCAGATCCATGAATAGAACTTTGTTCATGTTCCTTTTTGAGTATGGGCTGCTGGCTGGAGGGGAGCACTTTTTGGTGCTGGGTAACCATTCAGCATAATGGCCTTTATGTATTTCACTGGTATGTACTGTAATAACATTAATCATGATGAACTCATTTGGCACTAATAGGAATGTCATATGTACTTGTATAAGAATATTCACTGTAGTTCATCATTAATTAACTGGGCTATTATTTTAAAGTGTTACCAGACATGGTATGTAAAAATGGTTTACTTTGCAATCTCCTAGTGTTGAAATCATGTAGGCTTTTTTGCTATGGTTTATGTCAGAGAAAATCACAACAGAAAGAGCAAAGAATCCAAGACTAAGATAATACTTTTCAGCTGTATAACCTTTGGCAATATAAGAATGGAGGACTTGCCATGTAGGCGAAGTACTATGAATGTAGTGGCCTATCTATTCTGGTATCCTGTTTCTTAACATGCCTTGTGCCAGACACTTCAGATATTTGAGAGAAAGAACACAAATGGGGAATTATATTCTGAAAACCAGAATTTTAGTATATCTTAAAATAAATGTTTTGCTGTAAGTATGAAGCTTACCTGGTAGTCTTCTGTAAGGATCGCTGATTATTATTTGAACATCCAAATAAATAATATCAGCTGTTTCTTCTTCATCCATTGGTTTCCCCTCATGTTTAAAGAATTCTAAAGAAAACACTTCTGATTTAGGTAGAGGGGAGATAAAGAAATAAGGCTGAAGGAAACTTCTGGCTCTTGATGTCGCATCCCCTGATAGTCTAGCCAACCTTTTTTAAGTGGAACAGGATTCATGCTGAAATAAGATGGGTTTCTTGCTACTGGAAGACTGTTGCAGAACCCTAATTCAGTTACAAACCTTCTTCTACTTGCCAAATGTAATGTATTTACTACTAATTATTTCTTGTGCTAACCCTGACTTTCAGGTTAAATAGTACTTATTCCTCTCTGTGTTTACTCTCTTGATATATTTATGGAGCAGACTACTCAGACTTTATTTGCTAGACTAAACAAATTAAGTCTTTTAATTTCCTCTCATAAGACAAGTTCTCTTTTTCCTCTTAATGTCCTAATGACTCCCCTTTCCTGTCTTCTCCAGTCATAAGTCACTTGTCAAGAACTAAAACTATATTTTTTGGGTCAGTGGAACTGTAGACAGTACAGTAAATGTCCTGATGCCGTTTTTGACAATGGTGTTTATGTTTCCCTATCCTTGCATGAAATACTTCCCCTTCTACATCCTAGGTATTTAATATTGTCATTTAACAATTCATCCAGATCTTTTTCATCTTCATCATTTCCAGCCAATGGGCCTACAATTTCAAGCAAGTGATTTTGTTACACAACTCTTAATAGCGATAGTCATAATGATGGCTTTAAGTTATTTCCAGAGACTAGAAACTGTGATCTAAGTTCTACAAGGTTTTTATAAAGTGAATGAAAAGAAGCTGCAGCTTCCCAGGCTGATTCAGAATTCTTGTTCAGACTGTTAACCTGAGCATCCTAAGAGTAGCACTATTGTTCATGTGTGACTTAATATTGCTAACTTTCAACCTTTTTCTGCTGTTCCTCAGAATCACCTGGTAGGAAAATTTGCATTGCATTTGCAGCTCTGACACCTGCAACTCTAAGACAGCTTTCAGGTATTCAGGTAATTAATGAGTACTGGAAACAAAATAGGTGTCAAGTATTATCCTTGAGTTTGATCAGTGGAAGAATAAGAAGGAGAGCTCCCCCCAACTCCCAGTTATAATCTTTTCAGCTGAACAAGTATCAATTTAAAAATTACTGCAATCTTTATTGTCTCTGTTGTAACTGGTAGTTCCCAGTATGTCTCTATTTCTTGTGAAATCTAAATAGATTAGCTCACAATATTTCCCTTAGCCATACATGATTTATTTGATGACCAAAGGGATGAGTTTTATTTGTAATAATCTGCTTCAGATACATCCACATGTACTTCATACTGTCCTTCAGCTTCTGTTCCATGCCTTCACACACTCCTTTCTTCATAATTAATCTTTGTTGTGATACAGTTTTTAGAGAGGTACAATACTGACTGAAAAATACAAAGGAATCAATTCACTTAGTGGTTTGATTATTCTACTTTTGTTGTAGCTTTGACCAGCTTCAACTCTGTTGCTGAAATCTTATTGATCTCTTTAATTTCCAGGAAAACACTGGCACAACCGTTTTGCATTAAGTACCAAAGCCCTGAATAGTTACGTGATGTTATGAAATGAAAATTCTGCCATACTGAACTGATGACTTATTCTAATAAAAGAGCGTTCTCTCATAATAGAGGTTTTTACCATTTTGGATTCTTTAATTGGGAAGAGAACTGCAAACACATAGCCTGATAACAGTTACCAAAAAAACCTTCAGAAGGAAAGGATGTCCAAGGATGGAAAGACTAAAGGTGTCTTTAATCTCAAATGCTCTGCTTTTTCAGCACTTGCATTGAAATTTATCGTTTTTCTTATTTTCTGTTTTATAGATCTAATTGAAAAGCCAGAAGTACAGGGTTTAAACTGCCCTTTGTTTGAATTGCTAAATTACAATGATATATATACATGTGGAAAATTTCTTTGGAGCAGTCATTTTCTTACTTCTATAGGTTTCGTAGAATAAAAAGAGAAACAAAGCTTTTTTTTCTCATTCCACATTCACTACTGATTTTAAAGAATCAACAAACTTAAGCTAAATGTAAAGCTAAAATTGCTTCTTCAGATTTATGCATTAAGTAAAAGGATTGTTTATCCCTATAAAGCAGGTGGTCTTGATATAAACAGACTTGAGCATATGAGTATACTGATACATGAAGTGAAGCAAGACACTTAAGCAGCCAATGAGTAATAACTCAAGATGAAGGTGCTTTGTGGTATGTTCCCAAGTTTGCTCCAGGTCAAGGAGAGAATAAATTGCAAACTAGGGTTGCCATAGCTTGTAGCCACTCCCCAGTGTCTTATCACCGCTATTACTTAAGCTTTCATGCAAGTGCATCTCCCATCTTCAACTAGAGCTTAACTGTTAGTGTTTTCCAAGGGGATCAAAAGGATTAATTCACTGAAGTGACAATTTGAAGGAATAGTCCTGCTGTAATACCTTTCAAGAGGAGGAAATGATACAGGTGTAAGGGCATTATGGTAAAGAGTGTGTGCATGTCTGTGGGAAAGACGAGATTATCTACTGCAAGATCCGGAAATGAGAACAGTTGTCTGAACCTGGTTTGATGCATGCACAACTCACCTTTCTTGACTCATGTTTTGGCCAGTATCTTCAGAAGTGTTCCCTGTCCAGTTTTTCTTTCTGTGGGAGAGAGGCTAACCCCCTATTTAACCTTCGTTAGTATGCTACTGTGTAGTTTCAATTAGTTGATCCTCAATTGCTTTGCTATGAATGGTGTCATTGTATTATAACAAAACCACACTGTTAATCAGTTCACCGTGGTTTATAAAAGAGATGGGAGAATCCAAGCATGCCCCATGGAATTTGTTAAGAAAAGAAAATTCATTGCGTTTAGCATTTTCAATTATATCTTCATGTTGCTTCATCTGTATTGCATCATTATTTCTTCCATCTTTCTTTTCTCTTGATATATCAGTGGGAGAAAGAGAGGCTTGGGATAGGGGAAGTGAACTTTCAGAGATTTACAGAAATCACATCCAGGAAGAACCTTTTGTCTAACCAGAATAAAATAGGTCATAAAACTCCCGTAGGGTAGTCCCACCACCAAGTGCTGGAATCTCCAGTTGAACTGGACAATCTGTCTGAGGAAGATGTCCAGCCCAGATGTGTCATGGTGACAGCATGGTTTTCTCTGTTAAGGGCAGTCAAAGTCATCCTGCATATTGGCACTACCTTTACTGTCTGCGTATATCTAGTTGCAACCAGATGTGTTGTTAAAAACCCTGAAACTCTATTTGTGTTGGTGACAATACTGGATATCTATCTATTGAAAGATTATGAGCAACATACCTCATTGTAAATGAGTAGCATAACTCATTGCTGAGCTTTTGTATCTTTTAATAGATTTTTCAGACCCCTAAAAGCTCTCACCATTTTTTGTTGTTGTTTTTTGTTGTTTTTTTTTCATACATAATTTTCTAAATTTATTTTCTACCTCTTTATCAAAGTTCCTGAGATGGTGTCACCTGGACTCCATGAGCTTTTATTCCATGTCCCCCTGTTTATATCTCAAAAGGTTCCATTGTCTTTCCATTTTTATTTTTTTTCCCATTGTCAGGAAAAAATACATATCCTGTGCTTTAGATGCTTTAATCATATTAAAATAATACAATCTGCAAAATGAAGACCTTCAGCTTGGATTCATTCCATCTAACTTTAGGCACCAGACCAAGTAGCCCTGGGGTTCATACTCCTCAGCTCCCTATACAGGCAATGAGCGTGTCTGTCTGCATCTGTTGGTTATAGATGAGAAATAGGATCCAATTTAGATGTCTCACTTTAATGTTCAAATGATGCAAGATGAAGCAGGAGAGTAATCTATAATCCTAGTTTCCATGACAAAAAACAGCCTTCTGGGCAGGATGTACTGACCTTTCCTGGAAACTCAGCCTCATCTCATTTCTTTACCTTCCCTGTAAACTAATGTGACCCACTAGCATATTCACACCTACAAGTGAATTTGATGTGGGAGACAAGAGGAAAACATTGATTTTAAAAAGAGTTTTTAACATTTATAACAAACTCTCTTATAAATTTGGACATTTTAAGATCACCTAGGAACAGCAAGGGAGAGTGGGAAGAGGAAACCACTGAGAGGTATTGGAGTGATAGAGTAGTGCAGGACAACATATTAGTTTTTGACTATTTAATGACTATATAAAGTCCATCTTGTCACCTAGCAGAGTGCTGTAATGAAACTGGTAAAAAGAAATGTAAAAAGAAAAGAGAGAATGACAATGTGTTTGTCGTTAAATCTCTTTCAGAGCTATAATCCATCCTTGACTTTTCCTTTGTTATATTTTCCCTTTGTGGATAGAGTGCCAGAAAAAACAGAGCTGTGCAGGCTGAAAAGGAGCATAACAAATAGTACTTATGTGTTCTTGGGTGAGATGGATGAGAGGTGGCAGGATGGGGCTTCACTTGGAAAAGATTCTACATATGGCAGTCCAACTTTCACACTTGGTGTGAAGGACCCTATTTCTACAGTGCCATTACTTTCACAGAAGTTGGCATAGACTGAAGCCAGTTCTGGACTGTTGCTCAAGTTGTGCAAAACAATAAAAAGGAGAGTGTTTTAACACTTGTTTTCAAACTGCTTGTGACACCTGTTTCCTTCTAAAATCTCTCTGGGAGAGGAAGACAGAAGGAAGGTTGTTCTATAGCTAGGGTTCTGATTTGAGACTTGGCATTTCTGCTTACAAGTTTGACATGGTGATGTGGATTACACTTTTCAAGGTAACAGGATTATTTAGAAGGCTGATCTAAGGATTCCCAGATCACTTGTGACATGGGGGCAAGGTCTCTGAATTCCTGCACACAAATCTTGGTGTGGTCTCCCACAGCCATGTCCCACAGCATTCTACTAGAGAAGCTGGCTGCTCATGGCATAGATAGGTGTACTCTTGGCTGGGTTAAATACTGGGCCCAGAGAATTGTGATGAAAGGAGCTAAATCCAGTTGGCAGCCGGTCACCAGTGGTGTCTCCCAGTGTTCAGTTTTGGGGACAGTCTTGTTCAGCATCTTTATCAACATTCTATATGAGGGGATCGAGTGTTTCCTCAGCAAGTTTGCAGATGACACCAAATTGGGTGGGAGTGTCAATCTGCTTTATGGTAGGAAGGCTCTGCAGAGGGATCTGGACAGGTTGAATTGATGGGCCGAGGCCAATTGTACCAGGCCAGATGCCTGGACCTGCACTTTGGTCACAACACCACCAGGCAATGCTAAAGGCTTGGGGATAAGTGGCTAGAAAGCTGCGGGGCAGAAAAGGACCTGAGGGTACTGGCTGACACCTGGCTGCATATGAGCCAGNCTAGAGAAGCTGGCTGCTCATGGCATAGATAGGTGTACTCTTGGCTGGGTTAAATACTGGGCCCAGAGAATTGTGATGAAAGGAGCTAAATCCAGTTGGCAGCCGGTCACCAGTGGTGTCTCCCAGTGTTCAGTTTTGGGGACAGTCTTGTTCAGCATCTTTATCAACATTCTATATGAGGGGATCGAGTGTTTCCTCAGCAAGTTTGCAGATGACACCAAATTGGGTGGGAGTGTCAATCTGCTTTATGGTAGGAAGGCTCTGCAGAGGGATCTGGACAGGTTGAATTGATGGGCCGAGGCCAATTGTACCAGGCCAGATGCCTGGACCTGCACTTTGGTCACAACACCACCAGGCAATGCTAAAGGCTTGGGGATAAGTGGCTAGAAAGCTGCGGGGCAGAAAAGGACCTGAGGGTACTGGCTGACACCTGGCTGCATATGAGCCAGCAGTGTGCCCAGGTGTCCAAGAAGGCCAATGGCATCCTGACTGTATCAGAAGTAGTGTGTCCAGCAGGAGAAAGGAAGTGATTGTGCCCCTGTACTCAGCACTGGTGAGGCCACAACTGTGCTCAGTTCTGGGCCTCTCACTATAAGAAAGACACTGAGTTGCTGGAGCAAGTTTAGAGAAGGGCAACCAAGCTGGTGAAGGGTCTGGAGAACAAGTCCTATGAGAACAGCTGAGGAAATTGGTATTGTTTAGCTTGGAGAAGAGGAGGCTGAGGGGAGACCTTATTGCTCTCTACAACTACCTCAAAGGAGATTGTAGTGAGGTGGGTGTTAATCTCTTCTCTCAAGTAAATAACAACAGGACTAGAGGAAATGTCCTGAAGTTGCACCAGGGGAAGTTTTGATGAGATATTTGGAAGAATTTCTTTACTGAAAGAGTAGTCATGTGCTGGAACAGGCTGTGCAGGGAGGTGGTGGAGCCACCATCCCTGGAGGTATCAAAAAAATGTGTAGACAAGGCACTTCAGGACATAATCTAATGGGATGGAGAGGTTTTTTTTGGGTTTGTGGCTGGACATGGTGATCTTAGAGGACTTTTTCAATCATGACAATTCTGTGATTCTGTGATTTAGTTTCTTCTCCCTAAAATGAAACCAATGACACTTCCTTGAGTGAGAAATGAAGAGCTCAGATGTACATTTTTGTTGGCAATAGATGGTGAATCTAAGAGTTACAGTTTAACTACACATATTGCATTGTCTCGGGTCAGCAGTGCACAGCACTGCATCCATGAAGCATAGTGCTATGTAAAATATTGGTATACTCTTATCCTGGGGGCCTCAGAACTGCTTATGGAGTATTTATCATTAAGATACAATTAGTTTTCCTCCTGAAGATCATAATTTTCCCCAGGGAAATTACTTATTTTCAGTGTGAGATTCAGGAGGCTTATGATGTTTCATTTCCTAGAAAGGTATCCAGTAAGGTTACGTAAGGTCCTGAATTTGGACTTTCCTTGGATATGTCTTTGCTATTAAATCAAAGTATACCAGGAACTTGCCCTACACCCTGGAACTCGATTGTTTATAGTGTTACTCAGAGTAGTCTGTGACATGCTTTCAGCCCATGCTGATGAACACTATCCTGATCAATTCCCAGGCATTTCAGGAGTTAGGACAGGATTATTCCCAGCAGACAGTCTAGTTGTAGCCATCCTGATTTGGAGGGCAGGAGATTTGGAGAAGATGGATGTGGAACAGCCCGTTCCAGTTGGCCTCTGAGCTAGAAAACAGTCCAGGGTACATTTAATGTATAAAATGTTACAGATGCAGCCTGAATGTCTAAGATCTTGCGTGTTGTGCAAGCAATACAAATATCCATTGTCCTTTCTGCCAGGGTAGACATTTAATCTAACATACTATATTCTATAAGCCCTACAGTTTCTTAAAGCCTATTTAAATGGTAGCTGTATTTGTATCTATCTGTATGTCGATCTATCTCTCTATATCTATTTGTTAATATATATATATATATATACACACACACATGCTGGCTTTTTTCTGTCTGAGAAGTAAATGCTTGAGCTATCAGATTTTCCCTTTTGTATTGTATTTATCAGTAAGTGAGTAATTTTCTGTGAGGCTGTACCAAAATCTAATTCAGAAGCGATTTGGTAAGCAGGCTATGGTGTTGACTTCCTACATTTACATGTCACTTCACTCTCTGAAGTGCTATCATCAGCAAAAACCGGCCAGATAAAATAATCAGATACTTTGTAAAATTTGCAAATACTACTACTCTTACATAGAAACCTAGAGGGGGAAAAAAAGTTTCTGTGCCTTTCCCAACCAATGTTCTCCATCACAAAATCACTGCCTGATACATAAGATGAAGAAGACAAAACCCTTTGTGTGTAGAAAATCACAAACATGTCTTTGACAATAGTAATGAGCTGCTTTTCTGGTCTTCACACAAATAGCTTTTTAGTTCGTGCTATTTTCATGCTTCCCTTCTCCTGCTCCCTTTCCCCAGAGTGATGAATTTGTGGTCTCAGAACCCTGGGAGGACTTCTAGAGATTCGAGTCTTGCTTCTTTCATTATCACTCTCCCCAAAACTTAAGGCTGAATCAGTAATGCANNNNCTGATACAGGCCAGGATACCATTGGCCTTAGTCCCAAGGAGAGCAGTGATGAGGGGAGTGAGGTCACAAACATGCAGACGTGGCTGTTTCATTCATCAGCAAGTGACAGAGGGCTGCAGACTTGTGAGAAATTGACACCTGATGTAGACCTGTGACAGAGTTACACCTGATACAGACCTGTGGCAAATTTATACATGTTTGAGTTCAGTGGCAGAAGGACGGCCTGAAACAAAAGCAGTGTGGGAATAAAACACTTCACTTTGAGTACCACTGCTTTTTTGTGTGCTTGTTGCCTGAACTTACCACCATCTGATTATTCTCTTCATCATAACTATCGCCACATAAATGACTTTTGTATCCCTTCATTGTAGCCCCAGGAGCTTTTATTTTCACTGGATATTTTGCAATTTTAATCTTAGCTCAGGCAAGCAGCTTTCCTGTGTATTTTCATATAGAATTTCTAGTGAAGGCAGTGAGGGATGTAGCTTGCACGCATACAGGGCACTCATTGCCTCTCTCTGTTATGGATCTGCTTTTACCAACACCAATTTGTAACATCTCCCAAGTGACTTGTTTTCACTGCAGTGGTCCCAGTTCCCTTGACACGCTTTTGCTTCAAGAAAATGTCCTTATATAGGGGCTCAACTCATCGGTATTCAATAGAAGGGCTTCCCTTTCTTTCTTTTGTCTCCCCATATTTGTTAAGACACACAGTATAGCTTTCCCTCAATAAAGAAATAGCCTTTCTCCCTAGCTGCTTTTCAGCAATAGCCCCACAGTGCGAGTTAAGATTGAAAAGGCAGATGGGCCATGCTGCTCTCATGCTGCTGAACCCAACGTGATGCATGTGCCCCACAAGGCACAGATGTTTCTATTCTTCCAAAATAGATTGATAATTGGATTCTTATTTTTTCCAGAGGCTTTATTAAAACTATTACTAATAAAGCATTGGTATGACTGGACTAATACAACAGAAAAGAAATAATCCATCTCTCCAAACTACAGATGTGCTAGTTTGTGCACATATATATTTTGTTAGCAAATGGAAATGTCCACAAGGAGCTCTTTTTTTTTTTTTTTTTCTTCTTTTAGCTCTTTTCCTCTTACTAATCATATGACATTGAAAAACATCTAGATCAAGATTAGTCATCCTGTAATACCCCAACCTCATGCCGCTGTGACAGACCCTCCTGGCTCATGTACGATCTTCTGAGTGCTGTGTACGAGAAGGGAATGTGACTGCATCCCACAGTGCGGTTTGGGGAGGAGCAAAGGCCTGTGCTCACTGCTGTGAAGCAGCACACAGAACTGCTGCACTTACCAGTGAAAATCTGTTAGATAATCAGTTCAAATAATCCAAGTGGTCAAATGGGAAATCATAATAATAATAATTGTTAATCATTGTAAAAGGGTAAAGTTACTTACTAGGATTGGGTGGAGGCTTGATTTGTCACAGCTCCCTGGTTTGATTTCACAGGATTGTCATGTGCCTTTGCTAGCACACATTATTGACTCCTTAGCGTTTTATAATATGGTAGTTATTAATGGAAGACAAGTTTAGGGATTTTAGGATAAAAGGTTATATAAACTTAAAATCAATTGCAAAGTTATCCTAGATACTTTATTGTCACATCACTCTAGAATTTGACATTGTTGTGAAACTTTTAGGATTTGAGTCATGGAATGTCTACAGCTTGATGCAAAAGTTACTGGAGTGAGGTTGGAATGCAGACAGATCCTCCAATAGCCTCATTTTCCTTGGAAACTCAGATAAAAATCATTGTGGATTCACTACTCAGATTTGGAAGGTTAAGAGGATGAAAAATTAATTTTCTCAGTGTGTTTCAGCACACACTTCCAGACGTGTTGGGATCTCTTTTTAAAGCTCTATTGGCAGAGATTTTAAATTGTTGCTGTCTAAGATTTTTCTCACCTTTACCCAGTGCTATTTGTTTTTTCTCCATTTACTTGGCTGGTCACCTGTTTGTAAAAGCAATCTTTGTCTCAGGATGCTCACTTTAAGTTTGTATTTAGGGTAAAAAAATGAAACGCAGTAATACACAATCCTTAGTTACCACCATCCTCCTTTTACTCAAAAATGAGAACAAGTTTTACCTTGTACTTACACATACGCCTATGTTTAAGAGCGCAAATAGTTCTGCTGACTTCATTCAGCTACTCATATGGTTAATGTTATGCATGTGCCCAGGAGTCTTGCTGATTTGTGGCCTAAGGTCACATCTATTAAAGTGCATAACAAAACACTAAAACCTCTCCTACTTATCCAAACCCTGTTAATCTAAACTACTTTCATGTCTCTGTTCCATTTGGCTAATCAAGGTTTCAGTAGAGTTGCTCTGTAAGGATAAATACCAAAATTGGTTGAAGTCTGCCCTCGACAAAGTACTTCTGGCTCCCAGTACCTTTAATGAGGGCCTTGAGTGTGTATCTGAGGTTGGAATTTGGCTCTAATGGAAGGTGGATTTTTCAAATCTTCTGTGAAGTGCTTCACAAAATAAGAGGTTTCAGTTTTTATACCCACACATGATATTATACTTAGAGTTACCTTTGGCTGAACGATTCTTGGAATTTCTTGCTATCACATCCAAAAAAATGACACACTGAATTGCCTATCAGCTACATATATAAGAAAAGATTGTACTGTAAGACGACTTAGGGTTGTCAAGGTTTGTATTGAAAATGCAGCTTGGATTATTCCTTGTGTCTCAATTTCAGCTCTGTTTTTTTTTGTTGTTGTTGGGGTTTTTTGTTGTTTTGGTTTTTTTTTTGGGGGGTGGGGTGGGGTTTGAGTGTTCATTTGATTTTTAGTAACCTTGGGGATAAGAGCATCTTTAACTTTCTAGATCTCCTCTAATCTGCTGTGGAAATAAAGGAAAGACATCCTGTTGTTTAAAAAGTAATAGAAACTTCAGGGTTCTTTTAAAGGAATGACTTTTCATTGACAATGGAAGCTTGTTACTTACAAATCATAGTAAAATAAATTAACTCTTGAACTATGAGGAAAACATAATTTAAAATGTATTCATTCTGCTGATAATTCACAAGCAAGGTGTACTCAGATGTGAGACTACTCTAAGATGCTGAGAGTGAGAAAAAAATCTTTTACTTGTGGTTCAAAAGCATCTCTGTGAATTCGTAGCTGAATGTGTTTTCAGTAGTCATATTTTGAGATCTACAGCAGCTGAAATAGTGCCAGCGGATAGGGCATCGATCCTGCAAAGCAGTATGTAAGCCATTTCTTATCAAATAAACTTCTTGTAATTTCTAGGATATATGGAATGAATTCCTCTCTGGACAGATTTATCTCTTCATGTGGACTTCAGAAGGGAGATTGGTGCCTAGTTTAGACTAGGCACATAACTTTACAGGGTTCAAAATTAATGGGGTAAATCTCAGCCAAAGGTGTCTGGCTGTGTGCTGATGTTATTTTCAAGAGCTGAGTGTCTTTAACACCCCAAGGAGCAATATCCAGGTAGGTGTTGCTACTGAAATCATAAGGAGTTAGGAGTTCCTCTCAAAGGCATTGTGTCTCTTAGAACAGCTTTCAGAATGCCCAAGCTTGGGAAGTAGGTGGACATTAGACACCTAAATCTGAGACGTTGTTTCAGTCTTTATACAGCCTGAGACTCTTCTCTAGCACTGTTCCCTGGCACGGGGTGCCCACATTCACTCCAGTAAACCATCTTACTCTACAGGATGGCTCTATAGGAGTGGCTGTATAGGATCAATAGATGCACTTGCCCCTACCCCACTAATAGAGGTCTTGCAGTCTTCGCTGTTTGTTGACCCACCTTCCAGAGAAGTATGAGACCACTTTCACCATTGTTTACCCTGCATCAGGCACTCTTTGAGGAAGGAGTATTCTGCAGTTTTGAATGAAAGACTGTTACTCATCTATGCTTCGCCTTCATCTCCTCCCCACATATAACCAGGTAAGATCCATGGATGGAGAGAAGTTCCATCATTGCATGAATGAGTCATTCTGAGATTCCAGAGAAACCTCATTATCTCTGCTGAACCTCAGTTTCTAACTTAACTCTTTCTGAGTCAGCATTCTGCTTTTTCAGTACGGGGGTGCTGTTGTTAAGTGCCCTAAGTGTGTAGCTTGGCTACAAGTCTAAAAAGTTTATGAAAACTGCACCTAATATTTTCAAGGACTCAGACAAGACAGGATTGCTACCAGGTTCCAGTGTTTCATAACTGCTTAAGATTTTACAAATTGAAATAATTTAAAGAACTGTAGAGTTTCAGCCTCCTTGCCTTTGAGTTGCTCTGCTAATTTCTCAGTGAGATAGTGTTACATTTCTCAGTAGGACTACGCCTTGATCTCATGATATGATCTGGTTTCACAGGAAGAATTATTTTTCAGATCTGTCTTTTTTATGAGTCTAGGGTCCCAGAGGGATTTAATCTTCTAATTTTCAATGCAAGCTAACTGTGTTAATGCTTTTGGTAATCTGGGCAAGAGTCAGTGTTTAGTTGGTCTTTTGGTAAGCTCTTGTAATTCTGTTATTTGTATCACGAATATTCATGAAGAATATTTGCTTTCTTTAGTAGATATTTAATATGAGAGGCATTTTATTGCTGGGAGAAGTTTCCTATTTATCACAGATTTTGGGTTAGAATCAACCAAAACCTAAAAATGTGTATTTATGCTTGACACTTAAAGTACAAATTCATCCTTTCCCAGTGAAGGTAAAAGTTATTCATTCATTTAATGGACAGAATTTTCTGACTTTAGAAAGATATTAAGACAATAATTTTACAGATCTACTTTTTTTTTGTGTTCAATGCTAGTACAACCTTCTTCCCCTTCCAAATTCTTCCTGTCATCATAGCAATTCAGTGCTGCTGATTTAGTGAATAAGATTGAGGGAGACAAGCAATCCAGCATGTTCAGTTTGAACTCTGACCTTCCCTTTGCATTGTTGCACAACTTCTTGGTATCGCTAATCAAAAAGCATTCGTCCTCCCCCTCGTTTCTCAAATGAGGAAAAACTAGGAATGTAGAGGGACAGGGTGGTTTTGGAAATGATCAGGAAAAGACACCTGTACATTCTTCTGGTTTGGCTCTGTGTTAAGCATTTCATATGGACCTGAAATCTGATATTATTTGCATTGTTCTTCAGATATCAAGATATGACTAAATTCTTTAAGATTCCTATTATGATTAAACACTGGAACATGTCCAAGCACATGATTTCTCATATGCTGTCTTCGTCAATACAGAGCTCTTGACATATGATTCATGATAAATTGAGATGGACAAGACATCAAGTGCATTTTAGTGCTACAACACCTAAATTCACAGAGACTTCCAGTATGGTTGTGCATGTTGTGAAAGACCACAATACTTTTGCTAGAGCTGTGGTGTGTTTAATGCTTGCTGGTATTCCGTTAGTCATACAGTGGGAAAAAGTACAAAAATAACAAACTTGTTAGTCCACTAATTGCAGTCTTGTTAAGTGATATTCCATTTCTGGTGGGTTTGGGTTATTTTTTTTTTTTCTGCCTCTTTTTTTTTTTTTTCTCCTCTCCATTGCTCTGATTAATGACTATTCAAAACAAGTACAAGAATGTCTTCTGTAGAAAAGAAAAATCACATTGCACCTGAAAGATCTTTTCTTGATTTTTCTAATACAAACTGTGCATTTGACTATGTAGCTATGGGACTGAAAACACAATTGATGTGTCCAATTTGATTTATTCATTTAAATGATACCCAGCTTTTGAGAAAATAATCAACTCATTTGTGACTTCAGTGTGCCCTGAATTTGGCCTTTCTTCTGCCCTGCCTTTATAACTGCAAATTTGTTTCTTATGTTCTGTTAGCACAAGTGTTGGATGTGTAGTTAGGACATTTCACTTCCCTGTGCTCTAGGATAGGAACTTGAATGTCAATTTTGCCAAAAAGCAAGGAATTCACAGGTCAGAAAGCTCAGGTGTTGCTACTTCAAAATAAAAACTTTTGCTCACTGTACAACTGAAGTCCTTTTCTACAGAACAGACTCAGTTTTGGAGCAGAAGTCAAACCCCTTTGCAATTTTGCTTTCAAAAGGTATTTAATTATGACACTAAAATGAAATAGATGAATATAATAAGCCATGGTCTGCATTGTCAAGTGCTCTCTTCTCTGATGATAGTTTCTGAGCCAATGATTGCAAGGTCTTTCTTGCAAATCATGTAAATTACACTTCATGTAACTGCTTTTATGTGCTTCTGAAATATAAGAAGAAAGAAATAGAGGTTGATCTTTGCCATGCAAATTACTGCATGCATTATTACTCTTTGAAATGTATGCAGTTGATGTTGTGGAAAGGTGTAACACTGAACAGCTGAAATTAATAATAAGGAAGATTTCCAGAATTAATCACAGCAACTGCAAAGACACTGACTAGCAAGCCTCTTCCAGCTATGCTGTTTGAGAATGCTTGTAGTCTAATGAGACATTTAGCCCTTGTAACTTTACCATTCCATGAAAAATGGCTCATAGATGAAATTCATCAGTTTGACATAGAAGGATACCATTTATGGCTAGAAACTTTTTTTTTTTAATCTGGGTACAAATTTCCTATTTGTTCTGCAACTGCAATTTACTACTATCTAACTTTGCTTTGCTTTAATGCCTACCTCCATGGACCATTGAATGAGTAACAGGACAACCTTTTCTACATGGACACCGTGATGAGAGGAATCCCTCAAACTGTGAGTAGTAAACAAATGTATTGATGATGGAAAATACTGAAAACTATATTTAAATCAGAAACAATACCATTCTAACATGAAGAGTGGGTCTAATGCATTATCTCTTTATTTAGATAATGCATTATCTCTGTAATTTTTAACAGTGCACTTCTCTGCCTTCCTTTCTCTTTACCATGAGAATATCCAAGAAACTTTTATGACTGAAGTGTTCTTTACAGTTTACCTTTCATTAGAACACCTTTGTCTGTTAATTATTCATTTTAACTAGCTTATGTCCACATTTTATGTAGTTCCCCGTGCTATTTATATTTTAAAGAACATTTATTAGGCTTCTGCACATGGTGTAGACTTTATATCCTTGCTTAACCAAAATGGCCTTTGTTGCCCTTTTCTGTGTTTAGATTATAACCAGGATGAATTTCACTTGTGGTCTCTCCAGCTGTTTTTTAAGTAGTTCCTACTTTTCTGCAGTAGATTTCCTTCACATTAGAAGATTCCAATCCAAATTCCACAGGGTATTTTGCCTTCCATTTAAATCAGCTTTTCTTTATGTTTCTCTTCTATGGGTCCTAGCTCATATGAATCCTACAAACGCAGTGTTATAATTAGAACTATGTGAACACAGAACTTCCATTTCTCAGAGGTTCCTGCAAACATTTGTTTTGGGTTTCATCCATATGAGCTCCCATTCCTTGATATTTTTTACTTCAGATGTGAGCAACCCAAATATCACTGGCCTCAAACTTAGCTCCAGTGATTCAGTGTTAGGAAACCCTAAAATAACAAACAAAAAAAAGCCAAAAAATTTTTGCTTGGTTTTGGGGCAAAATCCAGAAAGTCTAAATGTTCACACTAGTAGTTAAGTGTCCATAATGAATCCTCAAGCCTAGAAAAGCGGTGCTTCACTTTTAAGATATAAACTACTGACCCATTTAATGGGTGCAGGGATTATTTTTTTTATTATGGAGTGGAGTACTGGGAGTACCTTTCCACCTCAACAGACTGTGTGAGAGCTCCCCCTCCTTTTTTAATCTATTTTAGATGGTGGCCTTCGTTGTGACCCCTACATTTGGCCAGCCAGGTTTTTCCTAGTATCAGACTCATCTCAGTATGCTCATTTTCCAGGTTAGATACAGCGTAGCCTCAAGTTACCTTCCTTTCACAATGAGAAACTAATCCACCCTCTTATTTTTGCATAGTTTTTATTTCTGTCTCGGATTAAAGAGTAAACTCTCTTTATGGCGATAACCCAAATTGCCTAACACCAAACAATGCAGTCTTTCTTGAAAATGTCTTGAAGTTTATAATGGGAACATTACAAGATCTTCCTTTTCCATTTTATTTGGGTGCTTGTATTTTTTCTTTTTTTCAAAAACAACAATGAAAAATGAAGAGAAATTGGAACTATTTCTTTTATTTTTTTTTCTTTTCTTTTTATGCCCCTTTGTAGGAAGAAAGAATGACAACAGTGAAGGAAATGAGAATATTTGCACTGAAATCCCTAAAATATGTAGTTTTGTGTTTTAAGAAACAGAGGTGGTAATTTTGCTAAAGTCCTTCAGTTTAATAGTTACATATGCACTGAAATTCTTATACCTCAAAATTTATTTACAATATGTTAGTTGCTTTTCAACGACAAATCTATTCCTTGAATCATTCACTCTTTTGTGAGGCAGCTCAGCCATAAAAAAAACCCAAAATTGCTCAGTTAATCGTATAATTACCAGTCTCTTATTCTTACTGTGTGGACAGGCCTACAGATGAAATGTCATCTCCTTGCTTCCGAGCTTGGCAATTTCTGTGAGTTACTGCCCAGCCACCCATCCTAGTTTGTGGTCACTGGATCTGGAACTGCTTAAAAAAGTTGGAATTGACTTCAAGCTTCATGTTGGTTTCTTTAGGAAGAGGGTAACAAAAGGGCAGGGGAGTTTTAATTTATCTAGTGAGTATTGTTGACATTTTTCCTGTTAACAACATTAGGAAGTTGCTGACAGTTTGTTTTCTTTATTTTTTTGCATTTCACTTAGAATTCTTCAATGGGAACTGAGTTTTTCATGCAGAATGAGAGCAAATTGCAAGTCACAACAGAGTAGGAGAAAAGGTGGAATTTTGCTTTCCAGACATGGCATTTTCTGGAAACCATAAAAATGAAATAAATTACAGAATGGAGATAATAGCGATTTAAAAAGCCACATTAAATTACAACAGTTGAAGGCAAATTCTTTGCAGCCGCTAATGCAAATTTGAGGATAGAGAGACAAGAGAATTCTTAAAGATCTCTTTCTTAATTAATTTAACATTCTTTCTTGTTGGTCTGCAGATCTGCCAGTGTGAATAACGTGTGTCTTCCTCATGGGCTACAGCTGTCTGGTTTGTTCAGCTCCACGAAGCCATGCGGGTTGGTTTTCTTCCGTCGGACAGGTTGGAGATAAGGCGGCAGAGGCGGTGGGAGCCCACTGGAGGGCAATCTAGCACCGTCTATCTGACCTCCGCCTGCGCTTTTGCGTGACCATTTCCAAAGATTTTTGATCTGAACTCTAATAACAGTTTACATTTCCACGTCCGTACTAGATCTGGGGTTCCATAAAGCGAGGCCAGCACTATATGTTTTTGCTCTCTCAAATATTACATCGTCTATTTATACTGTGTGTTTTTGTAGCCCATGATGTAATATGACAAAATTTCAGCCATGTGCATCACACATGCAAGTCCGGGTGCAGCTGGGTTGTGTAGCACGGCTGAGGTAATGTCAAGAAATTTCATATTATATTTAAAATGACACCTGTAAAAATAATCTTCAATTTGTAATTTAAATACTGTAATACTCAATTACGTGAACTGACAGGAAGTGTCCCAGTGGTTTTGGAAAATAACATTCTTTTATCCGTCGAACCTTTGATGCATTTTTGAACAGCCATAATGGAAGTTCAGATCATGACCTTCTGCTTTGAGAGAACAAAGTCAGGGAGGAATAAGATCTTCTCTTACAACAAGGTGAAGTCTTCTCTCTGCATATATTTTTTGCTTTCTCTGTCTGAAATGCCAGTTGTGCATGCTTTATCATTAACCAAGCCAAGGAGAGCTCAAAACTCTAAATCTAGCCTCATTTCTAATTGTGTGCATTGTTTATGGCAGCACATGAATGTCATCTGTAAACATATATCCTGCTTTGCTCCTAAAGAGAGCCTGCAAAGGTTTTCCTACAGTCTACATCTAAGTAGCAATCAGATTCTATTAATGTGGGAGTGAGGTTTGTGACTTGGCCATTGAAAGAGCTCAGAAGTCTTCCAGATGCAGGAATCAGTTTTGGAAATGTACTGAGCTGTTTCTTAAGTACGTTTCTTTTACTTATTTGGGAGGAGGAGCTGGGGGGAATGACAAGATGTAGGCTTTGTGCAACTAGGTTATGAATGTGATAGCCCTGGGATTTCTCCCACTGTAAATTACACCTTCTTCCCTAATTCCATGGCATTTCCCTTATCCAAGAGCTGTTTCTTAAAGTTTTCATGAGCCTAAACACTCCCCTTCTTCAAACTGTACCTGTTATTAGCTTCTGCAAAATCTAATAGATTTCTCTTATGTCCTTTTCCATCATCTACTTTCTAAATACTGAATGTGACTTCCAGAGAGTTGTGTTTTGTGCCACTTAAATAAACTCTGTTCTTTCCATTCAGCTCTAGTAACCTGATACTGCACAATAAATGCTAATAAGCTTCCTGCAGAGTAGTGCTCTTAAGACAGCTTATTTTTCATCCCTCCTTTCATGTTGTGCCCTTATTGATGACTCAGTCCATACCACAAGTGTTCTTAAAGAAGATAAAATGTAAATAAAAGTGAGAGATGCTGGTCAGATAAGGCACTCAGAGGGACACAGGAAATGCTTCATAAAGAACTTTTTTTTTTACATCCAAAGTTGCCCCCTTTTAAGTTGTAGTTTCTGGCTATTACTCTTCATAGGCAATTAAGGAAAAAATGTTGCATTAAATGATTAACAACAGCAAATTAATGCTTTAGTCTACTGCAAATCAAGGACATATGCCCTTACTGACCACCTTGCAGGCTGGAGATTGGTTTGTTCTCTATTGATAGAAGTTTTCTTAGACATATTCTGTGGATGAAATTTGCCAATAGTATTGCAGCAAGAGAAGTCCTGGATGACCCCTGTGGACTTCTGCACATGGGAAATCAGGAGTGAAAACTGTGGGAGGGTATTGTCCAACAGCGAGATACTCTGTCAAGGGAAGCAAAGGTGCAGTGACTGCCTGCCATGACTACACATGCCAGATGCAACAAAGCTGTGGCCCCTTTCCTTGTCCAGAGAAGGGTGATCAGATAACCTTTTATTTGAGGCTATCCTTGCCTATATATCACCAGACTTCTCATTTCCTCTCCTATAGCTCCAATGGGCTGATTTTGCTCCCTTGGACACTCCTCCGCTGGTAAGCGGAGTGCCTGCATCTATGTGTGCAAGTCCCTTGGAGCACTGTCTCTGCTGGTGTGCAGAGCAGCCTATGGAGGGGAAGGAGCAGCTGAAGGGGCTACCTATGTAGGAGAGATGTGGGTGCAAGAGAGGAAGGTCTGTCCCCTGGGGTGGGAAACGGAGTCAGTGAAGGGAACACCAGGCACTTGGCCCTGTGGTGAGAGGTGTTTGGTGTTGGTTTGGTGTTGGAGGTTGAGTGTAGCAGTGCCATGGGCCATGTGCCCAGGGTAGAGCAGAGCTCACAGGAGGAAGAGTAGACAGTGCCCGCTTTGAAAGGCTCCCCATGATAATGCTTTAATGCAGAGAACAACACAGCTGGGCTTTTTTAACTGCTTGATGAGGAAGAGGAGCACATCTCTCTCTGCAGCCTGCTTGCCTCACACAGAAGACAACAGGAAGGAAGTGCTCTGCTCTTAAAAGTTTGTTTCAGTCTCACATTTTGAAAAAGCAGGTCACTTCAAAGTCCCACCACAGAATTACCACATGCCATCTGCTCGTTACAAATGTGCAAGGGAAATTATTGATGCTTCTGCCTTGTTTCTGTGATCCAAATGTATGCATGTGCCAATTGTTTTGTTTATTTTTAAGCAGGCACGTTGTCTCCTGCTCTTCTAAGATTCTTACACTGAACATCTTTTTAGGATATCAGCTTTTGGGGTAAGAGACCACATGTGCCTGCACTGTTCTGCTCATGTGTGTGTTCAGACCTAAAAGGACCACAGTGTCCTTGACAAAACCCAGGGAGGGCAGTTGTTGGGTTCCATGTGGTGCAGATGTGTTTTCTGTTGAAGCATGCTAAATCCAGTGGCTGACACTGTGCAGCTTTCTCAATGGTTGTAAGACATAATACAGCTCAGGGTAGGGACCCTTGATGTACTATTTCCAGAGCTAATGGCCAGACAAGACTTGGTTAGTCCTGCTGCGTATCCCAGACTATAGGCTTTCACCCATATGCTCCACTGGCAAACTTATTTTGACAACGTCTTTAAATACTCAGCCACTACAGCCAAGTGGAGCCTCTCATTAGAGCTGAGAGGAGCAGAGTTTAGTTGTTGCATCTGCTGTGATGACTTAAGGTGTTGCCCATCTTGCCGAACTTCAGGTGTCTAGTCCAAGTCAGTTATTCAGGTTGTGACTATAGTCAATTGCAGAGATATCTATGGCTGCAAGGGTAATTTTTTTCCCATTGTTAAAACCTATCGTAGGATGGGTTGGACATGATAATTTCTCTCATTTTATTTCAGAAGGAGGTTGAACAAGAAGCTTAGATTAGATTTCTAACTTTAATAGCACTAGCTATAGATAGAGGTGACACAAACCCTACATTTAAACCCTTGCTGCCAGAGCCCCCTTTTTTTTGTGAATACAGGAAAAAAATATAACCTCTGAAGGGATTGTCCTACTAGGTTAATGGAGCATGGTCTCAATCAGAGCCTTAAAAAGACTTCCTTATAGAAACAGTAACTGATCTCAGTGGGGTTATTCCTGATTTATGCTGGTGTAAGAGAAGGATGGGTTCTCAGGTTTCCTATTGCATTTGAGCTAGCTAATTTTTCTCAGGGCACATTCATACCAATTTGGGGCTGAGTGCTTTACTCATTTGTATGATTGTACTTTTATTTTTAACCAGTACTTGTCAAAAATGAACTTTTCATCAGTGAATGGTCCAGGGTGGACAGATGATTCACATGGGCTAGTGGGAATGGGATGAATCAGCAACACCATTTGTTTCATAGCATGATTTTGGGTTGAGAAGCTGTTTCTGGAGAGACTGGACATGCTCCATCTTACAGCTCATTGCATTCTTGTCCCCAGCATGACTGTCTTCCTTTGTCAGCAGAACTGTGGGGCTCACTGCACTGTGAGGTGCAGAAGGATCTATGCTAAGCCAGCATTGGATTTATTTTCAGCTCTCTCTGGTATCAACAACATGTTTCTCATGTCAAATTAACATGGTTCAGCAGTAGTGGGTTATAGCTCATGTGTCTCTGTGAAATGATAACCTACCCCAGGCCTTCGGAAGGCAGCTGAAGGTGCAAGAGCTCAGCTTCTGCTCTGTGCTGTGTTGGGTGGTGGCTAGGACATCAGCTGTGCATGACTCTGCTATTGCAGCTGTGTCACCTAAGACCGGCTATACCTAACTGCAAGTGGGGATTGTCTTTCCATCTCCCTGCATTTCCCGACACTTCCAGGAGACTCCAAAACATTGTGTGGTCACAAGCACAAATGAAATACTAAATTTATATTGAGTCTACAAATAGACACATTTATGCCTTTCTTTTAGCCCAACTATCTGTTTTCAGACCTTAAAGCTGCAGGACATTTTTTGTATTTGTTATTGAGAGCAGATGTGCCCAATTCCAATCATATTCTATTGAAGAATGTCAGGGTTGTGAGAAGTCAAATGGTGAATACCTTTCAATCTCCATTATTATTTCCTCCACTCAATTGCCACAGCAGGGAGACTACAGTCGTTAATAGAGATGTTCAAAATATTCAAATATATTACAGATCAAAACCTTCCTTGTGCTCTTTCAGTTGCCTCCTTCCACTTTTGAAAACTTTTCTGGCTATGCTGCTGATCCAGCCTGGAACTGCAGCTGAGCTGTTGTCCAAAGTCGCTAACTATGGACACTGAGGAGATGCTAGCCCGGTTTATATTGTCATCTAAGCCAGAAACCAACCCCTTTGAGAAAGGTGTGATAAGGCAGATGGATGTGGTGTTTCCTGTAGATGTCCAGGTCTCTTTCCCTGGACTTTGTCTTGCCCACATGCCTGCATCAACCTCTGCCTTTGCGGAGAAGGATTGCTCCCAGCAGCCTTGAATGCAAGGTGCCAAATCCAGTTGCAACATGGTTTAAAAAAAATGTTTTCTCTCTGAAATATGTGCCTGGCAGTGACTGAAGGGGAAGGGAGCAGTGCTGGATGGGGAAGGGCATAGGGACAAGGCCTGCACATAAGCACAGAAATACAGCCTCAGTTTCCCCTGCTGTGCTCAGAAATGGTTCAGGGATGCACTCAGGTCTGTCACAGGCCAGAAAAGTCTGGGTTTAGAGCTATGACAAGTTCTTCCCTTTCCTTCTGGGGCCTTGGAAGAAGGATTATGGAGGAACATGTGATTAATGCCCTCTCTCTGGGAGGAAGAAAACATGATTGTGCATTCTTTCCTAGTTCCGTCCATCATCTTCAGTGATGCTCATGGGGAAGCTTATTCTTTCACATGCAACATTTGCAGAACTAATTTCCAAAATAATAGGAGTGGTTTTAAAAAAAGCAAACATCATTTTGCAATTATCTGCCATGCTTTAGCGTTTATTGATTTTTCTCAGTCAGCCAGGGAATTTTTTTTTCTTTCTCTGCAGAGCTGCTATTTAATACAACTGTTCATTATTTTTTTCTTGTGGGACTTTTTACACTGAAAATGCTCAGTGTTTAAACTGTTGCCATGTTGTGAAGACGGGGGATTGGAATTGTAATTGGGAGATTTTAACGAATGTATGAGCTTTGCTACCGCTTCTTGTCCTTTCTTAGTCAGGCCCCCATGTCTGCTGCAAATGCTAAATGTTTCTTCTTTTTATTTCCTGAGTTTCTAACTGAAACAAAAACCAGGCATGGAACGAAGCTCAAAAACGTTTCCAGTTTGGAAAGGAGACGTAAGTAAATGCAATATCCTGGGACAGGAGGCTTCTCATGTTCAAGAGTACTAATAGTCCTGAGGACAGGCCTGCCAACTGGCTTTAGTGCCTTGGGCGTTAGGGCAGGCCTGCGTACTTTCTCTCCAAATCAGTGGTTTTTAGGAGGCTGTTAGAAAGCACCACTATTGAGAAATGGTGCCAAATCCAAAGCTATCAAATTCAGCACTTGCCACTTCATCCCTTCCTCCAAATATTGAACTCCCATACTGTGCTGCTCTCACAGTGCTAGGAGCCCTAACATAAAAATGCTGTGAGCTTACACAGGACTGACAGGATGGTTAACACTGTGCTCCATTAGAAAATGCAATAGCTTGGGAAGAGATCTTAAAAAGAGCTGCCTGCCCCTTAGCGTTTTCAGAAAGTAAGCACAAACCAGCAGGAACCAGGGGAGGTCTCTTCATCAGCTCTCTGTGGTCTGAGCCAGTCTAATCATCACAATGTTTGTAGCTGATTTATTTTTCAGTGATTAAAATACAGATGTGATCAGTGAATTCTACACCTGATGCTAGAAAAGCCTTGTGACTATCAAAGTTGCTCTATCTGACATTAGTACCAATGTCCCGAGCAGGACTTCCAGCTCCTGCCAGGCAACTCCAGTGATGTTGGGAAAGCCCCCTAGGCTGCATTCGACCCAGAGGTTGAGAAGGGTCATGGCTACTGAGAAATGAACTTCTGCCTCTAGGCAACATTTCTCCTTTTGCTAGCACAAGCATTTCCAGTTCTGTTTGACAGACACTTATAGGGAGATGAGGACATCTGGGACTGGATGTGAGCACCCTCAGTGTGGGGAAGGTTGGCTGCTCCCTTTGCCAGCAGTGGTTGGCTTAAACTGATTATTGAGCAACATGTTTAATATATGTGTGCTTATCTCTCCTTTACATCTAAAAGCAGTGACAGCCAGCTTCAACTCACAGAAATGTGGTGGACATGAGTATATCACAGCATGGGAAGTACTCTGATGGTGCAGGAAGAGGGGCACTGAGCTACTTAGAAATATGGGGTGTAAAAGCCCATACCCACTCTCAGGGTGAGTTAATAGGACAGCTCTCACCAGAAGGCTGCTTTCTTTGATAGATGAAGGACTATCCAGGGAGCAATCTGAGATATACATTAGTCTCTCACACAAATCTAGGGAGTCATTTCAGTTGGAGCAACACTGAAGATTAAATATTATAGTTCACTGAAGGAGTGGCAGTGAAAAAAGCCAGAATACAGTTACTTAAAATCTCACTGAGAAATATGGAGAACAGTGTTTAATTAACTTTCTTCTCTGATGCCTCAGAAAAAGCCAAAATGGATGTGTTTTCTTCACCAGCTTTTGGGAGACCTGTAGGACAGTTGTTTCTTTCTTCAGTGTGAAGTGCAATGAGATATCAGGGATATCTCTTTTTTACATCAACTCATAGGCAATGGCAGCAAGCAGCCTGGACTTCTGTGGCCTCAGCTTTCACCTTTCTCATCTCCATGAGATACATGATCAGTGTTGGGTTGTTTATGTGGTACTTGATTCAGATTGTTTTTTAAAAAGAATCCCTTGGAGCAGTGAGGTGCATTGGCAGAATGCTTTGAGAAGAAAATGTTCATCAATTAAAATATGATTTTTTCCTAAGGTAAATATTCAGCATTTTTTTGCATGAAGATGAGATATATCCCACTTGGAAACATTATTCAGGTGCTTCACACCTCTATTTTCCTGCAGGATGGGTTGTCTGCCGCAGGCTTTCCTGCCTCTCTATGACATCTACAGTCTGTGGGAGTATTATGGCAGCAGGAGCTCTTCAGGATGACAGAGGCTCATTGAGCTGTTTGGCTGGCAGAGAGCAGCAGTGCTGTGGGGTCAACTGAAGCTCTCTTTTCTGAAATTAATGTTTATAGACTATGTTTGTTTGTTGGTTTGGTTATTTTTTTTTTGTCTGAAGAAGCAGACTTTTTTTGGTGTAATTTTGTAGATATTCTTTTTCATTTTCTTTCTAAATCCATTCAAAAGCTATTGAGAAAAGTATTATTTCGTGATTAAAAAAAAAATAATCAAGCTGTAAAAACTTGACCCATTAATCTAACAATCTTTTCCCTTTGTAGAAAAACAAATGCTGCAGGGGAAAAGCTGCCCTTGAAGGGCTCCAGCATATGCCTTTCAATCTCTTTTACATGAACCTCTGGAGCTGCAGCCAGAACTCCATATTTTTACAGAAGATTTGTCCTAAGAGGAGACTTCTCAGTGTTAGAGCAATGGCCACTCAGCAGTGGTGCCAGGAGAGAACTGCAGTGGTACCAGGAAAGCACTAAATGGGTGCTCCATAACACATGGGTTAACTTGAAAGCAACATCACTGCCCCACTGATCTAAGTCTGATCTAGGTTTTCTTTTATGCACTTGGTGTCACAAGTGAGCGTGTTGATGGATAGATTCCATTTTTTCCCTCTCTAAAGTAAAAGACCACTTGCCAGGGTTGCTTACAGCTACTGCTGGCCTCAGCAGGCCCCAGTAAGGTGAAAGGTCCTTGTTCCCCCAGAGGACTGACACATTATGATGGCTTCATTTGATTAAAAGGGGATGTTGATCATTAGTTATGATCCAAATTTCTTTTTTTTGGCAATCATTCAAAGTGTTCCCAGATGCCCATAAGGCTGTTGTTACCTGCAAATAAAACATATCTTTATAACAAGGACATGAATGTTAATGAATAATATCAAAATGTGCCATGTGTCTTTCCCAGGCCTTTTCTGCATTTTGATGGATTGAATGATGGAAGGGAAACATATGCTTTCCAGATTGAACCCGAAATGCTCACTAATTCAGAGTCCATGCTACCTCAAGCTGCAGCCAAGCAGAGAATAAATTGAATAGTGTTTGTCATCCTCTTGGGATTAATTATTGAGTTTTAGAGGTAAGTAGCTACACCCGTGAAGGTTACCAGTCTGTTTTTTAACATCTAGTTAGAGCATTGAAGGAACTAGGAGAAAGGAACTGGCTGAACACAAATAACTTGGATATTTCTGTCCAGAGTAAACTGGGCAACAGTGAAGGAGGTCAAATGTTCAGCTCACAAAATAATATGCATGTATCTACTTTTGTCAGTGATTAGTTCAATTGTACGAGGAATGGGTACTCCTTTCAGGTTAGCATTAAAAATGATTGAGAGAGGAACAGGAAAAGTCTTTGGGTTTTTTATAGTTAGTGCCATAGGTGACCTGAAGCTGGTACTGGTTTGGAAAAAATGAGTATTGTTCCCTGAAGGACTCATGTTAACCTTGAGCTTTGGACTTGTAAGAAAAGAATCTTCCATCCATCAGACAGGACAGGGTTAGGACACTGGTCCCCAGGGTCCCCTTTGATTATGTGATGATGTTTTAAGGAAATTAGCTGATGACTGTGATAGGGAAAGGTCTGTATCTGAGCTTGAAAATTAGGCAGTTTTTTTGTTTCATTAAACACACATTTTATCAGGAAGTTGAAAAGATAAGGTCAAGAGAGGAGGGCTGTGCCAAGGGTTACAGTGAAAAGGTGATGGACTAAAATATAGTCTGATTTAGACATTTTTAAGAATAAATAAAAAATGAGCACTTGAAAAATGAGTTAATTAATCATCATGTCTTAGCTATTCAAAGATCATTTCCAGTGATCCAAAAGGTAGCTTTTCTTTGTTTACTGTGGTCACACGCTTCAGAACATTATAAACCTTTGCTTATTTTTGGTTCTTCAGCAATATTGTTACAGAAACAGATGAGGTCAACTGAGACACTGTGAATGGTAGCAAGCTTTCAATATTTTTGTAGTTGTATCTGCTTTAGCATTTTGGCTTGAAGCAACACTGTGCTTGGAAGTGAGTCCCCAGACCATCCCATTTACTGCGTGCTATTTCCATTCACAGAGTAGAACTAGAGTGCATGAAGTAGATTGATTTTGGGGTAGACTCAGCTGGAATCTCTGCCCTAAGTTTGTACCAAGGGATTCCCCTAAGGGGGATGTAGAGATCCAAACCAGTCACAATTTCTTCATACAGCTTCAGACCACGTGTGCAGTAGGGAAGTTGGGTCCATTGAGCCAGACTCAGCCTAATCCCAAGGAACCCCCTGAACTGCATAAAATACAAATGCAGAGGTCTCAGCACTAACTGATTTATGCTTTATGTTACAAATTTAACTCAATGCCCTCCCACTCTTCCTTTTTCAGTCCCTGTGACTGGATGCTCTTGGCAGTTAACTTGAAGCTGCCTCTCCAAAGCCAGCTCTGGTCTGCTAATGATACTGAAGACAGAAAGACCCACTTTTGCAGTCCAGGCATCAGCTCCTGCTTGCTTTTGGTGGCACTTGGTGATAACATGAGTACTTGTGACTTATGAAGGCTGAAAGGGAGCAAAGAATTTTGTTCTGTTCAATGTGTAGGCAATGATGTAGTGTGAAGCTTTGGGTCATGTCTTAGTGTACAGTGATTACAAGAAACTACTAAGCAGCACCATTCATTTACCCTTGTGTTTTACCTTAGTCTTGACTGTCTTGCCAACTGATGCTGCAAATACCACTGTCCACTTGCCTCTCTCAAGCTCCAAATCAATGTCCATGGACAAAATGAGACATTGGGGTGGAGAAGGAAAATGTTCCTGGGGCAGCACCATGCTGTCCAATCAGCTCTGCCTTCTGCAGCATCTCCTTGTTTGTTTTGATTTTTTCCCCCAGATGTTAGATTTATCAGTGCCGTTTCAATCTTCTGCCTCATTTAAGGGTGAACATCTCATCAGCTATAACTGAACTCCCTGAAGGCTCATTGGGAGAATATAAATCCAGCAGCATTTGCTCTAGAGACCATGCATCTTTGGGAAATGTAAAATAAGCAGACAGTCATGATGCCCTGCAAATTAAATTTCACAGGCTACAGTCAGAACTTTAATTCCAAACATTGTTGAGTTTCTTTTTTCGTTTTGTTTTTTTTTTTTTTTTTTTTTTTTTTTTTTTTTTGACCAGATCGCAGGTGAACTGAGTCTGACATCTTCACAAAAAATGACCTATAGGGTAGATCTATTGAAGACTGAAAGCTATTTATTTTCTACATATTTAAAGTTTAAAAAGGATTCCCTAGACAAAAGTGCAGATGAAGTCAACAGAAGACTGACAATATGCTGAACTTTGTGAAGCTCTGCTGATGAAAGAACCTGGCCCAACTTAATATTTATCAGAAAAAAAAAGTCCTCACTCAGCCCTATCCAGGAAAAAATAAGTACAATAAACTCCCCTTCTCTTTTATTTTTGCAATTCTGACACCAGGCTTAATTTTCTTTTCCTCACTAGCTGTGATTTAGAAAGAACAAAGCTTAGTTAACAGCTCAGTGAAAATAATCAAATCATCTATTTTATTAGGCACTTGTCTTCTCCTGCTAGCATTTCCTTATAAATGACATCAGGTGAATAAGACACTAAGCAGTAGGCACTGGACACTCATGCTAATTTGTCAGAAATGTTCTCTTTTGCCTACCCTGCTTCCTACAGCACTTATTCACAGAAAGACAATGTGGTTTCTACCAGTGCAGATGTGTGCACAGTCTACAGGAGCCAGATGCATTAACCATCGTAGAAAGCTTAATCGAGCAGATAACTGACTGTGTTGAGGAGTGGAGAAAAAATAGTTTTAGATAGTGTTTGCCTCTCTCTCTTCCTACAGCCCAAAATGATTATGTCAGCTATGGCTTCTTTCATCTTTTTTTTTTTTTTTTTTTTCCCTGGAGTTATTTCTTAGAATTTATGAATAAAACTGCCATAAGCCAAATGGTCTCTGTAAATTGCTTGGTCTGCAAAGGGATCTTCTACGTGGCTGCTACAGAAGAGAGGTAAAGCCTTTCTTTGTTGTAATAACACATTAGGGAGGAAAACTGCATGCATTGATTCCTGTTTTCCCCAAATCTTTATTGCCACCATGTTATGAAATAGAATAGGGCAGTCTGCAATAACAAACATAGTAAGCCAGTTTTCCCTCTGAAAAGTAGATGGACTATGCAATATTTAGCCACTATTCCACAATTATCTGACCCCAAACCTGGATGACCAGTTCTTCAGTCACCTGCACAGATATATATATATTAAATTTCTGTTGCAAGAAATGTTTTTGCTTGTCCCAAAGAGTCAGGATATTACAGTTGTGTGCCTATTGCATATCACTTGTCAGAGAGCTGTCATGTGTTGTCAACTGTGAATACTGAAATTATGCTGAACTGTGTGGTTTAGCATTTATCACATGTATAAGTCAGTTCCCATGCTTATATTTACAGAGTTCATGTCTTTAGGGGTATATGTAGCTTCTGTATGCTGCTGAAAAATGCAGTGTTAGTAATGAGTTTTTCCAATGGAGAATATGCCAGGGGAATCTTGGTAATTTTCTGGGTTCCTGAATACTGATTATGAGCTCACAGACCAACCTTTTTCTTATTAGAAATATTTACTGAAGCCAAATAAGTTGCCTTGAGTTCATATCAATGGAAATAAAATTGGAATACTGAGCATGGTACTTTGTCTTTCTCATCACATTATGTGGGTACATAATGAATAATTTTTTGGGTTGAATTCTTTCGCTGAGTTGTGCAGGCACTCGTGGTACAGTGAGGCACACTGTGGGAAGAATGTGCTGGCTTATATGTCAGCTACATCAGCCAGTACCAAGGTGGTACCTACTGTTCCTGGCTGAGGTGGGGTAGCAGCACCCATAGAATACATTACACTAACTCAGGAGAGGTGCTACATCTGTTCAGTTTTCAACACTTGTCACCCAGTTTTGATTCCACACCAGAAAAATTGTAATGAATCAAGAATCAGGAATTTAGTCTTGCCTTTGTTAGGCAGAAATGATCAAGTCTGATAATAATCTGTTTCCTGAGGAATACTTAGCAGAGAAACTTCAGCAGACATGAGTGAAAGGCTACAAGTTGGGAGATATATTTCTATTTGTTACGGATGAACTTTAAACAGTTGTCAGGGAGAAACAAACTTGCTTCCAATAGCAGTCTTACAGGTCATTTAAAATATTTCATAATTATTTTAGGCCTCAACAACAAAGATAAATCTGGGGGTTTTTTTTAGGAATAAATTTAGTATATCATATTTGCAATAAAATTTGCTCTCTCAAAGGAGTTGTACCTCATGACTGGCAGCCTCTATGACTGTAGGTTAGGGACCTGCCTGTCATTAGTCATCAGGTGAAAGGTGTGGAAGCTGCTTATCCAAGGAAATAAAACCTTTCTCTCTCACACAGAGCAGAGCGAGATCTGGAAAACCATGACAGAGTGACTGTGAAGGAGCTCAAATCTGCTTCCACCTAGTTAAAATATATTTCATCTCCTTATTCATTTATAGATTATCCAGTTATCCAAATATGCTAACACCAAATTTGTCTGTTCTTTTCATAACGAGTCTCCTATTGGATTCCTTACATAGGTATCCTTAGGCTAATGTGCCTACATTAATGGAGAACCTGTTTCCTAACAGACTATACTTTCACACTGTTTTCCTCTTGTCTGAGTGTTCTCCAAACATGGAATAGCTGCCTTGAAAAAGTGTCAACTACAGCCTTGAGAAAGGTCCTTGTGATCCTGGGACAGCTGATGTGTCTGGCTGATACAGCAGATGGGCATTTTCGTAGGAAGGGAAAGAAGGTGATCATATACAGATGTATGGACTTAGGTATCTTCCAAGGGAGAGGTCAGACATCACACAGTGTGGCCAAAGGTATTACTAAAGGGTTCAAAAGCTGAACCACAACATGAATAAAATATACGACCAATCCCTCATATTTTGTATACGAAGAAGTGTTTACAAACCAGGCAATTTTCTACGTGTAATAACCTCTGCTTGTGCATCCTCAGTGAGGTCAGCACAGATGCACATCTGCACCTATGCAAAGAACTACATATGTGAGAGCTCATGTCTCCAAACTGGCTATCCATAGTAAGCTTGTGTTCAGCAGCGTGAATGTAAATGGCTGACTTCTGTGCTCAGTTTGCATTTGATTTGCAATGGGATTTCCCTTAGCTCTGGCTTCTAAATGGGAACATAGTGCATCTCTTTCTGGTTCAGCCTCAGTCTCTTCAGCTCACCACACTGAGACTATTCAGCATCGGGTGCTTCTAGAGGGAGATGCATAAATCCCCATAGTTAGCAGAGTTAAGGTATTTATCACATGGGACAGTTTTGTGCTCTCAAATAGATGGAGATTAAACACTGACAGATAAGGTTGTACTACCTTTGCAATGTGTTACTTAGCTTTAGCTCTTGTAGCAGGCTAGTTTTGTCAACTTTTTGAGCATCCAAGACATCTTTCCTGTGACAGTAGATGACACCAATAAGATGTACTACAACAAAACCCATTGCCTTTTTTCAATTTTCCCCATTCCCATTTTTTGCTGCGAGCACCAGGAAACAAAAGCTTGCTCTTGTGGTCTGTCTACACTTGCAGTGGAAATTCTGAACTCTTCTCCATTAATTCCAGGTAGGAGAAATCTTTCTCTGATGGAACATTGTGGGATTCCAACACTTAATCTACAGTCACTGCTGAGATCAACAGACGGTGCTAGCACAGAGCTCCATTCTGGAAAGAAGACCTCTCTTTCCTTTCACAAGGAACAATTTTCTGCTCTTTTGCTTATTTTTATTTACCATACTTTTAGCTGTTAAGTAATAATAATATATTAAAACAGTACTTTGGATTTTACAAGGAAAATGAACAGTGATTTAGTTCATGTCTTTTTAAAAAGTCCTATTAAAATGAAATGAAGTGGCAAATGCATTAATAAAATAAGATCATCACTCTGCTTTTAGCTAATAGAGACCATGTATTTTTGGGCACTGATTTAATAAATTCTATCTCTCATCTTTCATATGCAGTGGGAGCATGACTTGTATTTTTGATGGAAATACAACTGTGACCACAGTCTGTATTTGTATCATGTCACCTAGGAGGTGTAATTGTGGATTGGCAGCCTAGAGTTCTGGATGCAGTAGAAACAAGCAGCAGAAGAAATGCTTCATGTCTCAGAGAGTTTACAGTCTAGTGTTGCACAAGAGATGGGAGAAAGATATAAACAGAAAAGTGGGAAGTTGTGGAAAGCCAGAACAGTATTGCCAAGCATGATGGGCAGCCTCACACACTGCTCTGATCTACCAAGGCCAGACAGGAACTTCATTGGTGCAATAATCACTAACAAAGGTGTGAGACTGGAAGTTTTTGAGAGTAAGGAAACTTTGAAAGTGGTCTTGGTGGGTAGTTAAAAAATATCCTATGGGGATGTGTTTTTTGACCTTGCTGAAAGGTCTGTAGTTTAGAAAGGTCTATAGATATGATATTTTCCAAGTTCTGTCCCTTTCAAAAAACTAAAAACTTTGCATTGGGCAGAATCAATTGTTGCTGACTGAAACTAGAGTTTAAGTGAAAAGTGTATTTGTACATTTGAACACAACTTTGAATTCTGATACTTGCATACTAAAAAGAACAGCACTGAAACTGGAACTACAACAAAATGTTTGGCAGTCTTCAAAAAAGCTTAGTTTATCCATTAAAATCTGAAACTGTAGTAAAACTTAAATAAAAAAAAAATACAGTTTCTGCAGTTTTTATTGTTCTACTACTGAAAATTGACAGTAGTAATTCACTTCTGTCATTTCTCAATTTTTAACCTCTTGGGCCTTGGTAATGGATCTTGATCTAAGCAGAAGTAATCAAAGTAGATAGATGTACATTAAGTTGCTACAGGCATTTTGGCACCATGATCATGCGTCAGTTGTCTGTTGAAAGGGTAAATCATACTGCTCTCTTTTCCTTCTCTCCCTCATTTGGCCCGAGATACCTGCTGCCCGAGTAGCTTGCAATTGTTCTCAGTGCTACTGTTTTGCATGATTGTGATGATTTTCACCTTGGACCCCAGGGTTAGACTATATTCCTGCCTGCTGCACTCATAGCTAATGTGTAGGCAAAAAAAATCTGCCAAAGGGCCACTGACTAAAGCTTTCAAGGGCACAGCATTACTCCAAGTCTGTAAATCCTATTTTTGGAAGCACCTCTGTGTCTTGGAGTTTATTATCTGGGCTATGATCACAGTGTAGGTACTCTCACTTGCCCTCTTTGTATTTGAATCTAGACAGTGGCATCAAGGGCACCAGCCATAGGTGCAGAATGAAGCCCTAGCAGTCAGTAGGGTGGCTACACCAATGTGAAGGTTATATGAAGGAGTCCTGGGCTATTGGTATCCTCATCACTCACATGCAGACTACTTCAAAGGTGGGCTGCAGTGAAACCAGACTTCTATGTCACTACCAAGAACATCCATTCAAGAGACATGCCAGCTTATATTCAAGATTGCAGTAGAAAATAAACAGATTAATTTAAAAAATATATCCCCCAAATTTGCTCCAACCGTCCCTGTTTGACCCTCTATTTTCAATCACTTGAGTGGTACCACTTTTCAGTCCTGTCATAATACTTCTGTGGTGTTTTTTT
>VWZY01010652.1:273512-309061 GCA_013399075.1 Chloroceryle aenea | reverse complement strand
TGCAGTTTCTGCTCACAACACTTATTATTTCACAGACAAGACATTTCCTCTCAAAAATGTAAGTGAATCTTCTCTGTTTCTTGTGAACTGTGTACAGATGCCAGGTCCTGAGGTCAGTGCTGCACAGATACAGACTAACAGGATGTCCCCACACTGGTTGCTGTGCAGTGGTGGTAGTTCCACCATAAAACCTACTCTGGGCTCAGGGGTCACTAAGAAATGAAAAGGCCTCTTTCTACATCAGAGTACCAAATGCTACTAATGTAAAATGAAAGTAGAAGTGAAAGAAGCAAGCCATGAAAGTATGGGTATATAGTTAATTTATTATGGCAGGTCTATAGCTTGGCTCTAATCCCTTGTTTGGAAATCAAAACCAGACTGCTGGAACTCACCTGCCAGACTTGATCTGTTTCTTAATTACCTGTGGGTTGCTATTTTTGTTTACCTTAATAGCACAATAAATATTGCTTCTGCCTTTGTTTATGACCTATTTAAATGATGCAAATATCTTGAAGAAATTCTGGTTTTAATATTGCTCCAGTGACTAGTTTCTTTCACCTCCCAAAATAGAAGCCAATGGATCAGGCCTCCAGCATAAGACGTGTTAGAGAGAAAAGAAATTTTAATATGCTGCCAAGCTTCATGTCCATAATGATCTTCAATTTTTAGTTTCTGCAAGTGATTAGAAAATATGGAGGATTTTCTTTTAAATACCAAGCCCATTTCTGTAAGGAAAGATCCAGTAGTCAGAAAAGTTACAATTAAAAGCCTGAAGTCTGATTATCATTGCCCCTTTCTAGATAGCTGAGAACGGACAAAGGGCTCTTTCCCTCCCTGGCAATCCTGTAAAAAGGAGGTGTGTGAGGTAGGAGCAGACTAATTCATACACTGATAGAAGTGCCTGGGTTGGGCCCCCCGTATGTATGTGCTTAAAGATTAGAATTGGCTCCATCTCCTCCATTATATACTGTGAATCCCACTATGATTTTATTAGTTGTTGGGGAGATAAATTAATTCCTAGCCTGGGCTCAGAACTGTCTCTCAGTATTTCAGTGTGTGGGTCACAACACAGTAGAGAGAAATGCACTGTTTTACCCAGCACTTGTTTGCAGATGTTGCTCACATCCTCCTGCTCTCTCATATTACTTGAGTGCCTTTGAGACCCAGCATGGTTTTCATGTGTTGAAGAAGCTTCCCATTGCGACCAAGATCTACTGGGTCCCACAATTGCCTTAAATGGACCTTGATGCCCTCTAACCATGATATGGTGAAATTAACCCCTCTACAAGAGAGGAAAGAATACTTCTGAGAGGTTTGGGCTACAGGTAACTTGTATAAACTCCAGGTTATGGCAACTGAAAAAAAGAGAAACATTTATGTGCAGGGAACATTGTGAAACTTCTCATCATAGCTGCTTTTGTATCTGTGTTGGATGAGGTAATTATGAGCCTAGCCCAAAACACTTTGCATGCTAAAATAGCTCTTTTCCCTTTGGAAAATCTTACTGAAATGCTACCATCTGTAAACAAAGTAAAATAACCCAAATTGCACCTCTGAGAGCCTATTATCTTGGGATTTGGTCACTTCAGGTCACACAATATTCTATGTTACGTCTTGGTTAAGGTGAAGTAACCATCACTATAGTATCTTAAGTACCTTTCAAATAAAGCAATACTAATAAGCTAATAATAAGGTTTTATAGAATATATACCATTTCTCCACTTTGGGGCATGGTGGTGTCAAAACAGACATTTTCCTGAGATAATCAGAAAGCTGGATTGATTTCTTTTGTCCGACTGAACAGTTGTGTTTTCATGAGTTTTACTTTGCTAAATACTTAGCAGTTGCTGTTTATGAAAGTAAGAGGGAGATGAAGAACCTTAATTTTTCATAATAGAAGGACACTTCTCCAAGTGACCAAATTAAGGCTGTATTTCAGAGTCTGATTTTTACACTTTTGTATACTTTTAAATGAGTTATTCCTGAAAAGCAGTTAACATCTTATGGTACTTTGATAATGTACAGCCCCCCCCCCCCAGTTTAATTTCAGTGCCTAACTGGTGTATTTTTCTTATAAAGAAACAAAACAAGACTTGGAAAAGGCAATGTCCATCTCCACATGCAGAAAGTAATAGAAATTTCCACCAGCTGTAACCAGAATGAAGGATTCGTTAAAGCCGAAGGGAAAACTTTGCAGTCTAACATTTTAATGGGTTGTACCACTTCATGTTTTATGTAATCTGATCATGTTGTTCTATGTTTTTAACTTTATAACTAAACGCCTTTAATTTGGACTTTGGAATCAGCAAAGATATAATCAATTTTATTAGCTTCTCAGTTTTAAAAAGCTTGTAAAGTTTATATTTGAACCTGCAATTGAAAATGATCATTGACTTTTTTCCTTCCATCTAAAACAAATTCGAGAATGCCATCATTAATATGTGAAATTTTACAGAGGAGGGATAGTTGAAAACATATGAAATGTAGCAGTTGTAGACAACTGGTATCCTTTCTTGAAGTCTTATCTGGCAAGATGTCAGAACTGAATGTTATAAATTACTATTTTATTTATGAATCTGTTAGGAATTGTGACTCCTAAAACTGATCTAGTAAGAAAAAAGAACAATTACAAACAAGATTGTTATTTACTGCTGGTGGAAAGGTTGACATCAATAAAATGGGAAGAACTGTAGGGAAATAAAATATATATGTATGATCAAAATTCATTAAAAAAATTCCTTCAATTCTAATTATCTTCACTATGTTTTTTACCTCTGGCAGATTTCCTTAGCGTTGGAAGCTGTAATGATAGCTTTTCACTTAAAGAGGAGTGATAAATCTGAAATCAACAACTGTTACTATGATTGGTAGGTTGCTGGAAGAAAATGCTTTCTGTGCAGCATCTTGTCCAAGATTCAATCAGGCTTCAAACCAAAGCATTCCAGTCAGGCAGTTCTCATGGATTTTTAGTAATGAGCAAGATGGGGTGGGGAAATATTTACCAGTGTCTCTAAGGCTCTTGAACTTTGTGTTCCTTTGCTTATTTGGTTTACTATTCTCAATTATTACAACTGTGATTTTCAGTAGATGACTCTTTGCCCATATATAGTCCATGCAACATGTGACAAAGCACATCTTGAAGCAGCAAGCTCTGCTTTTCCCACTTGATTACTTGTGTCAATCGATGGAAGATGTACAAACTCTCCTTTAACTACTCATGATGAGGGAACAAGCTCTTAGAGAGTTCAATCATTCTAGCTCCAATGGCTCCAGGCCTTAGGGAGTACATATGCATGTGCAGACACACAAGATAGTGACCAAGTGCAAAGACAGATGCTTCAGCTCCCATGGTGTGAAAACTAAACTTGGGCACGTTTCTGAAAGATATGGTTTGAGTTAACAATAATGAAGGAAGAATAATGAAAGTCCATGAATCTTTTGTATGCCTAACTGAATTTATTGTCATTCTCCATGGCTTGACATTGACCTAAAAGTAATCAAAGAACATTTTCTTTTCAGCTAATATTCAGTACTTCGTCTTCATTTGGATATGCCGATTTTGACAATTTTAGGTACATATTCTAAATGAGAAAATGAAAGAAAAAAAACAACATACAAACCTACCATGCCATATGAGACAGGGTGGTTAATTTCAAGGTATATTTTTGTCAGTGTGATGCTGAGCATTTCCACAAAGCCATGCTTCCCTCCTTCTGTTAACAGGACTCAGTCTCTGCCCTAGACCCTGCACTAATTTTCTGACCAGACAGTGTATGATTATACACTCTCCTGTTGCATGGGCCATAGTCTTCTAAAATTAGGGTTGCATATGTCTGTGATGAAGCGGCAAAATTTACACAGAAATCTGCAAAACAATGGTTACTCCTACATCCCAGGAAGAATAAGGCAATTTGCTAAAAAAAAAGCATGAAAAAGAAGGACAAAACCTGTCAACCTTTGCAATTTTATCCATGTTCACATATCCATAGCCACAAATTCTTCATCAATTTGTCTCTTGTCCTTTAGTTTATCTACTTGCACTGTAAGAAATGTTTTGCCACTGAGAGCTCTGAAAAAGATCATTGGTATTAACCATTAGTTTAAAAAAATGCTCTTGACAAATCTTCCCATAGAATGAAAATTTATGTTGTACAAGTCTGTGGTAACAGAAAGTGAGTATTAACTATTTTTAATTTGCTTTTCTTTGGCTAGTACTGGATGTTCTGTTTAAATGTCTGAAGTGTCTAAAGTACAGCATTAAGAGAACAGCTGTTTTTTAAAAATATTTAACTTGAGTTCTTATGTCTTTGACAAGTTTTGCATTGAAAATACTTCTTTATAGAGGACTGTACAATATGAATATTCAAATATATAACAGCTTATCTTCTAGTAGAAAGGTCAGCCCAGATGAAAAGGCTTCAGGAAAGAACAACTGATGCATGGGAAACTGATCTACATCCACTAAGGGGATGCTAACTTTGCATATTGATTGTAATAAAATAATGACCACAGTGTAAAATGGGAGTAATTAAATTTAAGAGAGGAGAGCTGTTTTAGATTTATATGAGAATTAAACTCCAGTATGTATCTAGCAACCTATGAACACTGTCATGGAATTTTTCCTACTTATGCACTGATAAATATCTATGTTTCAGATGCATGAGTTTCTATTTAAAAATATTAAAAGCACAATCATCAAGCATTTTGTCTTGTGTGAGACTTGGTGAATCAGAGCTTAGTTTCTGTTTAGGTCTTAGACAAATATTCAGATATAGGATTTTAGGAGAAAAAAAAAGTTTTTGTGAAGACACTTGTTTATTTATTTCTCTTTTTTTAATTGTGTATTTTGAAGTCTTGTGCTTTGAGAGGTAAGGAGCTCATCTGAAAGACAAATCACCTTTTAGTGCCCAAGAGAGTAAGGAGGAAGGAAGAGGCTGGTACTCCCAAAGTTCTGAAGCTTCTTACTGCGCTCGGGGAGCAGGAGACTGGTCAGAGCCCAGTATGGTCATTGCACATGTGGAGATTTCTAGCACCCTGCAACAAGGAAGCAAGATTAGCCCCACAATGTCATTCCAGCCATTCTTCATTGTATGCTAAACATTGGTGAGAAAAAGGGGAGCTAAAAGCCATAGCACACTTCAACCCTGGCTTTACATCCTGGACAGAAATTTAATTTAGCTTGCATTTTGGCTCTATAAAATAAACAAATCTGTACTTCAGAAATGTCAGTTAAATGACGTTTAGTGCTTTTAGTGAGCTCTTCATGGAAGACACTGGATTTGTACTGATTTACACCAGCTGATGAGCTGGCACAGTGTGTATTCTCTGCAGCTTTTATGAGATAATTAATGAATAATTCAAACTTCAGTTCTTTGTATGGTGGTTGTGCCTCAAAGAGGGAATGACTGCATCACTGTGTTGAGAGAGATGTTTTGAAGACTCTTTACTTTGATTGCAAAATTCTGAAATGCTTCTTGGAAGAAATCCAAACAAACCCAAAGTACGGCAACTTCTGGTCAGATTCCCACCCAATTCCAGTATTTCAGATCTGAAAGCTTTCAACATTTTTATGTGTCAATGCAATTAATATCCCCTCATCAGCTCTTCAAGTTGACATATATAATGTCATCAGCATCAGGCATCCTCCTCTCAGTTGCTGCTTTTCTCTTTAACTTTTCCAGTGCAGGCAACAGTCCACGTGCTGAAGTCTATTTGGGATAGTAAAAACCTTACCTTGCTCAGATGGCTTCTTCCCTCTTTTTCCTAGCAGGATGAATGGAGAATTTTGGACAGAGCATATCCCTGGCCTTAGGCTGACCCCATCAAGGGACCAGCTGTAAGACACTCCATTATTGCTGTGAGCAGATTTTGATACACCACTGATCATCCCCAGAATTCTGTCTTCACCCCCAGAATTCACACTCTGGCATAAATAATTTCTGACAGCAATTGTAATGCAAGTGTAATGATGGTGAGAGGTGCCAGTTTGACAGATCTGGAGAGCTGCAGACTGTGAGCCTCATTCTTCTCTTTCATGAGGACACAAATCAGGAATTTGATCCATCCCTATCTACAACATCTGCATACACAGACTTGTCCCCGAGCTGGAGAGATCTGCTCTGAAGCCAGACAGATAGTTTTTAAGCAGGGTAAATATAGCCTTTGGAGGAAGTTTTCCTGTGTAAGGAAGCCAAAGTTGCCTCTTTACAACTGGTTTCCACAGTTCAAACACCATTTTTCTCTGATACATAAATTATTTTACTAGAACACTTTAATACCCAGTAATATTTTAAGTGAATCATGCAGCTGACAGAAGGTTTTTGTGCTAAAGAAGTATGCAGCTGTAAGGTTGAAGGGAATATCAATGGGTAATGTTTTCTAAATCTCTCTATTCTGGATTCTTCTATCCCTCCAAAATTGGGCACAGAATTTAAGACACAATCTTGTCAATTCTGAGAGGGGCTGAAAAAATATTTAATTTCTTTTATGGAACAATCCCCTTAACATAGCCGGAATAAGAGTTGTTTCTTCTTCAAAACACTGTGTTTGACTCATCGTAAGTTCGAGATCTGCAGTAATTCTGAGATCTTGCCTGCTGAACTGTTGCCCAGCCACAAATATTCTCCACTTCATATCTGCATTTCTGTTCTTCTGAAATGGAATTTATCTCACCTTACAAAACCCACTCAAAAGCTAAACATTTTTCTATGCAGTTCCTTGGGCTTCATCTAGTTGCAATGCAGAGACACAGGAGTCTCTAGAGGGCAATTCACCCCAGCTGTCCGAGATGCCTGGATTTCACATGAACTGTTGCAACTTGTCCTTCAAGAATTTCATTGTGTTTGGACTGTTTCTTCTCCCAAGATCCCATTGAAATCTGACATTGTAGTCTGAGTGCTCATCAACATTTTCACCTTGGTGTCATACATGTAGGATATAAAAATCCTATTTATAGTACCTTTCTCCAAGTGGTCTCCTTTATTGATAGGTATGCTTAAAGTGGGATTTCCAATTAGCTGTATAAGACATTATTGAAATTTCACCCAAACTCTGATTCTCTATTTTGTTTATAAGAAATAACGTCTGTGTCAGGACATCTTGCAGAAACTATTTCTATAGTCTCTATATCAAGGAGACTGGTAACCATGTCTGAAAAATAAATTTGGTGATCTTGATGTGATTTATTTTTGATACATCTAAAGAATTATCCTTTTAATATATTATATTCTTTTGTATTAAATTTATTTTAAATAACGATTGAAAAGGTGTCTCTCTGGTCTTCTAACTCCTGCTGTTAAAGTATGGGGAGATTGACTTTTCTGAGGTTCATACCGTTATCCATGAATTCCTAAAAATAATCATGGCTGGTTCAGGTTGCTCAAGATAACTTCTTCGCAGTGAACTTGATGGTATGCAACTTCTTTCAGTCTTTAAACATGTTTTTCCCCTTTCTGATCTCTTTTTCNTTTTTTTGTAAATGATCTAATTAATTTTGTGATTAATGCTGACACAGTTACAAATTATTGCAAACAGTGAAACAACTAACAGTATTGGTCTGCCTTCTCTGTGAAATTTTCTTCTTGATAAAGAGTGAATAACTGTTTTCTTCAGATTGCTAATGTGTAGGTGGATTTTGTTCTTCCTGTATATTCTTGCAGTAGCTTTTCTAGTTTCATGCTTATGTTCCTTTTTCCCATCTTTAGTTGCTTTTCCTGGATCTCAGTTTATATGATTCCTTTTCAACCTTTTCATCCTTAAGACGTTCCTAATGGAGCCATATCAGCCATTCACTCTACTTTTGCTCTATTCCTCTCTTTCAAGTTGTCTCACTTAGAAAATCCTATTTTCTTGTCTTTGATTTCCTGTTCCTTTCCCTGAAAAGATCTCCCAGTTCCTTGAGTTTTTGCTTTAGCCATGGTCCCTGTTGTGCTATTGTCCCTATTAAAGAAAATTCCATGATTTCTGATCTGATCTTCTCAGACATGACCTAAACTAACCTCTCCTTTTCTGACACTTTTGCTTTCTGAAGTAACAAATTGTCCTCCAGGTATGCTGCAAATATACATTCCCATCCCAACTGAGAGTTAGTCAAAAAAGTCACTTATCTCTAGCAGGTCTTGTGTTTTGAATGCTTCAGAAGTTTGACATCAGAAATCATCACTCACCTCTTCCTTCTTGCTATGTATTTATAGTATGTTGTGGTGTTGACATGCCCCCTTTCTGTTGACCTTCTTTTCACCAAGAAATACAGGAGATCTTCAGATATGTTTCCTGCCTTCTCCTGGATATCAGAGCAAGCATATTTCCTTGTTCTTTGTATAAAAATGAATTTCCCTGATTTTTAAATTCTGGTTTTTTTCCTCACGAAGTTTCTGAACCAGTATTCAGATCCTGCAACTTAGCATACTGTTTCTTGTGATGCATCTTTGCAACACCACTTTCCATTAGAAAGCTTCAAGGGGGTCACAACAGGAATAAGAGCAGATTTAAAACTGAATATAACATTTTATAAATGCTACAGAAACTTAAGGATATTTTGTTAAAAAACTTATTTTTCCGGTCTTATATCAATGATAGTAGGGGACATCTTTTTGCTAATATTCCTTCCATAATTTTCATTCTGGATTCTATATTCATTTTGAATCAGTAATTATTACAAGGTATAAAACCTTCACATTATACACAATATCACAAAAAAAAACAAACCAAAAAAACCCAAACCCTACTATTGAATACTGTATTCTTTGTAAAACTTTTTTCTTCCTGTTGCTAAGGGTAGAGGATGCACAACGATGAAGAGATGTAAAATAAGTTAGTTTAATGTACGCATTTCTGCAGAAATAAATCAGTCACTAGAGAATCATTCTCTTGGAAACCAAACAGTGCGGGTGAGTAAAGAGGTTTGGGAGTAGGGATAATCAGCCATGGCTACATCTGCAGAGTAAAGACCAACAACAGTCTATCCCAGAGCATTGTGTAATACAACAAAAGTCTCCCCCTTAACCTTGAATCTATCTTTGTTTGAGCAAAGTCCATATTTAGTTCATTGCTCCAAACACAAGTGTTGGTTTATAAAAAAAAAATAAAAGGTCAACCTGAGTCCAGCTGACCCCTTTCTTGCTTCCCCTCACACTCAACTTTTTTTTTAAAAAAAGATCAGCATGTTACAAACAACTCATATGTGAAACAAATCTGGACATGAGCAGAGAAGGAATGCAGCATGATCCTTGCTGCCATTTAATCTTCCATTGTGCTTCCCATGAGACCAGACTCCAGCTTCAACGCCATAATTAAATAAAGAATTATGAAACACCCCCTGCCTCAGCTGGAATACTCTCTCTCTTCTCTAGACTCCGCCTGTGAATATTGGTCAGACAACACTGAATATCCACAAGAAACTTCGCCAACATTTCTCACATTGGAGCTCGGATTTTATTTTCTGCTGTCCTAAACAATCAGATGACTGCTTATGGCTTTCTTGTCCTCTTCTTTGTGCCTTTTTCTGGGATGCTTTTTGAGGTAGTGTGTTCCTCTGATTGCTGCCATGGTTGATGTCACCTGCTCCTGGCTCTCCTGTCTTCACAGAATATGTCCACAGGGCTGAAGGAGGCTTGAGTTGTCTTGTGATCTTGTTACAGCTAGTTGGGTAGACCATTACATAGTCAACTATTCCTCCTGATGCAAAGCAGATGTTAGGGCTGCTTTATTTCTTCCCCGGTTAAAATAATTTTTGTTGGACCAGGGGACCAGGAGCATAGCCTCTAGTCAACATCTTCTCATCTCATGTTTTGTGATTCACCCAGAGATCACAGAATCATAGAATGGTTTGGATTGGAAGGGACCTTAAAGATCATCTAGTTCCAATTCCCCTGCTGTGGGTGAGGACACCTCCCACTAGAGCAGGTTGCACAGGGTCCCATTCAACCTTGTCTTGAGTCCATCCAGTGATGGAGTGTCCACAACTGCCTTCTGTCCTAGATCTCATCCTGCCTTTCAAAAGGGATTTCTACATTTATGCCAGAGGGCAGCAACCCTGTTTCATATTGATCATCTCCACTGTTCCAAAAACTAGGTGCTGAATGAGAAATGTCTCAGAAGAAAATGAAACCTGTTGTTTTTTGGTTTCATTTGTTGTTTGGCTTTCATTTCTTTTTTTTTACAGCTATTATCACCATGATAAAAGAGAAGACAACATCTGTTGGAAATTTCCTTGTATATAAAGTGAATTAACAAATGGGTAAATACAGTGACTTGTAGTTAATACAATGATGACTTGCAATGGAAATTTATGAACCTCTGGAAGTTCAGTCTATCAATTCTTAGCACCAATATTAGCTTTGAGGTCAAACAGATGCAATATCTTGAATGCACATATCCAGTAGGATGTAGCGATATAGGAAAACTGTTCATAGATAGGATATGACATCCTTTGAGTGGATCATGCATATATGCCTAAGTACTGAAATCTTTCCTGATTTAAGAAGAGAGCATTGCTTTGTCTGTGATGTCAGGAATGCAGCTGACTGGAGCATGAAAACACAACAGAGAGAACAGACTCTTCAAAGCCACATAATTACTGGATGTTTTCACTATGCCTGGTCCTGAAAGTAACACTTGCTTAATTTTCCAGCTAGAAAAAATTACAAATCAACTCTGAAATAATTCAGAGAGTTTCAAACTTTTAAATTAAGGTTGGTTCCTTTAGTACTATTTTTATTTGATCAAACTTTATTTTAACTTGAAACTTTGCATTTATAAAAACCTAGAAGCTTTTTTTTCAACCATACTCTCTCCTTTCTTTGCCAAATCACATATAACAGCTGCAGACTTTATAACATTATATAGATGTTCAAACTGGCTGTAAAAGATTAAATATAATATTCCAGTGCATAGAACAACTGGTATAAAGAATAACAAAATTGAATTGACTAAAGGTTGTACATTTAATCTACCTTTGTTAATTGAAATCTTCATCAGGGAACAGAAAGAATCTGTTCTCCTTGCAAGGTGCTGTGGTGGAGGTAGTAGTTCTGGAGAAAAAGTACAATGTGAGCAGAATTCCCTCTGGAGATATCTGGCTTGAGAAGAAGACAAAACTATAATTTTACTTTAGCTCATGGCTCCCCCTTAAGTAGGTTGGGAGTTAGGGAATTCTGTAAGAAAAGAAAACCTGGAGGCCATTTACTGTTTTGTTCCAGCTCTGCAGTCCCACTGGGACTCAGCTATGTGCCAACATCGTAACAGATAAGACAGTGGGAAGAGAGAGCCAAGAGTGAATAAGCTCACAGCTTGGGGATACTGTGCTAAAGAAGATACATTTTGCAACGTGCACTGCTCTGCCCTTTTTGCATCTATTCTACATTTAACAACATATGATCTGTTTTCACGATGATTTCCTTCTGGAAGTCATTCTCACAGCCTGATCTGTGGAGGTGTTAAGTGCCTTGAACTTCCACTGACGTCAGCAGGAGCCAAGCACACAACACCTGAGATGGGGCCCAGTGCCCTCCCCAGACACCATCCCAGCTGATGACATTTAGACCCTTGCAGGAGCTGGCCTGTACTTTAGTATCAGCGTATCTGCCCCTACGTGTTCGTCTCTCTGCTTCTGGTTGCAAGCACTTCTATGCACACAACTATAAATACAACTGCTGAGTCCTGCAAATGTTATTTATCTGTGGCTTTCATTAAAATCAGGACAGCTTACTACCTGTGGCATTTAAATGCAGTTGCTGGACTTGCTGGAGTCTCCCATGGGCAAGCCATTGCTTTTGCCATCTGAGCTTTCCATCTGGTACAGCAAGGGTTCAAAATGGACTTTTTCACTGCCTGGACCAATTGCTAAAGTAACCGAAGGACAATGTAATTTTGAATGCTTCCTTCCTGCCTTGCTACTTGCTCTTCCTTCAGCACCACCAATTTTCTTGGTTCTCATCTGTCCCTAAGCTTTAAGTCCTAAGCTGCTTGAAACCATAGAAGAGCAGAGATAGCATTCTTAACACGTGTTGGGAAGGTGAAAAACACTTCCTTCACGAGAAGGTCTAAACAGACAGAGATTCCTCCAAGGGAAGGAACAAGTTTCCAGCATCTTCTAGAAAAATGAAAATTTTGCTGGATAACCAAGGCATTATTTACATTTCATTTACGTAATAGTCTGACTTTTTGTTGTGTTTTGTTTTGTTTTGTTTTGTTTGTTTGTTTGTTTTTCCTCGTATGATTTTATTGATTTCACATCTGAATGTAAGTTTTCAAAATGCCTTGGCAAGAGACCCTGAAGCAGAATGAACTCTCAGAAAAGATGAAGAGGAGAAAAAGGGAGTGGAGGATGCTCCTTTTAGAGAAGAGGACTGAATAAGTGTGTCACCATGCTGCAGGCTCCAACTGCATTGCCCAGGTGCTGCCAAAGTATCAGAGGGGAGAAGAGGTGATGTGAGGATGAGCTCGGAAGAGTTCTGATCAGGAGCTGAGATGAGAACCTCCCTATGCAACTACTATAGTTTAGTGTCTGGTGAAACTATTGCCATCTGTTCTTAAACGTAACTGGTTGTGTTGAGCTACACGCCTGTCTGAAAAGCTGCTAAACCTTCAGCAGCCCAGTGATGGCAGGAAATGGAGCTGCTCTGTTTTCTTGGTCCTCGCTTCTGTTTCCTGCCTGGTGATTTCAGCTAGGCTCAGCAGTAAAAATCATGGAAATTGCATGTCCCTGAATGCCTCCAAGCTTGGATACTGAGCTGGAAGTGGTACAACGAGGAAGGTATAATCATGACTTCCTCAGTAGCCAGTCCTAGCTACAGGAGAAGGAATGGCCCAGAGCTGTTGCCAGAGCATCCTGAAAGATGGGAGTTTTTTCAACAGTTAATTATTCAGCTTTTCCAAGCTAGTGTTATGCTTCTTTTCCTTGGCCTGCTCCCCCAAGAAAATCCCGTTTGTTTAAAAATATTGCTTATGAGTGGGGAAGCATTGCTCTTTCTCAAGTATCCAGATGGTGCAGTTTAGGTCATGTCGACCAGATGCAGAGATTCCAGGACTAGAAAAGACCCAAGTGGTGAAATCATATGTTCCAGATCATCAGCTGAAAGAAGACTTATAAATTGGAATCTGGAATTAGTTTAATCATGTTCACCTGGGGCTGCATTTGAGCTATTTAATCTCTCTGCTAAACCTGCATTGCTTGGGCACAGTACTGCACAAGTGGGAATATGCCTCACCCAGAGCAAAAGCAGTTTGTAACTGGTCAGGTTGAGTGTCTCTTCACTATCCACCTGTCCACTCATGATTCTGGCATCAGCATGATTAGAACAAGTTTGGTCTACCTACTTCTGCTACCGCCCTTCATTTCCTAGGTTTCTGGGAATGTAGCTGGATCTGTAGATATTAAAGATTTCCTTAGCAGTTATTGATTACAGACTGTTTTGTGTTTTGGTTGGGTTGTTTGGTTCTTTTTTTTGTCTGACAGTGATCATACAGAAGCCTTAAGGTCTCTTCTCCATCCCACTTCTCTCCTTTCTTCTCTACTCAGTGTTTAGCACACCTTCCTTCATTTCATGTTCTAACTTTTTCCACCTTCAGATATTCTTTCCTTTTCACCTCCCAAATTAATAAGTTTGGATACTGATAAAGCAAGTGATTGCATCTGGACGTCCTTTGTAGTTAAAAGAAGGAAACTGATACTTTTAGCATGTGATTCATCACGCCTACCTTTAACTGTTTGCATTAGGATAAGACTAACTGTACTCTAGAAGTATGTACATTTGTTTGGGTGAATCCCAACCTTATTGACTACTTCCACCTCCTTTGCCTTCAATGGGACTCACCATTTCTGGCTACCACTTCCTCCATCTCTCACTATTTCATAACCTCCTGAAGGTATCTTATTCTCTACAGTCTACCCATAGCCCATTGTTCATTTTTACTTTTTCACTTTCCTCTGAATTTAACTCTTCATATAACTTTTCTTTTAACTTCTGCATCACAGGTTGATTTCTAGACACACTTCTGATTACCTGACTCAGGAGATTTGACTACATTTCAGGCCCCTTCCCTGTCTTCTTCTGTTCTGTAAACGCTTTCTTCTTCAAAGCTCTTTCCTTGGGGATCTTGTAAATATCTGAACTGTTTTTTAAACATTTTTCAACCTTTTGCTGTTGTTGGTAGTCTTCCTTGATATATGCTCCTCCTTGTCTTCCATCACTCTCCTCTTGGTTATCTTCCACTTTCATAGTTCTTATTCTCTTGTCTGCTCATTTCTCTTGAAACTCAGGAGATATTGTCAAATTCTTACCTTCCTTTTGCTCTTTTCCTTCCTCACTTAATTTGGAGACACAATTTGACCCCAGAGATGCAGCAAAACACTATCATTAGAGCTTTCAGAATCGAGGCTCCATGTTCTGTGATTTAGCCTGTCATCTCCTTTACCTCTACTTAATCAGGGGGTTGGCTGTCACCTCAAGCACAACTTGCTGTCTCAAACTTCACTTCACTGCCACTGACAGCAAGTCACATCCCTTTCTGACACATCTCTCCTTCATGCTTCAGCTTTTTCTCCTGCTAAATCTGTCAAATCTCCCCAGTCTGTGTATTAACAGTGCACTGTGTTAATGAGGTATACTAGCTGTCATGATGAATTGTGTCAGTTAACTGATGATGATGTAAAAAGCAAAGTGGAAAGATGATAGTAGCCAAATGCAATAACACAGATCCCAAAAGTTTTCTCTTGTACCTGTGGAGGGAAACAACTTGCCCAATGTAGAACTGACCTGCCCAAAATGAAACATTTGTTAATCAACTTACATCTGTAAGAAACATTAATATTTTACAAAGTTAGAGCCTACACTATGCTGCTTATATCATTCACTTGAATGTTAAAAGCAGTATTTTTATTGAATGTCTCACTGAAACAGATCCTAAATTTCAGCTGGAGTTTGATAGTCTATAATTTTTCACTTATTTGACATATGAACCTGCTGACAACTTGAGCTGCTATTTTTCTTCAGCATCCCTTAGCAAAAACGACGTGAATTTCCTGGGGTGATAGGCATCACACACCTTTCTCTGCTTAAGATTGAAGTCTGTGGCAGGCAGTACAGATGAAAGTTTATTAAACTAGTGGAAGAAGAATCCATATACAATTCACAGTCTGAAGTCCAAAATCATATACATCTAAAAGAATGCTTCCTTACTGAAAAATGAAGCAGTTTTATGTTGCTCTAGTCCTATGTAAAACTAATTGTTTTTTCCAGTCATTTCACTTGTCCCTTTATTTAGGTTTGCCTTTTTTTTTTTTTCCTTTTTTTTTTTTTCTTCCTGTGTTCTCTTTCTCTCCAGAAATGAGCTAAATGATACTTTGCTAATTTAAAAATAATGAACAGTCTCTTGCTGGCATATGATGACCAGGTGGGCACATTTCACTTGAACTCCGATCTCAGGCCAGTTATGTAACATGTTTGGATTATCATTATTAACACATTCAGATTCTCTACAAGTAGGAGTGCAAAGAGAAAAAGGGTCCCATGACCTTCAGATGGATTTCAGCATATCCAGACTCCATCACCCTCCAGTTGTACAATAACATGTCCTGCAGCAGCACTGGGTGGAAAATGCAATTCCCAAATCTCTCAGAACATCTAATAAGTTTACATTCAGGTTCCTGGTTTGAACAAAGATTCGAGGAACCTTATTTTATCTGAATATTTTTCACCCAGCCTTAAAATAACACCCGTTTTTGTTTTGCTTTAGAAGGAAAAAATTCTTAGCATGTGTGTGACTCAGAAGAAAACCTGGTTTATGCAATATGTAAACTATGAATCATTGGTGGTTTACCACATTTATTTCACTGCACATGAGATGTGTTGTTCAGTTAAATTTGGTAAGTCTTATTACCTAAAGGTCTGATTCTGCAGCCCTTGCTTGCACTGACACCTGTAGAGAAGCCATTTGCAGACCTTTTTTTTTTTAGTGACAGGGAGCTGAAGCCAGCCGGTTCATATCTATGCCTCAGGGCAGGGGTGCTGAATTTGTCCCTCCAGGAAGAGCAACTTTCAGTGAACAGCACAGTTCAACAGCTTCAAGAAAGACCCAGACGGAATTATGAGTGCATTTCAGAAACTGGAATAAGCTAACATCCTTCCAAAATGAGAGGAGACTCAAAACAAATAGAATGAGAAAGCTGATATGTTTCAAGTCACAGTAATCTTGTTGTAATTGGGTGGTCTCAGCAAAGCTCTCTGTCCATCCTTCAGTGCATGGCCACAGAGGGATACCCTGGATAGCTGTAAGTCACCTATTCCTCCTTCTAGGGTCACACCCACAGTTGTTAATTGTCCATTCTGCTTCTTAATTTTAAGAAAAGCTGTTTAAAGTGTACTTTGATATCCTGTAGGGAACAGGCCTATACTGGCAAAAGATGGACCAGATGATGTCATCGTCCCTTTCTATCACAGATTCCTGCAATTTCTTCTCTGTATTTTCCTGTTAACCTTGATAGTGCCCAACTGCATGATACAAGTAGCAGCTCACAAAGCAGTCAAAAATACAGGCTTGACAAAGCATACCAAAAAAACCTCAGAGCCTTTTCTTTCCTAACTAATGAAGAATAAAGTAAAAGAGTACTCTGGAAAAAAAATGGCATTTGTGTTTTGATATACTGGCAGATATTAAAAGCTTCCGGTAGACAGGAATCCTGGCATGCAGGTTTGGTGAATGACTCATAATGTACTCAGGCGATGGACAAATGAAGTTGGATGAACAAAGAATCAAACTACGTTGTGATTCATCCCTTGAAATGAAACTCAGGGCATTCAGGAGAATGCTATCTATTTTTTACACTTAGTACTTCTTTGGTGACTAATGAGGCCCAATCCATCAAAAGAACAGCTTTGATATCTAGACACTATATTGACTTAGAAAGGGAACCTTACCAGAAACATTCTTGTAGACAGGTCAAGGTCAGAATCCATGTTATGGGCTGTTTAACCTAAAGAAATGAATGACTTTTGGATTTAGCCATTATTTCAGTAATGAGAATGATGAGGCTGATGAAAGATAAACTGAGTAGGACATTTTTTCAAGCAAATTGATAAATGAAAAGATATTTTATACCATTAAAATAATGATAATCAAGAGGATGAAAATCATTGGTATCTGGTTGCTAATCATTATGCCATATGCTCGCAAAGCTTCAGAGTTTATGTATTTGGTTCAAAATGTTTTACCTGGATAAATGTATTTAAAGGTTTAATGTATAAGATTTAGTGCCCTACAAATCTTCACAGCAGCTGACAGCTTCCTTGCTGTTCGAGGAGATGAGCTGGGAAGATGGAAAATAAAGGTGTCCCTAGGGAGGGCAGATGGGGTGAGAATGATGAGGGAAAGGGATTTATCATGAGATGATTTGAGCTGAGATTTAGGGTGAGAATTACCAAACAAGATAGGGACTTACAGACGTCACTTCTACAAACTAGGACTATCAATAAGTACACAAACACCAGACTGCAGTAAGGAAGAAGGAAAGTTAATGTCTTGGCTATAGAAAAGTGCTCTGGAATTTAACTTGCTTTAGCAGACAGACAAATGTTGTTCATTTGGGAGGTGTGTGAGGGGCAGGATGGGAGGAAGTAAGGAGCTGCAGTGCTCTGGAAAACCTGAAAAAGTATGAGTGCAAGCTCTGTGACTTTCAGAAAAATTCATCCAAAGGGTATCTGAAACACAAAACGCTCCTCAGACCATTTTCTGATCTTTCCTTAGGGCCGTATTTTGGGCTCAGAGAACATGTCCATATATGCTAGCAATCAAGCAGTTGCATCTAAAGCTCTGGTTTCTCTCATGGTTAATCTCTTCCCTTACCCTCAGCTCTAGTCCTACCATGAAGTCATTATGCTAAACCTCTGACATCCCAGTAACTTCCATAGCAACAGAACATGACATCCTAAACACAAGATTAGGCACTTAAGCAGAGCCTGCATAAAAGAGGAAATCAAGTTGTGAGGGTGAAGGCTGTCAGCTGGACACACATGACACACCTGCCTGCCCTGCTCCAGTGAGGGAAAAACAAAGCTGCAGTAATAAAAGCTGGTGAACTGAGACCCAAGCTGGTGATTCAGTTTGTGGCACTCCAGGGAGGCATTGCTGGATCCCTGCTATCCTTCACCACAATTTTTGTCTGGTTTCCTTCTGCCAAAATGCTGCATACTCAAGCTGTATGCTATCCCATACATACTTGAGCTGCTGCTATCCTTCCATAGGTTAGGCTTGAGCACAAACAAAAACATCACCATAGCTAAGCAGGACTATAATGCTTCCTGTACTCAATGTTCTTCAGCCAGATTCATGGTTAGATGTAATCTAAAATGGTCATACAGTAATTTAGACCCTCTTGAAATCACATTCCCTTATGAAGTTAGATTTCCTGAAGATAAAACCCTGTTGATGTGGGAAAGTTTTACCAGTTACATAGACAAAGTTAAGCTGGAGTAACCACACCCTGAATATCTTTTGAATATGTGTCGACTCCTTCGGTTGTACGAATGACCTTTTCAGTTTAGCCTATACCTCTTCTTATGCTAACCAGAAAATTCACATCAATATTGTACTAAGGGAGTAACCTACTATCTGAGAAAAGACACCTTTAGTGAATTGGTAACATTAGCAGCCCAGATGCTCCAAAAAATCTCTGAGGACAGGTGGGTACCTCTGAAAGGTGAATGAGAGTTTCACAGTTATGAGCCTAAACACTGTTGTCAAACTTGTGCTCTGAATCTATCACCTTTGTTTAATACAGATTGTTTTTTTCCATCAGCCATCTAATTATTTTGTCTAGTCTAATTTAAATAGAAAATAGGTGGCATATCAGATAGGTAGTCAATCTTTTCTAACTTGAACTAGCCAAAAATTAGTATCAGATTAGTCTTGGCTGGTTCAGGAAGGTCTTTGTAGTCCTACAGGGAGACCAATATTCCCAGAGGACAATCAGTGCTGTTGTGAGAGTAGATTTTCTTAGGGGCAGCTGAAAGAGTATTCTTGACACAAGGGTCCCTGTACAGCATTATGTCTTTTCACAAGGCAGCCAGGTCAACTACTGAAAGAATAAGATCTGCCAGATCTTGTAAAATATGGACAAAAATATGTATTCTCTTCTGGCTGAACTCTTGGAAATCCTTGATGGGTTTTGGCTAAGAAGTTTTGAAAGACTGTTTTGTTAAAGGCAGCTTAAAATTCATTCTGAAGCAACTTGAGTGTTAAAGTTTAATAATTTTCTGAGCTACTGAAAACACTTATGGTGGGGAAATTGCTGCACAAACTTAATCATAGTTGGTACTGTTGATGGTTGATAAGGTAAATCCTTGTAGCTAGATACAAGTGATTTCTGTGTGTTATAGATATGGATACTCTTAATGTACAGATACAGATCTAATCTGCCTGGAATTCATGAGTTTATGGCCTCTGTTGTACCTTGTGATAGTCTTGGTAAATAGTCCACTGATTAGTGGTGTTTTTGTTGGACTTGTTTTCATGGATTGCCTTCTTTTTCTTGTACTACACAGCAAGCTCAGGGGGAGTCTGTAGCTTAATTAGTTTTCCTATCTTGATCAGAATTCAAGTTTAGATCCAGTTAGCCTAAGTTAGACGTTTAACTTGTCCCTGTATTGTATGAATCTGATGAAGCATCTTTCCCAAAGTATCTGTTCCACTTTCTGTTGTAGTTAACAGAAGAGGAGGGGTGACTTTGAAGGTTTCCAGAAGAGACTCTAAGTGGTCAGACCCTTTCTCTCTGCAGCCCTTCAAAGACAGCTGTATTTCTCCTTCTGACTGTAAAGGGAATTTAAACACTTAACCGAGTGTCACTAGGTGACTAAAATTTAGGTGCCAAGTGAGTACTTGAACAAAACCAGTGTAAGTATTTCTCAGATTTACGGAGTTTAACAGTATATGAATACATATATAGGTATATATATACACATATATATTTATATATGCTTTTATCCAAGTTGGCATGTTTCTTTTGAGATAATTATATTTATAAAAATCAAAAGTTTATATGGAAATGTGCCAGGTAACATTAGGTTTGTATCTCTGATTTCCATTTTGATCCAGTTCACAAATGTCATGATTCTAAGAAGCACTAGCTCTCTTACCTCTTATTAAGTTTGCTGATCTGGCCTCACTCTGTCTGGTTTGCATTCTTTTTTAGACATCAGAAATTTACTGCCAAAAAGTAGCACATTTCAAACTGCACAAGTTACAGAAGCAACAATAGATGATTCATTGGTTGAGCTTTAACTTGAGTACTCAGCAAGAAAATACCATGCGGGGATCTTTGTGGTAAGGACAGCAGATGCAATGCTTTCCTTCTGTGCACAGTTACTTATTGCAAATTGTAGCTTTCAAGTCTTGATTGCACTGTAAAGAGGTGTGTCTCCACCATTGTCCATGTACGGTAAAGATGTAAGATAAAATCCATGCTTTATATTTAAACCACCCCTTTTGCCTGCCAGTGAACAGAAGCCAAGAAAAATAGTTGTATTTCACAAAGCCAAATGTTTTGTGCGCAACTTCTTCTGAAATTAAACTGCTACCTAAATTGGGTAGCAAATATTAGTTCTAGCCAGCTATGGAAGAAAAACGAACTTGATTTCATCTTTTAAGCTCACCACAACACTTTAAATGGTTCCTTCTGTCATTTGGATGGAAAAAAAGCATTTTATGCTAGCATATATTTATTCTGAAGCACTAAAATATCAAAACTTATGAAAAAAATAAATAAAAGCTGTTCACAAAATATAAACATGCAGTATATATTTCACATGTTTTTCTGTCAAGACACAAAACCTGAATCCCTCTGGCTAATTTTGGTAATTAAATATCCCATGACAGTCTTCATCTGATAGTGTCAGACTTGTGTATTCTGGCAGAAACCTGAATGTTGAACTCTTCTTCATGTAAGAAGACACATCTCAAACGTCATTTTGGTTCCCAGTTTAACCAAGCACTAGTTATGTATTTGGTTTTAAAGCATATAAATGGGCCCATTGAAACTGATGTGCTGTGAGAGTTATACACTAGACAAATGACCAGATCTGAGTTTGACTGTGGCTGTGCAACTTAACAGGAGCTAATGGTATTGCCGAGATATAACTGAGGGCAGAATTTGGCCCTGGTCCTGTGCTTGTCATAACTTACCATACTAAGCTGAATGCTAAAGGTTTTATACAAGGAACTCTATGCAGAACTTCTGATGATTAATGGGATCTGGATGCAGAAATTCCTGTGGGCTACAACTGAAAATTCATTCCTCTGTTTTGATGGCTGTTCATTTTAATATCAGACTTTGATACCACATTGTGCCGACAACTGTGGAATGGTCTGGCTACTTATATTTACCACTTAGTACTTCTGGAGGCTCGTGAAACCATTATGGAAGCAAGGCATTGTGAGCTGTGTGAAATTCCAAAATACCCAGAAGCTTAAGGCTGCTGTTTACTTCTTCCCTTGAATTTTGACAAGTCCTGAGAGATGATGTTTAAGCTTCTGTAGAGAGTATTAGTAAACTTGAAAGGAAGGTAAGAAAGGATAATTCTGTTTATATAGGCATTGGTATGGCCGTGGAAGGGAATTAATAACATTTTCATTTGGTAACTTACACAAAAACATAACCATGATCCATTATATTGGGAAAGGTAAACTCCAGTTAGCTCTGGTTCTTGTATGGGATGGGAAAGCGCAGCATTATCCCAATGGGACTTTTGAATCAACTCCAGACATTATGAGCTGCTAATTTGCTGTCAGTACAATCCCAAAGGCTTTCCTTCAGATGGGGCTGGCAGAAACAAGAGTGTGAGCTGGAAATCTTAACGAGATGAAGGCCATTTTTAGCTTCCTTCCCCCCCTCCATCTTTTACCAGTAAACTATTCATTTTAAAATTTTGAGGTGTATTTCTTTGTTGAAGGGCATTCTTGGTATAAAAAAGATCCTATAAAGAGTATCACTTAGTCTGCCCTATGGAGTGGTCCAACTGAACTGGCAGAATGGTGCTATCAAGAAATTTGATCTTTAATCCTTGAACTCTGTGATTATATTTATAATTCCACCAATGTCTCCATATGTGGACATTTAGCACTGTGTGAGTGAAGAGGAGGGAAAGATGTCAGACTGCAAATGGTGCGATTACAGATGCTTGGAGACAGCACTGTTTGCATAGCATAGATGTTACCTGCATGTCTTGTTTCATCAGTGTTTTTTCTAGACAGTGGGGTGCATTAGAAAAAGAATACCTTGCACCCTCATGGAGAAGCAACCAAGTGCTGTAGATTTTTTCTTCTGGTCACCTCCATTTTCTGCTACTGCAGAGAAGATGGGAAAGGGAAAGCATGAAGGAGGCAGCATTTTCAGAAACAAGGTTCATCTACATGCCTGATACAAAGACCAGGAGTGTGGGTAGTTAGGGTCTGGCGACCGGAAGATATCGCGTTGTACGGAAAGATAGGACCCCTCTCACGATAGCCTGATAGCCAATAGTGCGACCCAGGAGTCAACACACTAGGCAAAAGCAAATCATGATTTGTGCCAATACAGCTTAGCAGAAGAAAGCTGCTTTGATGCATTTTGCAAACTATTGGGCTTTGGTCTGTCCACGCTGCACATGTTCATTGACACAATTACCAAATGCTGACCTCAGGTGCAGACCAGCCTCTCTAATATCTGGCTTAAAAACTCCTCTTGGTTTGGGGAAGGGAATATGGGTGAAATGGAGAAGGTTCTAATCTTCCCATAAAATCCAGAGCTTGTCAATACCAGAAGAGAAGTTGCAAAACATGTTGGCAGGAGTGCAACACAAGTGAAAAATTTGTACAGGACTGCCAACTGAATTGCACTCTTTAACTTTGTGAGTCAGTTGCTGTTTTCATAGGGTGCAAATCTGGACCAGTTCTCCTGACTCCAGTTAAGTATTTCAGGATTTATATCTTCTGAGTGGAGCTGAATTTGGCCTTCTCTTGTGAAGACTGGAGTTATACTGTCACTCCACAAACTCAGTATTTTTAGCAGCAGTTGTCACATCTAATCAAACACAAAATTTAGCAGGATGAAGTGAGAAAAGTGCATAGTTCAGGAGTTTAAAGCCAAAATTCCAAACATTTTATCCAGTCTCTATAGTGACAGATAAGTAAAGGAGTTTGTATATCTATAAATGTATTTAAGAGTTATTCCCTTTTATGTTCTTACCAACATTCCATATCTGCAATGTTTAGCAGACACTTCCTATCCTGAGATGAGTTTGTGAAAATAACTACCAAACCCTCAACAATGATATATCTTTAAAGTGCACCATTCACAATGTTAATTCAAAGAGTAGCCACGTTCACTTATCAAGAGGGCAGAGATAATATTATGTTATCTATTTTCCAGTGCAAATACCAGGTCATAAATAGTCACAAATTTTGAAAAGAATCTAGGACCTAAGAGCTGTTCATATATATTAGATGATAAAGGGTTTAATAGAAGAGATTGTAATTGAGGGGAACACATTTGGTCCAGTAGGCTATTCCTTATTGTCTATTCATTACTGATTATTCACTCATCTTTATCTTTAATCCCCCCTATCAAATCTTTTCAGTTCGTCATCAGCTATGGAGATTGGCTGACATATATTTTCCTAGTCCAATATGGCATGAGGCAACATTACAGCTGGAGGTATTTAATGGAAAAAATGACTTATCCAGAGTATATTGTCAGTTATTCAAATGATATCAAGTCAGTGAATCTGAAGAACTGATTCTGAGGCATCCATTTTTCCATGGATTTAAGGAAAAGGCTTGGGATAAAGCAAGAGGTATTAAAGAGGTGAATTAATTAAGAATCCTAAATTCTCAGAGAGTATCTTGAAAAAAGCAGTAAGTACAGCCTTCTGTAGTCATTAGTTAACTGTGGGGCTATTTGGAAATTCATCTTTAGAGTTCAGTTACTGTCATGAGACTCATTTGTTGAGAAGTTTTAAGTCTGTGTTGCAAAGAACAGCACAGGTGTACCAAGTGAGGCTGTGATCTTGTAATCCAGTTGTTCTTAGAAAAAAAGCTCAAGTTTTACAGCTCCTAAAGCAAAGAGGCAAATATCTGTGACAGGAGACTTAAGATGAGACTGATGTGAGGTTCCAGATTAATAGTTAATTCTTTAAGATCTAATTGTAGTTGGAGATACTCAGGAAGGCAAACCTCAAAGTTGTGCCTATTTTTTTCTTGAGGTTTTTCAAAGATCTCATGTTTTCTAGTTACTTCATATACATCTTTCTAAAATGGATGTATATATACAGTTGCAACTTTTCTGTGCTTATCACCCCCACCCTTACATTGTCCCACTGGTATTTGTAACTGAGGTTACAGTAACTGTACAGCCTGACTCACTGCACACATGCTAAAAGGGGTTATGCTTGCTGATTTCAGTGGCTTTTCAAGAAGCCTCGAGGACCCAAATGAATTCTGCCTTTTCTCCATTTCATTTCATACTGGGTCTTGAATGGCAGAAATGTGGAACAAGATAGTCCATTTGGCTGCACGTTTTCTGAGTTTAAATGATGTGAGTGAGCATGCTTTAGCATGTGTTTGAGTATCAGTAATTTGCAAACAGGCGGTCTCTGTGGGAAAAAAACCTCATAGCCAAAGTAAAAGCTTTTTCTGTAAAATTTTACCTGATAGTTCATTTTTTTTAAAATCCTTTAAACATCATGGAAAGACTAAAAGTTTACTTGTAGGAGTGGGTTGAGGGACTGACGCAGCAGTACCTTGTTTCCACTGGACATCTAATATGGGAGAAAAAAAGCATGGAGAAAGGTGCGTGAAACATGACACATATGTCATTAGAGAAATACAGGATCTGAGATAAATAAATTTCAAGTGAATTTATTTGGCTGTGTGTCTAGCTGGGGAGTATTTCTCTGCTTGAAGTGGGACAGATCACTGTGAGAATAGGGGCTGACATGAGAGTCCCAGTGACAACTCACTTGGTGACAGAGCCGAAGGAGCTCTGCCATCCTTGTGACCTTTTTCCATTCTGAGCAACAAGCCACCAGCCTCCAGAGGAGCCTCAGACCACCTCAGGGTGAATTCAGTGATTCAGGTTGCTGACAATGTGTAGGCTGTGTTTTCCTGTTCCTTCACTCAGTACTTATCTGAATTTCTGCTATGAATGTTCACAGATGTTTACATGAAGCACATCCACATGCAATGTCCCTTCTCACGCACCTTGCACCTCCATCTCCCCAGGACACATGTATCCTTCCTCTTAAGAGAGGCTTATCTGTCCCAAGCCCTCTCCCATCTGCAACTCCAGTTTCTCACTGCAGCCCTGGCAGACAGCCCCCTCCCTATATGCTCCTTTCACTTCCCAGTTTTGTCCCCCTCCAGGGACCTGTGCCCTGGTGGGTTGTTTTGTTTGCCCTCTCCCTTACTTCCTCTGCTTTTCCAAAGCACAATCCTGTCATGTCTTTGGCTGTCATTTGTTGTCCTAGAGCTGCCAGCACCAGTTGTCATTTTTCAAGTCTTAAGGATACCTTCACATATATGTGAACCCATCCCACTGGATACTTCTCCCAGATCAGCAACAATTCTAACTGTATTTTGCAGGAGGTGACTTTTGAATCCCATCTCACTGGGATCTCCATGGAGATCCTGCTTCTTTCCTGGTCCATCTTCCTACAGTATTTCTACCAAGATTGTTGTTAATACATTGAGTAATTTATTTTCCTTCTGTATTTCAGGTTGTCTTCCCTCCATATATCACTCATAGACAAGTCTGTCAGATCTCTTTGGTTGTCCTGTTATCTGAGATCAGTGTTGTACAGCATGGCCTGTAATGCATGAAATTGGAGCAAGCTGTATGCTTATGCCGTGCGGCATGGCTAATCATTCTCAAATGCTATCATCAGTTATCTTGGAGGAGTTAAAAAAACAGAAAAAGACTCAGGCAGCCTGTGGCTGATTTAATCTTTAAAATCAGGAGAGACTTTGCAGTGATTAAAGAGCCATTTCCTGACTACATATTGATATGAGTTGCTTCCAAGTCAAATATGAGGGAGACTGACAGGCATTCAGTCTTGGTCTGATTGGCAGGTCCCAACCTCATGAACAGCAACCTCTTTCCTGCTCTTGTTTAAAGGCATTCTGGGGTGGTCTGTGTTTAATACATAACCAGCTCAAGCAATGGCCCTGGTATTTTCTATTGCAATTGACAAAATTGCACACTTGAATTTTCAGCATCCATAAGGACAGGTGGAAAGTTTTATTCAGAAACTGAAGACTTCATGTTGTTTTCCAATAGCTTCCAGAAGCCAGTCACTTTGGGAGCAATTCTGTATTCCGAGAAATGCTAGAAAAAAATGTGTGCTGAAGAATTTCACAAATATTGCCACAGAGCACTAAGTCCTTTCTAATATAAATCAGTAAGGCAAAACATTGCGAACATGAACAACAACAGTGTTGTGGGACGCTGATTTCTGAAATCTGAAAAGCACCTTTAGAAGGCCGTTGTGAGCACATGGGCTAGAGCACAGGAAGGATGATTGGTAAGAGAGGATTTGGTCCAAGTATTTCTGCTGGGCTATTGGATGGACATGGATTTGTCATTTCACCCTGCCAAGAATCAAGTTTCTTCATCTGTGAAATGGAGACTGTGATAGTCACCTCCTTCATAAAAGATTATGGGATCTTCTTCAAGTTTGTGAAAGATATCTTGCAATATGGTGCCCAAAGTAACAGGAAATGAGACCCAGGGATTCAGCGCTCTTCCAGTTCTACATTCCGCAAGATGTAGAAAGGTCTGTGTGAACTCAATGTTTTTGTAAAGGATGGACTGGATTATGAGTTTACAATGGCCTTCCATTTTTAGATTCCCCTCCCTTCAGAGGCTGCTTCACTTCTCTGACATAGTTTTCCTCATAACTTCAGTGTGGCTTTAGGCAGAGACAGAGTACTTGCAGCTCTGGGAGAGTGAGTGCTGAAACCTCCTCAGTTGCAATTGTTCACACAGTCCTGTTCTTTCCTCAGAAAACAAGTCACTCCTACTCCCATTCCCGTATCACATATCATTTCCCTTCAGAGATCCCAAGCCTATCTTAACAAATCACTAAATTCACAAAAATATCCAGCACACTCAGGCAAAACAGCATTAGAGATTTAATCTGTCTTTTTTTTTCCTCCCATCTTGTCCAGATCTGATATCTGAGATAAAAAGGAATTTTGCTGTCTGGATCATCCTCTGTCAGTTTTTACATTTTGTATTATTGTTAACAGCTAATCAATTAAAATAAAAACAAATACTTCCCCAACCTCAAATGTGAATATTTTTTTGTGTGCTTTTCTACATGAAAGACAGCTGATAGTTGTAATCCCAGGTAAAAAAAAAAGTTTGCTTCAAAGAACTAAAAATGTACAAAGACATGAAAGAAAGGAGTTGAGGGATTCAAAAAACAACAAAAAAAAGGGCTTCAGGGAGTCATTCTCCTATCTGCAAAGCAAAATTGCTGTTTCTGTAAGTGATTATTTAATTGTTTATATGAATTTAGCCTGGTGATAAAATTTTTTCCTGGCTCTGACAGACATTCCCTGGTGGAAAGAAATAAATCTGGTGAGTTTGAATTATGCACAATTGGATCACTGATTTACTCTAACTTCAACATCACTTGGATGTCATTGTACTTTCTGTTTTACTTCTATATAGAAAATGCAACTTGAAAAGCATTAAAATGGATTAACTGTGACATCCCTCAACATAACAATAACATAAAAGGCAATCCCAAACAGTGGGACACACCTCTTGAGTGCCTTGGTATTCTCACGGAGGCTGGAAAATATGATCTTGTCTCAGAAAAGCTCTTTTGCTACCTACAGATAATGAAAATATGTTACAGACCATAATATGTCCAAGTGAAGGGCAAAACCTGAAACATACTCAAGGGTATCATAAGTACAAAAGTAATCAGTTATGATACAGGAAGAAGTTATTGTTGAACTTTTTGGTTGTTTGCTTATGGAAATAAAGATAGGTAATTATAATTAGTAATAATACTAAAACTATTAATAGGCCAAATACAGAAGACCAACCTTCTGTTGAAGAGTATAGGTGTACAAAGCACAACATCTGTATACTTTGGAAGTACCAGGGAAGTGCTAGGTGCCTCTGAACTCCAGTATGCAAGCTGGAGTCAAAGAGGCTAAACCTTTTATTAGAAGATTGAAGTATTGAAATTGGAAGTATTCTTCACATTCAAGTGGGAGAATTAAACCCACAGAGTTATTAGTTTACCCAGCTCAGAGTTGTAACAAATGTGAGGATGCAGGAAAGGAGCACATTCCAAAATTTGCCTGGAACCTGAGGCAGGAATCCCTCTGGTTTCAGCAGGATAGGACTTGTCCCCAGTCTTCCTTTGTTTTCCTCATCTCTATCCTAGCCATTAACAATTTCTTCCTCATTCGGTTCAGCAGATGTTTCTTGCTTTATGCAAAAAGATGTCTTAAAAAAAAGTCAGAAGAAAGTTCAGCCTGTGGCTTGTTACTGCCATTATTTGTTTTGAATGAGGTCCAAGATCATAAGGCACATTGACCATCAGGCTATGGATAAAATGATTAGGATAGGGCTGACTCAGACCTGTTACTCTGGCAAGGACTCAGCAGCGTATATTCCAGAAAGTCAACTCCCTAGGAGTAATTTCCCTTATCAGGAGTTGTTATAATTCCGTATGAAATGATAGTAGATGGAAATAATCCTACTTGATTCAAGAATACAAATTTTTTCCCATTTTTTGGTATATGCAGAGGTGAGAACTGTAGTCATAGCTGCACATAATACTAATATTTCTATCCTATCTTATATTTATGTCCTATACTTCTTATGCTAAAGGTCTGGACAATTCACATTTATCTAACTGTCTGAGCCTAGGAAAAAACCTGTTACCGTTTCTTCTGAATTCCTCTACATGACGATGTGTGAAAAGATGTAACAATTTGATTTCCTTAGGTAGTTGTCTTTAAATTCTTTTCACTTTTTGTCACTTTGACTTTCAATAAAGGAAAAGAGATAAACTGGATTTAAATTTTGTAAGAATAATCTGAATTTACTAGTACATTCAGTTTTGCCTTGAGTTGCTTATAAAAATGTGTGCAAAGAGTATTTTGCTGAAAAAAGAACTTCTAAAGAGAAAAGTTTTTTAAAAGTCAGTGTGATAGAAATAAACTTTGTGTTACTTCAATAATGAGGACATTTAATCACTTTTTTGACATGCATTTTTTCTGAAACTGTTTTGAAACAATTATTTTCTTATTCTGAGAATAAAATTCTCTTCAAGCCTACAAAAATAATTTTCAAGATTGCAGAATATTAAAAATTGTGCCTATTAAGTATTCAGTGAACAAAGCATGTTGAACATTTAGCAGAAGAAATTAGAAAAATGATCATAAATCTGCATGGCAAAACGAGATCAACTTTCAAAAGAACATAAACTGTGAGATTTTAATGGAATCCCTATCCTATTCAAAGTATCTGCAGCATTATTTTTAAAGGGGAAAATTAACTTTGAGAGTGTAAAAAAACCCAACCCTTCCCTGACTATCGAATGTGCACTGAATTATTAAAGCATAAAGAAGTATGTGGCTCCTACGTTAATGGGAATGTCATGTGTCCTTATCAGAATATTGTGGTTAAAGAAGTAGAGCCATATTCTCTCTTTCTTTGCCCTGAGGACTTTTCGACTCAAAACCAGATGGACATTAGAAAGAAGCACTTGAGCAAAAAGGGTATGTGAATTTCAAGGAGTGCTCTGCCAGAGGAAAGAACTGCTCAAAGAGGGAAATCATCTCCCTCCATGTCCTGAGCACAGAAGCAGGTGGATGGTGGGCAGCCCCCTGGGCATCTCTCAGCTCATTCCACAGAGCACCCTGCTCTGAGGGGGCAGTACTGTGTCCAGCACTCTTGAGCTGCCTGTAGTCTCACGGGGAAGTAAAGCAACCACCTTTCTGCTATAAAAGAGATCTAATAGGAAAAAAAAAATAGTGGAAGAGAACAGAAGAGCAGATAGAATATATAGCAAATAGAAAAGCAGATAATAAGATGGATTAAGAAATGGTTGGACAATAGAGTCCAAAGAGCGGTGGTCAATGGTGCCAAGTCCCGCTGGAGAGCTGTAACTAGTGGAGAACCCCAGGGATCAGTGCTGGGTCTGGTCCTGTTCGACAGTGACACTGATGACAGGACAGTGTCTTCTCAGCAAGTCTGCTGATGACATGAAGCTGGGAGGTTTGGCTGATACACCTGAAGGCTGTGTGTCCATTCAGCGAGACTTGGGCAGACTGGAGAGCTGGGCAAAGAAGAACTTTATGAGGTTTAACAGGGATAAGTGCAGAGTCCTGCACCTGGGAAGGAATAATAGATTACACCAGTACAGGCTGGGAGGGGATCTGTTGTAGAGCAGCCCTGTGGAGAAGGGCCTGGAAGTCCTGGTAGGCAACAAGTTATCCATAGGAGAACAATGTGGCCTTGAGGCCAGGAAGGTCAATGGCATCCTGGGGTGCATTAGGAGGAGTGTGTTCAGCAGATCGAGGGATGTTCTGTTCCTCCTCTACACTGCACTGGTGAGACCTCACCTGGAATATTTCATCCAGTTCTGGGCTACAAGGATGATTAAGGGACTGGAACACATGCCTTATGGGGAAAGGCTGAGATATTTGGGGCTCTTTAGTCTAGAGAAGAGAAGACTGAGAGGGAATTTAATAGATGTTTATAATTATATGAGGGCTGAGTGTTGGGAGGAGGGGGGCAGCCTCTTTTCACTTGTGCCAAGGACAAGGGGAAATGGATATAATCTGGTGCTCAGGAAGTTCCACCTCAACATGAGGAGGAACTTCTTTACTGTAAGGCTCACAGAGCACTGCAACGGGCTCCACAGAGAGTTTATGGAGTCTCCTTCTCTGGAGATTTTCAAGACCCACCTGTCTGTGTTTCTTTGTGACCTGTGCTAGATTATACCATCCTGCTGTGGTAGGGGGGTTGGACTCGAAGATCTCCAAGGTCCCTTCCAACCCCTGACATCCTGTGATCCTGTGAACAGCTTCAGGAAGTTAGAGGTGAAAACAGAGAAGTCAAAGGTTTTTGGGGCTCTTTCCAGTTTTACTGCTTGACACAATATGGACATTTTAGTGTACATGAGAATTCATATTGCTGCATGAAGGGCTAAAACATCTCTCTTAAAGCAGACCCAGCACAATCCTGAGCACATGCTTGAACATAAAATGAAAATAATTGACAGGGGGAGGCTGTGAGAGCTGGGACTGTTGACTTTAGTGAAGAGCAGGCTGAAGGGGGATCTTATCAATGTGTATAAAAACCTGATGGGGGGGATGACAATATATATAGCCAGTTCTTAGCAGTGCCTAGTGAGAGGATGAGAGCAATATTAAAATACAAATACAATACACTCTGCTTAAAAAGGAGAAAATTTTATTTTTTTTTTCCTTTGAGTGTGGTGAAACACTGGAACAGTATGACAGTGAAGTCTCCATCCTTAGAAAAATTCAAAAGACTTCTTGACATGCCTCTGGGCAACTTGATCTAACTGACCCTGCTTTGAGCAGGAGTGTTAGACTAGATGATCTCCAGAGGTCCCTTTCAAACACAGCCATTTTGTGAGTGTGATTCTGTGAAATTGTGGAGGACTGTGTTTCAGTAGAAATTTTCCCCAAACTTCAGAGAAGAACATGAGCAGAGAGGCACCCTGAGGTGTAGGTTTCCTCACACTCAGATGTTCCTCAGACCACCCCTGAAGGTGGGCCCCTGCTCATTATCACAAGTCAGTCAGTATAAAACTTTACTTTTCCAAATATCAGTCTACAAATGAGTTTTACCATGATCAGGTTTTTTTCCTCTTTTTTCACCTTCACATCTTGACAGTCAAAATTCAACATGGCAGCTAACAGTCTTTGTCAAACATTATTTTATTTACAATACAGCCCACAGTCTGCTTGTCCAGCAGAGATGTGAGATTCATCTTTAAAACAGGTATCCAACTGAACCAGGGATGTGCAGTAAGAATTGTGTTAGGTATCTTCACACGTTTATCCCCTTACCGGTCTTCCATTTGTCTGCAGGGTTGAAGTCTCACTGTAACTACTGCTCTTTTTTTCCTTTCCAATTCTTATCTCACAAAAAGCTGCTTACAGGGTCAAAATAAAAGCAGCAGTTCAGAGGGTTTTCATGTTCTTGAAGTAAGCTACCACTTAGCTAAAATGAACTGTAATTTTTCTTCCAGTGTGACAGTGACAAATGGTGTTTAAAACATTAAAAGTGCTTTGCAGTAGGCTATTCAGAAAGCAAGTTTAGTGCTGATTGACTTGATTTTCCTTGGGTTGCATTGCACCTACAGTAAGAGTGCTTCGTGAGAACATTTATCTCTGCTGTGACACAGGAGTAGTCAATCTAAATAAAGCCTATGAATACTAATCCTAAGAATGAGGGTCTTTTGTCATGTCAGTTTGTCTCTGAAAATACCAAGAAAATTCTTGATAAAAATAGATGAACAAATTACAGTTCCTCAGTAAACAAATATTTAATATACTATATCTGCATTCTTCAGGTTTTCCTTTTCTTCAGCTAGACACCTTTCTCTCAGGTATGTGCCTCAGCTCTGTCTTCCTTTCTTTATTATTCACACTTAGAAATCTTGAAGGGAAAAGAAAGATTGATTCTACCTAGTTTCAGTGCACTGTTAACAATCTGCAAGGAGTGTGTAATCATATGCAGTTGTGCTGAAGGAAATATTCAGAGCTCTTCAAAGCAAAGTCAGCTAATTACCCATGTACCTACTACAGGACTTACTGCCTCATAGTGATTTATCTATGGGTCTCAAAGCTGTGCTGCAAAGACCACCTCTGAGGGGTGAAATGGAGGCTTCAGCCTTTCTGACTGTTCCTACTTAGCCCCACAGCCAGGACAGCTAATGAATGCCAAATGTGGTGTTGGGGAATTAGTCTACCAGGATCTATCTGAAGACTGCCAATTTGTCTCGTGTAGGCCAGCAAGTAGCCAGATAACAATCTTAGGTAGTAACTTTTGGGTAAAATACTGGCCACTTCAAAGGCAATAAGATTTGTGGCTGTTGACACTGGGACTGTGATTTCTCTCTTGGTTGCAGATGACTAGTTCAGATCTTAGCCGCCTGTTGATGGATTTAAACTATCTTCCGAGTCACCTAGACTTTGCCTCTCCTTGCGTTCACTCCCCTCATCTTGCTCCTGTAGTTTGTCTTCAGCTTTGGTCACCGACAACAAGGTTTATATATAAAAAGCACTAATCTCTTCTATCTTTACTGGTCTCAGTGAAAGCTGTTTTTACTCAAGCTGCTTTTGGTGCTTGGGATGACATTGTACAGCACACAAGGAAAGCTGGTAGGGGGAGCACAGCAGGGAGGCAGGGCTGTTGCAGAGGTTAAGAAAACAGCTTCCAAGGAGCACCCAGCTTCCGCCTTCCTTTCGTCTCCTCTGTCATTTTGTGTGCATGTATGTGTGGAAGCATGTGTGCACTTGGAGAATATTATTCTTTTTCCATTTTCTTGATAAGCCTTTTACATGTGCCCTCAGGCTGATGTGTTACAAGACTCCGAAGGTTCTGTTGTTGGTTTTGTTTTTAAAAACACAAATTCCATGTTTGCAGGTTCTTTCACATATAAATAAGCACTATCTGAAATAGAAGGCTCTAGGAAGCTTAAATTACTCTATCACTCATGAGGAGCTATGTTGTTAGTGTTACTGATCTCCATTTCATTTAAAAAGTGAGGAAAACACAATTCAAATGTCTGCAGACTCAGCCTAATAAAAATGATAGATTAGATGTCAAACTGCTCCACTCCCACCCAGCCCCTCCTTTCTCCAATCTTCTCTCCTGTTGTTCGAAAAGAAGTCATACAGTATCTTCCTTGCTGCTGCTGGCTTTTTGAAACAGCCCACTGATTCTGGTAGCTCAGGGATTAGTCTATTTTGCTTGCACTCAGTGGGCAATGCTGTGTAAAATCTTGTCCTACTTTAATAATTTAGCTCTTTATGCTTCACTGGAGTTTACCAGCCCACCTTGGCTATGGATAAGATTTGAGATTAACCTCAAACCTCTGCTGTCTGAACAGCAAAGTGATTCACCAGCCCAGAGCTTGCAGGATGTTCCTATAACTACATGAAGGTGTTTTTGCAGAACTAGCTGATGAAAGGAATCCAAGGTGGAGATCTTTCAGGCTGTTATTTTGGACTAGTAATCAGATTAAGTCAAAATTGAATGCTGCTGGAATTTTACAGGCACCCTCAAAATATAGAAAACTTTACCAATACTGTAAAAGGAAATGACCTGAACACTTGAAAGAAGCATCAATGGAGTTTATGGTTCTAAATCTATTGTATATTAAAATTAATATGTCAAGTGTCTGCCTCAAGAGTTACTCAGAGCTAGTAGATGGTGCTAAGGAACATTTCCAAGCAGCAGGACCTGATTTTCTGTACATTTAAAGTGTCAGAAGGGACCATGTCACAGTTTGGGCTGAGTCCAGGCAGCACGTTGCATACAGTGCACATTTTCTTGGAACAGTGTGGGAGCTTGCACAAACCTTTCCCAACAAACAGTTTGGATATGACCACCCTGTTTAAGAGGATAAAAGAGCTTAGTAATATAGATGGAAAAGCCGTTGCCTGCCAGCTGGCTGCAGCACCAGAGAATGGCACTGGGCACACTTATTTCATTAATATCGACAAAGCCAAAGAGGTCCAGATGAATTTTGCCATGAGCTTGAAAGGACCCAGCATTTTGCCAGTGTTGTGCAAGCATCAGTTCCAATCTGTAGCTCTCAAAGCACTTTTAGTAAATGCACTAAAAGGTGGTCTCAGTTTACACAGACAGAGTTAAATATGGAGAGGTTAAATGACTTGTGTAGATCACAGATTTTTCTGTGGCAAAGAAAGGAAGAGATTTCTGTACCAGCTTATACTTCAGGTCTTTTTACCAGAGTAACTCTAAGCTTTCACCTCGATGTGAAGACATCATTTTCATGGCCAAGCTTCAGTATTACCCCCTGCATCAGACTGTTTTTCCTCCTTTATTTGGCTTTGACTCAGAGCCTATTTACTGGTTTTTCTTTTTTTTTTTTATGTAGCAAGCACCCAACTGTCAGTCATTGGTTGTTATGGTTTAACCCTGGACAGTAGTTAAGCACCATGCAGCGCAGCCACTCTCTCACTCCTTCTCCCACCCTCAGTGGGATGACTAGGAGAATCAAAAGCAAGTTAGTCTTGTATGTTGAGATAAGAACAGTTTAATAATGGAAATAAAAATATAATATTATAATAATATTAATAGTAATTTAAAGGAAGATAACAAAAAGCTAACTAAAAACCAAGAAAGATGTGTGACACACGATGCAATTGCTCATCACCCACCGACCAATGCCCTAGCTGTGATCTGCTGCCCCCAACCAGTTCATCCTTGTTTGTATACTGATGTCACATAGTATGAAATATTCCTTTGGCCAGTTTAGGTCAGCTGG
>VWZY01010652.1:251656-273252 GCA_013399075.1 Chloroceryle aenea | reverse complement strand
GAGGGGGGCGGCTATGGAGGCTGCAATGGTTTTTAAGCTGCACATAAGTTAATGTAGTGCTCTTGTGATATCAGCATACTGGGAAGTGTGGACAAAAGACCGCAGTGGAGAAGAGGTAGTTGTCAAGGTTTAGGGTCAGGGCAGCCTGTTAGAACTATAACAGATGCTTTCTGTTAAACCCCCTCCCTCCCCAAACAGAAAGAGCAAAGGAATAAGGGAGAGAGACTTAGCAATTAGAAAAGGAAACTAGAACAGCTTGAAGGAACATAATAATAATAATATTATGGAATGTATACAAATATGTAAAAAACCAGTATTGAACACAACCCCCATGATGATAGTTACATCACCATCACCACTGATGCTGTGGGCAGGTGCTGGGACATCNCAGTTTAGGTCAGCTGGTCTGGCTGCATCCACCCTGAATTTCTTGTGCCCCTCCAGTCATCAAACTTGGCAGGACACAAGAAGATGAAAAATCCTTAACTTAATACAAACATTACTTAGTTANAGCAGACAGAAACTCGATTCAAGAGCTGGATTCTGGTACTGGATTCAGGAACACATGGATTTGGATCAAAGACAGAACAGAAAGAGTACTCCTTGGGTTCTGGCCATTGAGGAAGAAAGGAAGAGTGAGAGCTTGACCCTCATGATCTTTATACNGAAGAAAATTAACTCTGTCCCAGCAATGAAGACAAATGTCAATAGTCTGGAGAACAAGACTGGAATTCAAATTTCTGTTGCTAAATTGGAAACAAAAAGTTTAAGAAAACANAATATGACGTATATGAGATGGAATAGTTCATTGGTCTTCTTAGGTTTTGTTCTTCAAATACTGAAGCAAGTTAATAATTCCCATTTTACAGACGTCTTAACATCTTAAATCCTATTTTATGGATGGGTGCCAGTGCATAGAGTTCACATATTCTGATCCTAGGAGGAATTTATTCTAAAAAAATTATTGAATTTCAACAATGTATGCCTTTTGCATGCTTAAACTAGTAAATAAGATAAAGTTAATGACTAGAGCACTGGAATCAAACTCAGGAGAACTCTTTTCTAGTCCTGCCTCTGTCATCAGTCATAAGACTTTGGGATAATTATTTTTCTCAGAGTGCCTCATTTCCCTTATCTATAAGCTGCATAGGTGTTTCAGCACTATCGATAAAAAGTGCTGTTTTAGAGGCTGGTATTAGTATCTTTCTTGATTCTCTTCAGCAGTAGTTTGAACTACCCCACTAAGATTAATTTGACCAGTGCCATCATCGCTTTCAGCAGACTCTGAAAATATCCTTGATTTCCTTGTCAATTTCTAACTTTTTTTACAAAGATTAGTACTGAAGTTCTACTTTTTTTTTTTCATCTGTGAATATATGTAAAGGCTTTTAAGATCTTCATTGGATATCTGCATTAATATTTGACTCCAAGTACTACTCTCTAGCTTTTCTGTTACTTAAGTATCAAGTCTTCCTCTTCTTTTACAGTACCTCTATAACATAAATATGGTTAAAAAAGCTCTGTAAGAAGACAGAGTTTCCAGGTCCTAATCATGGCTTTTCACAGCTTAAGTGAAGTAAGGAGGCTGTCAGTAAGCTTCCAGAAGTTTTTCTGGCAGCAGTGACAGAGACTCAATTTTATAAACAATTTTATAAACTCTCCCTAGATGGAGAGTTTCTCAGTGGAAATAGAAGATTAACTCCCAGGACATTTAGCATTTTGAAACATGAAGTGATGCACTGAGCCTGAGTCCTTACAATCAGAGCAGAAGTCAGAGCACTACTGTCTCTGACTGAGCCTACGTTTACCTAAACTGAAGACCAAGCTGCCTCTCAGGCAGTTGAAAAATATGGGGAATATTTCATGGCTGTTTGCCCTGCTCTGCCACACACAGATGTGGGGAACTGACACTTCTCACAGTGGCAGTCCTTCCAATGGCTTAAAATAAAAAGCTTGTGACCTATGGGGAGGACTGCATTTAAAACTGCCTTGCGAGTTTTTATTTTGTAGAAAAGGTTTATGTATTTCAAACTGTCCCCTCCAGTGGCAGGCTGTTGGGCAGAAGCAAACAAAATGCAGACCAGCAGATATCAAGCACAGCAATACAGAAATGTGAATGTAAGATATATGAAGAAACTTCTGCCCTCCACTCAGCATCCAGGGAGTCTCCTCTGCAGTACTGTGGCCAGTTCGGGCCACATTTGAAAAAGGGTCTGGCAGAGAAAGTCCTGAGGGTAACAAAAGGGTAAGTAGAGTTTTGGAAGTAGATATCACTGGAAAATCTGTGTTTGTCTTAACACAGAGAAGAGACAGCTCATAGAACACATGAAAATAGATTACAGGTACTTAAAAGGTTGTAAGGTTGTTATAAGGATAACAGAGTAAACTCTTTTCCATGTCATTGGGGATAGTACAAGGAATAATGGTCTTAAATTAAAGTGAATAAGTTTTAATTTAAATATGTCATCTGCAAAGAGATTAAACCCTGGAAATGCTGAAGAGTTATTATTTAAGAACAATTAAAACACAGTTATTTAAAATGACAGAGTTTGAACTGGGTTGGGAGGAGGATTAGAGCATCTCTAGAGGTTTTTCTTCAAAATAATAAGCTCAGAAGAAATGTTCACTCTGCTATGGCTGATTATTTCTGCTTTAAGACAAATAATATATAGTGAGTTGTGAAGAACATCTGATTTTTTTTTTGTAAAAATTTAAACTGCTTCTCCTAGCTTTACTTTCCATTTGATTGCTGTTGCACTCAGATTGCTTGATCAAGTGATGTTGCCGTCTATTGCCTTTGGTTTTCTCCCTTCCTCTCCTGTGCCCAGTAGCATGATTTTACCCTCTTCCCACTGCTACTACTCCAAGCTTCCCTGCAAGCAGTTTCTCTCAGGATGGAAGTGTAAGATAATTTCCATGTCGATCAGCTGGTTGACATCGGAACCTCTACTTTGTGGAAACTGAGTGTGGCACACAGATATGGATTTAAATCATGTGACAAAATCAAGTGAAAAGTTACTGTAGGAAGAGACCTCTTCTTCCCCTGCAATTTACCAGAGTCACTGCTGTCAAAAAAGAAGAAGATGGATTCCGCTCTCTGGTCAAAAGTTCTGCTCAATAGCTTAGCCTGTTGGGAAGCCAAGATCCACAACTTTTTCTGTCTTCCAGATTACTGATCTAAGTGTCCCCTAGTAAGTGTTCAGTGCTAAACATCATAAATGATGACTTCCTTTACCAATACAGGGCCTCGGCTCTGTAGAAGTTGCAAATCTGCCATAATGTAAACATCCTTCCATCATAACAGAAACAGATGTCTTTCTGCTAGGTATGTTGCTATGTCTGCAGGTGCCAAAAGTATTACCCATACTATTTGCTTTCTGGCTGAATTAGCGATGGGTAAACTTCAAACAGTTTGGTGAAAATTCTGTTATGGCTGGATGAGACCTGAACTTCTGTGACCTAAGCAAATCAGGAGAAAGGAGCTGTGGAAGTCTATAGTTTTTCATTTGAAACTGTCAAAACCTGCAGAAATCAGATATAAAATTGTGTGTCCACTTTCAATTACTTATCACCTCTAGGCTTCAAGAAACCAGCCCACTGGAAGAAAGTTTTCACCTGTTATTGATCCTGTTCATAAAAGAGTAGTCTCATGAATCCAAATCCCGTGGTTTCATTCTTGTTCAATTCTAAAAAACAAGAATTAAAGTTTGTTTAATAAATGAGACTTCTTGCATGGTCTGGGAGACAAATCATCTTTCTATTTGAGGAACAGAGGATACAAGTAGGGAAATACCAATACATTATTTTTTGAGGATTTCTAAAGAAAATGGGAAGCAGAGACTGACAGGTAATTTTTAGATCCTCTGAAGCCACTGACATAAAAAAATATCAGAGGTTTGTAAGCACAGAAAGCATATCAATCCTTTACGGCATACTCCCCGGTAAACCACTGGAGATAAATTCTGCAGAGAAGTGCTTGAGTTAATTTTGGCTATATATGAATTCTTAATCGCACTCTTTACTATCAAGTGGTTTTTAAAATTATATGTACTAAAAAAAGATATGTATTGTCAAAGTGATCATAAATTTTAGCTCCTTATGGAAGAATGAAATGTGACAAAACCTCCTATTATGAATGGGTCATGGACTATTTAATTAAGGTTGTCTTCTGCAGTGAATGACATTTGTCCACACAGTGGAATGATATACCAGGAATTATCTAAATATTGACATAGTGCTTCCTGTGACTCTGCTGAAGTATCTTCTGTATCCGACCACTTTTACTGCTTAATATAACAGCTCTGCCTCATATCACAAGGTGAAGAAGACAATTAAATAGTAGACGTACAAATACATTTGCTTCAAAAATGTTTGTTAAGCTTCCTGACAAAGTCTTATGTTGTATGCAGGAGATGCTCAAAGTAACAATGAATCTGAATGCAAACCTCCAGTTTCCTGAATAAATTTGCAGTTTATTAATTTATGAAACACAGTTGCTAACCCTACACAAAAGCTGACTCCCACCTAGATCCTAAAGAGCTATTGGTCCAAATGTCCACATCTCAGTTTACATTTATTTCTGAAAAATAAAAAAAACACTTTTATTAAAAAAGCCCTAACAACTGTGTTATGTTTTCTAATAATGTCTTTTTTAGTAAACAGATGTAGTAGTGGTGGTAACATTAGAAATAGAGCTATATGCACCTTTAAGACTTCTCATAATTGCTTGTCTCTTGCTGTTGCTGGTGCTGCTATTCTGAGATGATGGTCACATTAGAAAAACCTAAAATAAATGTGTACCTGAAATCAATACACTGTGCCTCGTATCAGCTTGCCAAAATACAGTTGCAAAGTAGCTCCTTTTGTAATTGCTTTTTCTGACATTATTTGTATGACTTTCCCTCATGTGAGATGGCATCTATAGAGCTAGGGAGTCTCATGAGAGAAACCCAAATGTTATGAGTCAGTTTGTACTAAAATGTGAGTGAAAGATAATTCATACAACCACGTTGGGCTTGGTGAATACGGGAAAGAGTTTTATCATTTTGGAAGTTGCTAATTGTGCCTGTTTCTCTGTTTGGAGAAGGGAGTCTGTAGGTCTGGGCCAGTCGCCCTTTGGGACCTATCTGTTAACTCACTGTCACCTTCTCTTAAGATACCATCATCTTGTAATGCTGAGCAATAAAATTTGTAATTGTGGGTCATTTGAAGCCCATAGCTAAAGAATACTAACATGGTTTGTTTACACTGAAGGAGTTCACAAGAAAAACGTAAGTAATTAGATGAGGATAATGGATAGGTACCAAGATTAAACTGTGCCAAATATGAACAGGTATTTCATACAGAATTCTATTTAGTTTTTCTTTGCAGCAGAAAAAATGAAGTATTAATATGTCTCCAAAAAAGATTGTTTCGAAATTAAGGAACTGCTTCCCCCTAAAGGATCAGCTCATCTTGGAGTTAATTGTCATTTTAACTGCAGCTACACTAATTCATGAGTTTAGGTTAATTCCCATGAACTACTTACTTTTTGCACAGCTAGCGATAAGAAACACACAGAGGTGATCATTTAAGGTGTCAATGTCTATCTAGATAAATAAAGTCTTTTTTTAGGGAATTTTCTGTCTTCTTTATACTTTGTTTTTAAAATATGCACATGGGATCTGATTCAGAAAAGTTATTTTTCTCTGTCTAAATTGGTATGTGTCTTGCAATGCTTCATCTCACATGCATGATACTTGGAGTGCGCTTTGCTAGTGTTCTAAACTGATGTCATGGCAGACTTAACTACATAGTTAATATGTGAAGAAATAGACTTGAATGGCTAAAGTGTTTTAATTCTGTTTATTGAGGTTTAATCTATGAGCAGAATGACCACTCTTTGAACTACTTTGGTTCTGAATGGATCAAATCTCTGTATTGTATTGCCTTGCATTTCTGGTTCCAGATTTAGCCACGTCAGGTTCATCGTCAGCCATTTTATCTTATATATAACAGCTGTTGTAAAAGAAAACTGATGCAATACCACCTGAGGTGTTTCTCAGGCACAAAGAAAATGAATAATGGCTAGCCAGAACAGTGACATTTGCTGGCATTGGGACAGTTCTTCACCATATTTGAACTAGTCCAGATAGTCAAGATTTGCACAATCAAAGGCCCTTTATCTACTTCTGCACCAGTAAGCAGACATTATTATATGGCTCTGAGGTTAAGTGACTCAATTTGACCATGTCCATGTTCCTAATTGGCAGCAATTCATGTACTGTGCTAAAAATTCCATGATGCTTGGGAATTGTTGGCAAGAGTGCTGGATGGTGCAAGCCAAAAATATCTAAATGCTCTTCTAAGCATGGTAATTATACAGACACCAAGTTCCAGTGCCTGTGACCATTATCATTACCAGTATGGATGCAATCATTAATAGTGATAGGCATTCCAGAGGAAACAGCATCAGGTGCTGAGGAGCTATGGTGTCTGGTGCTGCACATGGATGCACTCTGAAGCTCTTGGGGGTGCTTTTAGACAACGGCAGTGGCAGTGCCTAGCAGAGGTAACAGTGGTTATGCACTGGCCTCCTTTCCCTCTTCTTTCTGTTCTTCAGTTCTGAGAGCTAATATGTGGATGTCCAAAGTGTGAGAGCTTTGAGAGGTGTGTAGAACTGGAGAGCCCTCAAAACAGGATCTGGGCTAATTCCAGGAAGAGACATTGAGGGTGATGTAGCAATGAGACTAGTAAAGTTATTTTGTCACCTAATCTTCTCTAGAAGAATGAGTATTTGATAGCATTATGGTTGCTAGAAGAAGCCATTCATCTTAATTCACCAGTAAGGACATTAAAAAAAGAGTTTCGTTCTGTGTGACATTTTCAGAAGAAATTGGTTCTGTTTTACTTTTAGCCTATAGGACATTTTGATAACATCATGAGTAAATATCTATAATTTAACCATCTGACATTAACATTTATGTGGGTGTTTTTAAATGAAACTGGGCTAATATGTCAATCACTATTTGTTTTCTTTACATTACTGTTTTAACCTCTGAGACAAAGATGCTTCCTTCAAGAATTTTCCCTTGCCCCATTGGGGAGCTTGTTGCTTCCAAACAGTGCTATTGATGAAATTATATCTGACATGTAATAGCTTTTCTGATCAAGAAAAAACACCTTTGAAATATTGAGTTTAATAGCAGATGACTAGATGGAGCCACCGCTTGGTTTTGGCTTGACAGCAGTATTTATGGACAGTATTAGATGAAAGTTAAACTCTCATTTTTATGCCCATTCCCTTGGTCAGATGCTTGGCGGGACCACATGTTGCTCTTGTTTTCTTCCAGTATCACCTACAATAGAATGTAGCATTAATCATACCCACTGGAGCCACTGGAAATTGCTTACTCCTGAAGACCTGAGAGATGTTCACAATTACTAACCCACTGAGTTCTAATCTGCTGATTATTGGTGTGATAATGCTTGGCTTCCAGCACCTGTGGGAATATTCCTGGAGTATGGGACAACCTACAGCCACCACAGAGGCTTTTTGCAATAAGCTGACACATGATATGTAGAAGAACAAAAATAACTTTTCAAAATCAGATACTTTGTGTTTAGAGGCAAGCTTTTGTTTTTTCCTTCTACAAGTATGTGTGACCACTCTTGGAAAAAAGGGTTCTTAAATAAAAAGTGGAAAACTCTTTTGTCATTCATGTTTCTGTTTTAGCTTAACATATTTGATGTTCCTATTAGTTCCACTTGGAGAGAGAAAAAGGCTTTCATTCCACATTAGTTGATTGTTTCCATCAGTCCCCCTTCCCCCCCATTTTTCACACCTCCTACTGTGTATGAACGCCTGCTGCACCATTTATTTTTGCAATGTGTAAACTGTTACTTCCTCCAACAAATCAGATCTGCTTAGGGTGAAATTAAAGATCTGAAGAGGTGACTGTCCTGCTGGTTTTGACATTTTAAGATTTTAGTGCTATGCAAGAAGCAGCTGCCCTTTTCTGCCTATAGATATTTATTAAATCTCCAAAGGAATTATGGAATCAGAAATGAATTATTTTGGCATAAAAAGAGAAAGAGAGGATTCTATTCCAGGAAACATAAGCTGCAGTTCTTGCAGTGAGATGAGATCTGGCAAGCAACAGAGTGAGAAATAATTAGACTCTATTTGGTGCCTCCAAGCAATGGGCAGGAGTGCCTGGAACTCAAATTTTAGTGCCAAGGTTAAAAGTCATGATGCAGACTGATTTAGAACTGACAGATTTGTGTGCCTAAGGCAGAAGAGGGAGGGTAGCCTCCTTGAACAGATCTTGAGCCCCATTCTGCAAATCTCTACTTGTGAGTTATTCACATATTTCAAAATAGCTCCCCTGGCCTCAAACAGAAGATTTTTCTTGTACATAAGCATTTGTAGAATAGAGTTTGTACATTGTGTGCTACAAAAATAAGCATGATGCTACAACGTAGTCTGATATCTCAGCAATGACTGAGGTGTAATTTCCAGGACAGAAGCTAACATATATATATGCATATATATACAACCTATCTGATGTGTCCTAGCATAGGACAAGCCATCTCACTAGCTCTCTCTGCATATGCCACTGGCTGTAAAGGGAACTGAGGCTGCCACATGGGAGGACAAGAGTGTGCTTTAGGTGGCTGATGAGGTGATAGGAATCTCACATCCAGGAGAGGTTTTTGGCTCACAACACTGACAAAGCAGGCTTGTGGCTTTGCATCCAAACTACTCTCTTTTTCCCTCTCAGGGCACGTTCATAACTGTTTCTAGAGCTATGGGCTGTTGAAGGAAAGGAATCATCCCCTTGGCAGATGGACTTTGGGCCAGATGTGCACTATAATCACTGAAAGGTTGTTTTCTTCCTGCTTTCCACTCCCTCATCACACCATAGATGATTCCAGCTGCATTTCTTTTCTCAGCTTGTTGTCCATAGAGGGATTAAATCTATGAAAGCAACCTGACCTGCTCCTGGGGAGTGGGATGACCACGAGAATAACTGGGGAACATCTCCAGTTCAACGTCTGAGTCCCCACTATCCATTCACTTTTTAGCACCTCACACCAGTTATCTAGTTGAACAAAGACCATTCCTACCTTTTATTCAGGTTTATTCACTCTTTTTTTCACTGCAATACATATCTCTCACACAACTGTGACTACTGCTTAGCTTCATTGGCAGAGGTAAATGTTATAAAACAACTGGAGTCATTTGTAGGGGATAATTCAAAACCCTGCTGCATTTAAAAAAAATTGTTATATCAATGCTTCTTATCACGATAGTAACTGCACATCTTCTAGTCATGTATTAAATGACGTGACTAACATTTGTTTACTGTGGATTGTCCTGGTTTGCATCCTCTTCAAAATGATAAAATTGAATCTGTTGAGTTGAGAGTTCTGGTTTTGGTCTTTTCCACTTAAATGTCCATGAAATGTAAGAGAGTGAAGAGCTACAATCTGCACTCAGGAGAGGAGATGTGACAGTGGTGACATCCTGTAATGCCTGTGGGAGTTTTCTTTGCCCTGAGAAAGTTTGTATTCACACTTTAAATTTCTGTTATGAAGCAGCTGCACCAGGGAGAGGCACAAAAAAGAAAGAAAAAGTCCTAAACTTGCCCAGTTAGCTGTTGTGTTTGGGTATGGCTGTGAAAGTGGTTGGATGCTTTGTTTCAGTTTGTGTAAGTTTAAGCAACTGAGATCAAAAAAAGCTTTCTCCAAATGCTCATGAACTGCCAAGCAAATGGTTTGATACCAGCCTCAAATCAGCTGTTGGCTGCTGGAGCTGTGCTGCTGCTCAGGAAAGCAGCTGAAGCTATTCAGGCAGCTCTGCATGACCTATCTATGAATGGTATGACTGTCTGAACTGCAGAGAGGGTGGAGGCTGGATCACTGCATCTCTTGGATGCAATGACCAGGTCAGCAGATTTGTGTACACTTGAAGTATCACCCTACTCCATTCCAGGACCACCTCTAAGATCTGCACATCTTTGTGCTAGCAAACCTCCTTACCCTTCAAAACTGGGTGTCTTCATGCAAACTGCCTGCTGGGAAAGATTCCCTACCTGATTTAATGTATGGCCAGTTCTGAGGGATGGTTTCTCTTTAATTTAAGCCTCTTTTTCTTCCTTCCTTTGCTTTTTCTCCTCATTTGACAGTGACATCCATGTATCTTTATACACAGACCACTCTAGGTGACCTCAGGGGTTGCTCTTGCACTGAGCTAGTTTTATTATTGCCAGGATTAAATCCTTAAATCATTACAAGTTTTCTTCAACTGCTTAAGAATTTTCAGGAAAATCACAAAAGGTGAGGCAGAGCACTATACTAAAATCTCCTGTAAGGAGATAAAATTTCTTATTCAATTTGGAGCTGAACTTGAAATTTTCCTTGGTGATTCTTGAAGATGAGCACAGTGCTTTTGAGCAGCTGATGTTTTGGAAGCTGGTTTGTTCAGTTTAGGATTTAGGTAAAAGTGTTTTCCTGCAAAGAGAATAATTATACACTCCCAAACACACAGAAGCATCAGAATTCACAGCATGCCTTTTACAAGGGCAATAAAGTTTTATATGCATGCACAGAAGAAACGGGTTGCAGCAAAATACTTAATGAACCCAATTATCCCCCAAACTAAATGGATGGGAAAGAAACTGGCAAAATTTGGCTCTCGCTTAATTATTTAACTTTTGAACCTTTTTGTTCTTAGCAATAAATTCCCATTTCTTGGTGCTTTACTTGGTCTGGACTCTTGTAACTGCACTCTAAGCATTTAGGAGACTGCCCAATGTCAGTGTGAAGAATATGGGAAAGGCTTGACATCAATTACAACATTACACACAACATAAAATTTAACGGCTTGAATCAGTCTTTCATTGCTATTTAAAGCAACTGTGTATGGTTTTTCTAAGATGCTAAAAATTAACCAGCTTCTAAACGGTCTAAATTTTTCAACAGCATATGATCTTACTCTGAGGTTTTTAGAATGTTATTTCAGTTCTGTGGTATAACTCGGGGGAAAGTCTGACAGGTAAGTGTTCTTTTTAAAGTAAAAAAGAAATTAATCTCCTGGGCAAAGGAGAACTCTGTGGGGTAAATTAAAGGAAATAAAGTCAATCAGAGTCTCTGCTGGCTTGCACTTTTTGCAACTCCTTTGAGAAGAGGCAAGCAGGGGCAGTGAGTCTCCTGGGCTAAGACCTAGGGAAAAATTTGGCTTTTATGTTTGTTCTTAAATAACTGGGAATCACATCGAGGACTTGGGTGGCTTGGTGATAAAGTGTTGGTTTTTCACCTTTGCTGCTGCAGTCAGAATTTACGTAGTGACCTCAACTTTGTCTTTCACTGATGTGCAATTGTCTCATAAAATACCAGTTTCTGCCCAAGGGAGACTCAGGTGGAACAGGAACTGGACCTGGCTTACCTCTCACCTCCTGTAAAGGTGGTCCCCAAAGGTCAGAGCTGAGGTCGCCCCAAGGGCAGTATGAGGAAGTGTGCTTGTCCTGCAGCTGCAAATTCTGGGCTGTGGATAAATAAAAGGCTCGGTTTCTAATTTTTTTAACTAAATAATCAGATGAGACTTGAGAAAAAAGAGATCCTGAAAATGTTCTTAAGAAAAAAAAAATTCCTCAAGAGATCTGCAGATATGTTTTTACTCAGTGTGCTGGAGTATAATTTAAAAACCACTTTGATGCAGAGTGAAATGGTTTCATACAGACCTTGACCATCCCACCTTTAATAAGGGGCTGGTGGGGAGAAATATATGACTTTTACATCAGGAATGTTTTGGTGATTTTATTTACAGTCCATAAAATTTTACTTCTACGAGCTGCTGTTGTCTGCCAGGAGTAGCTTTAGTTTGGCCTGGATGAGCAAGGATGTTTAGTGAGTTTTATTTCACACTGTACGAGCACCAGTGTTGTTTTTTTGAAAATATTTTTTCCCAACTGAAGTATAGCTGTAACCACGACCTAAGTCACAAACACTTCCTGGAGGGGTTGTGAAATTTTCCACAGAATCCAATGGTTTTATTGGTGATATTTAAAATGTATCTGGTTTTAAAAATAGCATTTTGCCTTATCAACACTGGGAATTACATGTAACTTGTATTGACTATATGGAAAGAAATAGCCACAGACTTTAGTTCAGAAGTCTCAGAATGTCTCAAAAAATATTGGTAAGATTTTTTCAAAGGCTTGTCTTAACTGTGGATACTCAAAAAAGCAGATTTTCCCCTGCAAAAACTGGACATATTCTGTCCTGCTACCCCAGTTCTCTGGGAGAAGCCAAAGAGTGGAGGAGTTTGGGTTGAGATTATGTCATATCCCCCTTTCTATGAGCTGACCTAAAGGAGACAAAGAGGACTGATATTCCCAAAAGCAGTCAGCAAGGCCTCTTTTTGCACCCAGGGAGACTGGTGAAGGATGATTCAAATTCCATTAGATCTCAGGCCAACACACACATACATATTTTCTGCAAAGCATTTGATACATAGTCTAATTCCTCATCCAAACACTCACACATGCTCAAGGAGAAGGCTGGAGTCACCTCAAGTGTATGTGTTGTGACTTGATGGGCAGTATGAAATAAATTCTCCCACAAAAAATAAACATCAGAAAAGAAAAACTGATCCTGAACCTTAAGGGAGGAAAATATCCCAGACTGAAAATCAAGCATTGGCCACAATGTTGTCTGAAAATGGCACCAGCTGGTCTTTAACCTGGTACTTTGGAATATTGCAAAAAGGATTGTGAAATGAGCCATTTTTATATTGTAAATTATGTCATAATTTATTGTCAGAAAACAAAATCCATTTCATTACCTCAGTTGTTTAAAGGTCCCCAAATCTCTGTTTAGTTTAATGGACAAAATTATTTAAATATAGCATTATCTGCTGTTGGACAGTAAGACTTCCAAGCTGCAGCTTACACACTTCTAACAACCCCCAAGGATCTAACCACACAAAACATAACCCCTAATCAATGCCATTTTTACATAAAAAACAGAAGACTATGTTTCCCATCATAAAATATTATGGTGTTTACACAAAAGCTGCAGCTAACATCAACTCTGGTGACTTCCCAGTGGGGTCCTCAGAGGATACTTAGCTGTGTTAGACAGCACACTGATTTCTAGCACCAAAATAACCTTAGTTTCCTTTCAGTCGCTAGATGTGCATTGCTCTTCTAATGAAGTGGGCCTTTTGATGAACTCACACGGAATGCCTCATTCAGAGAGCTGTCTCTCAAGAACTTAATCTCCAGTGTTTTGGGTTTTTTTTTTTATTGAGACAGACAAGACCACTGAAAGTAAATCAGAAAACTGGGAAATTGCATTATTTTGCTCTGGGTTTTCTTCAGTGGTAGGACAGTCTTTGTCCTTTTAAAGGAACACCTCTCCCAGAATATTTGTCAATATCTACAATATGTAATCCAATTCTTAGAAGAGCTAAAGATCATCAGGNGAAAGGAAAGGAGAAAAGAGGAAAAAAGAGAGCTTAACAGAAAATCTCTCCTGATGACTTAAATTAATTTTAAATGAGGCATATACTGAGATTTTCTATTTGTAAAATGTTTTTACATCACCCAATTAAGCAGAATTTCCTCCAAAGACAACAAACTTGCCATATTTTCAGAGACATGTCAAAGGATTTTTGTATAATACTCAACATCAAATGTTTGATTTTTCCATAGGGAGAGTAAAACAGAATGATGTGAAGAAAGTAATAAAAATATGACCAAAGTCTCTGTTGTGGCTTAAAATGTTATATAAGTTTTAAAGTCTTATAAAACCTGAAGTCTTCTGGTAAAAATTCTTTGTTATAAAACAAAAAGAATAGGAAAAGAGAAACAATTGTTTTCTTTCTGTACTTGAACCTTCATAGAAGTTAAATGAACTGAACAAATTAAATCTTTTCTAGACAGTTAGACCAACTCCAATTATATTTTGTTGCCAGAAGAGCTTACTCCCCTCACTCTTGTTATTTACTTAAAAACATTTAAAATTAGTGTCTAAATCATAACAGGACAAGTCCTACTCTTTCCAGCTAACAGGAGCTGGGGAGTGTTTTCAAGGGAATAGGATCTAGTCCTGCAAGATCAGACATTGCAAGATCAAATGGATTGAAAATAAAGATGAATTGTGTCACATCACAGGTCTTAATTTTCAGACAACTCATTGCAAAGAGACCAGAACAGCTAGTTTAAATCACAGAGAAATTTTGGAATGAAAAATGGAGAGATAAAACATGTTTGTTGAGAAATCCTCATCTTTAACTAATAAAAGCTTTTAATGTGTGCTTTTCTTTCCCCTCTTGCTCAATTAAAAATATGTTAATACAATGTTAAGTTTGAGATTTAAACCCACAAGAGTCAGGAAATTCAGAATTAAGACTCCCTTGGGAACCTTAATTCTGTTCCCATTGTGCATATTATATTTTATGATAGGGTCTTTCATTACATGATCACATAACACTGAGGTTGTGTGACATGCAAAGAGTGGTATTGAATAAGTGTGGTTTGTTATGGAGGTTAAAGAAATGTCAATGTCACTAAGTAGTCTTGCAAAAATGTAACAATTGCAGGCTTTAAAAAATTATTGTTTCATTATTAAAAAAAATATCACTTATAGCATATTGTTGTACACAGGCACCTTCTTCTTAGTAATGGTATGTGCAAATGCAAAGCAAAAGAGACTTTTATCTTCATTTTTCCACAGACTGTTCTCAAACGCTTTTGGAAATGTTCTTCAAAACCTGTGCAGTTGCATGTTAGGAACCTTTGTTTTCTCTTTTTATCTCTGGAAACAGTGTATCAAACCCTGGAAGATTCTGGGCTACTGTTCTAGAAGATGAATGGTTTTGATAAAACTTCTTAAAAAGTAGTTTTGGGAACTTCCTATGAAAATAAAAATGTTTAAAAATATTCCCCAAAACTATTGAATATGCTGTTATTAAGGTTTAAGTCTTGCCAGCTTTTGAGTTTGGGGGTTATTTTCAGAAGTACTCTCCTCGTTTCTGGGAACAATTTTTTATTTGGTGACATTAAACTGTATTGGAGATAAAGATCTGAGCCATTCCTCCTCAACCTCTCTTGACTGCACAGGCACTAACATGCCAGTTTTGGTTTGGACATTATCTCATAGATGTGCAAGCTCTGTAGGACTGAGGTCCATCTAGGAAAAAAAAAAAAAGCTTTTTGTTTCTTTGTTTGTTTGTTTTGTTTGTTTGTTTACTTTGGACAGACACCACTCCATCAGTGGAAAAACTTTTAAAGAATGAGTAGTATATCTCTGATGGGTGATAGGAGGAAAGTTCTTCTGTTATGCATGTGTCCTGGCAAGCTCTCTATGTAATGGTGCACATGCCAGGATCAAATACTGGAATGTATTAGGATGGATGATTTGAAAGACAGAAGACATCCCAGATGTCTTGTCCAAGTAGGGCATGTGCTACAGCAGAGATGGTTGAAGTGTTTCAAAACTGAAATTTATTGAGAGCAGCATTTCAGAGAATGACTTGGAGGCATTAGTGGATGGAAGACTGAATATGAGCCAGCAGTGCATGCTCACAGCCCAGAAATCTGACCATATGCTCGGCTGCATCAAAAGAAGTATGACCAGAAGATCAAGTCAGGTGATTCTCCCCCTCTCTACTTTGGTGAGACCCCAACTGGAGTGCTGTGCTGTTCAGCTGTGGGGTCACCAGCATAAGAAGGACATGGAGCTGCTCCAGCAGGTGCAGAGGAGAAACACAGAGATGATCAGGAAACCAGAGCACCTTCCCTCTGAGAACAGGCTTAGAGAATTGAAGTTGTTCAATCTGAAGAAGTCTCCAGGGAGACCTTATAGCAACCTTCTAGTACCTAAAGGGGACCTAGACGAAAGATGGGAAAGGACTCTTCATCAGAGAGTGCAGTGATAGGATGAGGGGTAATGGTTTTAAACTGAAAGAGGGTAGATTTAGATTAATATATTAGGAAGAAATTCCTTACTGTCAGGGTGGTGAGGCACTGGAACAGTTTGCCCAGAGAAGTTGTGAATGCCTCCTTCCTGGAAGTGTTCAAGGCCGGTCTGGATGGCCTTCTATGTATACTCCTTTTAGATATTTTCTTAATCTTTTACTTCACAGTCAGAAGTGAGGTCTGTGAGTGGTGCAGCAGCCCTCTGCAGAGACATGTGGCAGGAGGGATACAAGGTGGAGAATAAAGGCACATTCCTCCCACCCCAGCATTTGTATTTCTCCTTTCCTACTGACAGCACTGTGTAAAATAGTGAGAGTCAGATCCCAGGGCAATAGGAGTATAATTAATTTGATCTTGGGATTTTTTTACATTAGATCTTAATAAACTATTCCTGTTTCCACAATGCTTTCTGCTCCCTCCAGTCCCAGTCTTGCTGTCTTACTCGTATCACAGAGTGGTTTACCCATGAATGATCTTGGATGGGCGAAGGGGGTTTTTCAAAAGGCAGCTCTAGATGTCTCTCACACCAGAGTTCCTGTGGAGCATGGAGTGACACAGTACAGGATTCATAATGAACTAGCAATGGCACCTGAATGGAGATGCTGAGTATTTTATTTTTGTTTGCTCTATGACTGCATGATGAAAAAGCCTGGCTTCACTTTCAGACAGATTTTTCTCATTTTCCTCTTTACTGGGAACAAACTGGACATACTAGTTGGGATTTTGGTATTGTAACCATCAGTTTTCTTCTTTTGTTTGTGTCTAGGCTTTTGCCAACCATGAGGAAATATACAAAATTGATGGAATAAATGTAATGTATAAAAATATAATGTAGAATTAAATGTACCCAATGCAATCTGTCTCCTCTACTTGCTTTTTTGTATGTAAATCGGCCTTAATCCTTGTTAGAAGTTCATAGGTTATTTCATGTCACTTGGAATGTCGTCCAGGTTTGTTGGTCTTCCCCTTTCATAGTGAGGTTTCATTAGGTCATGAACTGATCAAAGGGTTTGTAACCAGTACTGTCCCTGCCTCTCACCCTCCCCTGGGTTCCTGCTTTCCTTGGTTTGTCTCCATTGCTTATCTTCCCTTATGGTGGACTGTTTCAGTCCAATAAACTGATCAAAAAGCAATCAGAAATAACTTGACTGTCTGGTGATTAGTGAGCTGAATGGGCTTGTTAGGTGGTCAGGTGAGGGCAGAAGCTGGAGCACTGAGATGAGCTAGAAAACAGGGAGGGAAAGGCAGCAAATTGTAAAAGTGATAGAAGTTCATTTTGATACAAAAAGCTTAAATGTCAACACTTGCAGGGTGAACCAGCTACAGAAATTAAATGACTGGGTAATAATAATGATTTTTTAATAAGATTAATTCCCTGCCTTTATTCACTGGGTGAGTGCACATTCCCAAATCTCATGTAATTGGCACAGGTCAGAATGTTGTATAAATTAACCAATGCAATACAGCTATATCAAGTGAGATGAATGTCATGACAGATATACCTATTCTTTTAGACTTGTTGACATAAACTTTAAAAAAAGAAGAAAAATAGTGGAAATTCAAATTATCAATATTTTCAAACAAAAAGTTTTTATCTGAAAGAATAAAAATAGTTGATGAAACCAGTTCGAAATGAGCTGACAATTTGAAATGCCTGTTGCTTATAGAAATCATTCTGAAGTGTAGCAATAATGGTGGTCATTAAATATTACCCTAAAAGATCCTTCACTTTTCATACTGTGGGAAAACGTTTGACATTAACTATTTTCAATTACAATGTACAATCTCATTGTACAGTTCTTAATAACCACAATGATATTTCCAGACCCTAAGGTAATTGTGACATATGGAAGATTGATTTTCTAATCCAGCTCTGTTGCCAGTATGATGAGAGATTCTGAGAAAGTAGCTCTCATTCATTCCCCTCCACAGTCTGTACAATGAACATAAGGAGACTTTGCAATCTATCTTACAAACTTTGAAAGAAAATAACTGAATTAAGTATTCTGATTCTGAACAGACTGCTATGTTGCTGTGGAAAAGAGGGTCACTCAAGGTCACAATGAAGAGATGGTTAGGTTTCACTTTTTTTGCTGCTGTGTTCATATTTGCTTATTAGATATGCCACCTGTAGGCGGTAGGGGTTGTTTATTTTTTACAGATGTGTTACTATTGGATATTATGTAGGGGTCAAGTTAATTTCCTCAAATATCTTACCATGTCAAACATCTTTTCTTTTGAACATTGTTTTCTTTTTCTTTATGTATGGGGCCCTTTATGCTGAATCAGTAGCTCATACACTTGCAGTTAAATATGAACGGGTACTGTGGCTTCAGTTAGTCATCAGTTTACCCTTCTGCTATCTGAGAAATCATGCAAAGGTGAGATAGAGGTCATTCCTGTTACAGGAGTTTGGTTAGCTTGTCAGGTTATTATGATGGGTCCTAAAAGTCAGTTCTGATTACAGACAAATCCTATATGGTGAGATTTCTTTGCCGTTCAGACAAGAGTGGTTTTAATATCAGGACATGATGGCTTTATGTCTTTCTCTCCATGACCTGGTCTCACTTTTCCCATCTCTGGGACCTTTAACCTAAAGATACAGAGAGGAAGTATTTCTAAGTGTAGATATACCCTGGTTTTGATTTTATTGTGTGTTTGTGTTAAACAATGTGTATTGAATAAGACCTGCTCCTGGGTTCAGTGTCCTGCTCCTGCTTCTGCTGCCTGGGCAGAGAAGGGGGAAATGTGGGGAAACCCTAAAGCAGCACTATTGCACCATTACGTTTATATGCAGCTTGATGGCTAACATGGTTTCTGCAGGTCCATGTGTGGCCCTAAGCCACTAATTCTAACATGGTGTTCAAGGAGGAATCTCTGGAGAATGAAAAAGTTGGAATTGATTGGTTTACCTCAGAGCAGCTCTTGTCTGGTTTGTGACTGAATGTCTGTTAGCTGCTGGGGCTCATGGGAAGCTGTCCTGGAGGGAAATTTTCAGAAAGTTTCATGCCCAAAAGTTCCTGCAGCAGGAACACAAGTGAGGATGGTCAGGAGACTCCAAATCACATTCCTAGTGCAAGCATAACAGCACTGTAGGCATACTCTTTGAATGATTTCACGCTATTGTGAACTCCCATTCTGGATTCATAGAACTGAGTTTTGGGTTTTTTTTTCTGATTTTATCAACTGTTCTACAATGTCTATAATTACTTAAATAAAGCCACAAGGATTCAGATTCACAACATATTAATCAGATCTTTCTAAAGCTGTTCTCTCTTCTTCCTTTAGTTTTACTAATGTTTTGTCGAACTAGACCCTCAGAGATCTTTGAGATATTTACATAAGGGAATAAGAAAGTGGTTGAATCTCCCTTCTACTAATGAAAAAACTGAGGCAGGTGCTGCAGGCTAACTTTACTACTTCTCCAGTTTAATAAGAAAAGTGTAGCCCTCCAGACTGGAAACAGCCTGCAAATGCAAGGCATTGCCTAGACTGTGAGGCCATACTACCCTTTCCTCCTGCACAGTAATAATGAAAAGTCATCTTAAGGGAAATGTCCTTTAAGGTTAAAAATAAAGTGGGGGAAGAAAACAAAAAAAGAATTTGTTCATTGTCTCTGCTCTCCATCCTGCCTGGCAGCCCCCTTTACAGTCTGTCTTATGGTCCTCCCAGTCAGGAAACAGGAATTAAAGATCTGTCAATCACAGACAGCAAATAAACACTATCCCATGAGCCTTTTCTTCTGCAATACATCGACCTAGTCATCAAAGCCATTTCCAGCTGGTTTTGTCTCTTCCTGCATGCTGAGTGTGGCTGATGAGTATTTGAAACACCATTCAGCCCACTGCTGGCTGTTAAATGCACAGCATTTAGGGCCTCTGCTGGAGAGGATGAGAGGAGAAAAGTGCACAACAGGATTAGACATGGTCATCCTGTTTGTTAGTGTCCGCACAGCTCCCATCCTGTGTACTGGACAGGGCCCCTCTGGGAGGGTCACCTGGAGGACTACAGTCTCTGCTCTTGCTTTGAAGTCATCCTCTGGGAGGAAGTGGGTGGGCTGGGATTTGTACATTACCCAAGAATAAAGGATGTTAAACCGTTGTCTTCCTGAAAATGAAGCCATATCTCTTATTGAGGGGGCTGCTGAAGGTGATGGGAGAAGACAACATTATATCAGATCAAAATCCAGGTGAAGAAGAGCTTTTCCTCTGAGAGACCAAAACCACCTTATGGTTCTGGATATTTTTAAGGCTGACTTTCTGGAAACTGACTTTTTTGGGAAGCACAAGCTAAATGTGTTTCCTTATGTTTAGGGACTGCAAGGGACCCCATTTCAGAAAAGAACATTGCACCTTTAAGATAATTCCTCTGCAGTCTATCGATCCTATCTTCCCTGAATTACATCATGGAATCTCCTTGAAGCCTGAGGATCTCTCTATTCTCTGTTTCTTTCTTTCTTATTTCTTCAATTTTTTTTCCATTTTGTTTGTTTGTTTGTTTGTGTTTGTTTGATTGTTTTGTATGTATTTGTTTTTTGTTTGGTTGGTTGGTTGGGTTTGGTTGGGTTTGGTTTGCTTTGGGTTTTTTTGGTTACCACTTCTTTCAGGTTTATGTGGATTGTCAAGACTAGAAGGGCTAGTTATTGACAGGGCTCAGCAACCTAAACTGTGCAGCACATTTCTGATTTTGCCTTAAGTCCAAAGACTTTTTAGGTTTGCTTGAGAGAATTCAACCATAGTTTCAACTCTTGAAGAAACACAATAGTTTCTGACAGAAGACAGTAAATTTTAGAACTGTAAGGAAAGAGATCAGAGCAAGTTCCCCACTACATTACTGAATATGAATTTGACTTTCCCTCTAAGACCCATGAAATAGGTAAAACATTGGAGAAGAGAATACTGCTGTTATCTTCTGTCTTTTAGAAGTTGTAGGTGAATCAACTGCTATTAACAAAAGTCCTTAATCTTCTTTCAGTGTTATTTCCTAAAGGAAAACCATACTTCTCATTTTATCTTGCATTCTTTCTGCCAAGGAAATAATTTCACATTCTCCAGCAAGCCTCACTCTTTCTACAGCTCAAAGCCTCACAATTGCCTTTGAGATGATCAGGAAAGACATACAGTCCATTGTTCTGGTTTGAGTGAGAACAGAAATAATTCTGTTCAATGATTTTACTTTTCAGCTCAGTTCTTCTGTAACTCACTGCACTGTCTGAAGTTAGCAGCCTGTTTTCACAGGCAGTGTCTGCTGCTGGCAGTAATGACAGCTCATGGTTAGAGTTACTGCCAAGGGTTGGTGTGCAGACCAAGGCCACTGCTGGATCTTCTGCACCACACTGGGGGGTACAGGAAAGTGAAAGGCCGCACCTGCGGGGAGGAGTGGACAGGACAGGTGACCCCAAACTGACCAGAGAGACATAAAGCAGAGGGATCTGGAAGGGTCCATGGCTTGCTCACTTGCTCTCTCTCTGGTGGCTTCTTGGCTCTTCTCTCCTCTTGGACCGCTTTGCCAGCTTTGCTTGGCTTCACTCAGGTCCTCTTTCAGTTCCTCCTTTGGAGCATCCCAGGAGGCCTCTGTCCGTTCTGCCTTCGATCCCAGTTGGTATGTTCCTGAACCCAGTACCAGAATCCA
>VWZY01010652.1:133776-251385 GCA_013399075.1 Chloroceryle aenea | reverse complement strand
TCTAGTTTCCTTTTCTAATCACCAAGTCTCTCTCCCTTATCCCGTTTCTCTTCCCCCTTGGGGAGGGAGGGGGGTTAACAGAGAGCCTTTGTTACAGGACTAAGTGGCTGCCCCAACCCTAAACCATGACACCCATGTATTCAATATGCTAAATCTATGTCTTCTTTCCTCAAAAGGCCATTTCAATGCTTACTATCATCCATGAGTCAGGTGAAGGGAAAGGACATATTTGTGTGAGAATAATGATGCTTGATCAGTCTAACAGTGCCCTTGGCCCCGTGTCCTGGCCTTGACAAATGCCAAGGGAGGTGTCCGAAGCCAGTGAAGGTCATGCAGAGATATTTTCATTTTCACCCTCCTCCCACCCAGCCACCAGAAACCTGGAATTTCATGAGGTAACATCTTTGTGGACCCTAATATTAGAGTACAATCCCTTTCTGAAATGGCTGTATTTGTATCAGTGCAGACCATAAGCAGACAGACTAGATGTGTTAGATGCCACAAAAAAGTGGGACAGAAGGGCCCTCTCTTTCCCACCAGGACCATACTAACAGTGCTTGCATGTAAAACCCTTAAAGGATTTAAAGTAGAGAAGAATAAGGGAGCTGTGAGACCATATAAGTCTTCAACAGTAGCAGCACATCAAGTATCTACATATTTTCCATTTTTCTGTAGATATCATGACAGAGGAAAGTTCAACAGAAGGGCCTGAAGGATGGTTTTTTTTTCCCAAGGAGGGACAATGCAAAAGTCATCCATCCTTTCATCTTCTTATTTTTAAATTTAAAATTTTATAATAATTGCAATGGTTTTATTGTTTACAAAATATTCTTCCTGAGCATGAAGGGAAAGTATGTGCAAAAGTATAAGGTGCTTCTTTGCCAACTGATGATGTGGGCGCTCAGGCTCAATACCAAGGAAAATTGCTTTATTTAAGTATTCATAAGAGATGGGAGGAGGGAGGTGGGCAAAATATAGGGATAGATATGAAGGTACAGCAAAGAAAGGAATTAAAGGAAGAAAACAAACAAAAAAATAAAATTGGTGTGGTTAAAATGATGTCCTGGGAAAATTATTTTCCAAGGGACAATCTGTGCTGATATGAATGTAAACAGTGCTGTTGCCCAGGAAAGAAATCACTACAGTCTTTGTCCTGAAAAGCTGCTCAAGTTTTCTTTCTTTGTTTTCTTGTGAGAAAGGGGAGTAAGAATTACCAGTCACTAAACATCAGTGACTTATTGTAAATCCCTGAGATCAGCAAACAGCCATGATGAGTGTCAGGCAATAATTCCAGTGTTGCAGAGTGGCAGTTCCTCAAGTGCTGAGTGCAGAAGAATTTTGGGAAAATTAAGTTCCTACCCACAGGTTTCAAGTTTTTTGCTTGTTCTGTCCAATAAAAGCTGTGAGGCACATAGGTACAGTACCCACATTTTCCTGATCTGGCAAACTCTTCATGTGCTGGTTTTTAATACAAAACTGCCACATTTTTCTTTGCATGGCCATAATTCTTTAAAAAAGATGCCAGGTTATTAGTGTGAAAAAAAAATAAAAATGTAAAAGCCTTTAGGAAATAAGATAGTGTGAAATATTTTCTCTCACATTAGAGTTCATCCTCTCTTCTTTGTTTTTAGCATAAGCCTTAACACTAATTATGCTTCTTACATTTTTTGGTGATTTTAATGAATATGGTGCAACTGAAAAATAATCTCTAGTGTATGGTATGTGCCAATTTCCCTCCATTCCCATCTCTCATAATTTGTTGCTTTTCTCTGGTTCCAATAGCCACTCACCCTAGTAGCAGAAAAACTGTAACATTGATGTCTGTCGGCTTCTCTTTCTTTCTCCTCTCCCCTTCAAGTATATAGCTTACTGCTCTTCTCCAAATGGCAAAAACTCTGAGGAACAGCCCCTTGCTTAACATGTCAAAATGTGAGTTCTGGCTGGCAATTGCTTTAGTTTTGTTCCCTTGAGATCTGACAATGCCAGAAATCAAAGCATAATTTTGCAGATGTTGAGATCCTGTAAGCCCCCTAGGTTGCAAAGCTAAGCCATAAAGCCAGCTGGCACTGTGTACGTGTGCTAAGAATGTAAAAGTATACATTTTTAGTTTTCAACCAACAATGACCGACCGCTGGTAACTTCAACAAAGTGAAGCATTGCTAGCTTTATTTTTGGAGTGGCTCTGTACATTCCCCTGAGCTCTTCTTCTGTTCCAGTGCTGCTGTTTTAAAGATGCTGTTCAGAAGTATAGAAGTTTCTTTGGTGCCTTTCCAGCATATCTGCTGTTCTTTAAAGGGATACCACACTCTGACAGCACCTTCAGTTCATGGCAGAATATTTAAGAGTTATTTCAGTGAACTTTAACCTTGCTGATTTCAAACTGTTTTATCTGTCTTTTAAAGGAAATGCATTCAAGCATGAGGAAAAAAAACCACAATGTCTAAATTAAAATTGGAAAAGATGATGGGACAGCAAGAAGGCTCATCTGCAAAGAGGCACTAGATAGCCAAAATGTATGTGTGAGCTTAGACAGATATGACATGATCTTGTGTTGTGCACTATCGGGGAACTGAAAAATGAATATTTAAATTTCTGAAGAGTTTGGACAATAAACAATAGCATTGTGTCATTTAATCTGGTTGTTTCCTTTCATATATTTGAGTGTCTTCATTCAGTGCAGCATGTCTTTGTTGAATCTTGAGAGTAAAGGTAGATGGTGATGTCAGAGAGATGTTTTCTGAGATGTTTTGCAGCTAGTTCTGCACAGAGTACAGTGAGAAAGTTTTCAGTTTTAGAATTTGGAATGCTTTGCTTTGGACAAAGCAAAGGAATTTCATCTTTTATATGTGAAACCTAATCAGTGGAGAGACTGCCCCAATACAGAAAGATGTTATGATCTTGTAATCACCCAGGATTTGACAGATTCAGCTTGAGTGGGATGATAGAATTCACCCCTGGATAAACGGCAGGCTGAGTAAGGATCTGATCAATGGCGTGTGAACAAGGCAGCAGGCACTCGTGCTTGGTTCTCCAATGTTCAGCCCCATACTCTGACTGCAACATTACTCTGAGCTTTTATTTTTCCCGGTTTTGATCGAAATCCAGAACCTGAAGAACCTTTCCTAAAGCAAATTGCACCTAAAATGCTAGGTTCTCATGCACAGTTTAAATTTCAGTGAAGTGGTATTTTCCAATGAAAGAAAGAAAAAAAAGTTTAATTGAAAAATTCCTGACAAGCTCTAATCCTATTAACTTCACTGTGGTTGCACATATGCTAATGAGAGCCGTGTGTGTGAAGCTGTTGCTAAATTTGCAAAACATAATACCCAGGACATGCATATCATATGTAGTTTGACACAGGCACATATGGTTTATATTCTGTATTCTAAAACAATATTATGAACATTTTATAAGGTTGCAAAAGTGAGTATTGTAAATTCAAGAAATGCAAAAGTTATTGAGGCATGCACTCTGGACTCTCCCTCTCTCTAGTATATGGACTCTCCCTCTCTCTAGTATAATTGGCCATATGCACCTTCCACTTCCTTTTCTCTCCCCACTTGTCCCTCTCATATTCCACTTCTCTGTCTACAGTGCTTTCCCTCTTTGGATAGCCTTCCTCTTCAGCAAACAGCACCTCACACATGGCTCTAACATGGCACTAGATGCTTTCAAGAGGTGGTGTTGTTTTATTACCCTCTCTTGTCTTCTTTCTGTTGTGTCAGGTCAGATTAAGTTCTGCAAGGAAAAAGAAATCTCCATGGAGTGTGGGCAGCGAGTACCGCATAGGTGCGCTGCTCTTGGTTACTTTTCGGACATGTTGCAGTAAATGTATAAATACTTATACAATGCAATACTTATCTCTCTAAATACATGTGTTATGACATGCATTATTGCCTTTGGGTAAGCAATTGCTAACTTACAAGGTATTGGTTTTTTTGACAAGAAGTGTCCTTGTGCGTAAAAATTATGTCAATTTTTTTCTATCACAGTGCATCTTACTTTACAGATAGGATCATAGAATCACAGAATGATAGAGGTTGGAAGGGACCTCTGGAGATCACTGGGTCCAACCCCCCTGCCAGAGCAGGATCACCCAAGACAGGCCACACAGGAACACATCTAGGCAGGTTTTGAAAGTTTCTAGAGAAGGAGACTCCATAACCTCTCTGGGCAGTGTGTTCCAGTGGTCCATCACCCTCACAGTAAAGAAGTTTTTCCTCATGTTGAGGTGGAACTTCCTGTGTTCCTGTTCGTGTCCATTACCGCTCATCGTATCACAAGGCGCCACTGAAAGCTGACTGGCCCCTTCTACTTGATACCCATCCTTCAGATATTAGCAAACATTAGTAAGATCCCCTCTCAGTCTTCTATTTTCTAGGCTAAACAGCCACAAATGTCTTTAGTCTTTCCTCATAAGAGAGATAAATAGTTATTACAGACACAGATTTATTCAAGAAACAGAACAGAGACAATCAGGAAGGATGTCAACCAAAAGGGTAGAAGCATCTCACTCTTTTCAGCAAAGTTATGTCTGGTGTAAGGTAAACAACTGTGCTCCATCATTTATCAATGGAGAAAGATGACAGAGATTAATTTCCCTTCAGTGTTACCTATCTTAATTATCTATCCTTGAAGAGGATAAATTGTCTTCTGGAGGCAATTAATCTCTCTAATCAGAGATTTAGCCATGCTGTTTAGACACCATGACTAACTTCTAGATGGCTAAGGTACAATTAAATGAATCTCACATTTTTTTTCAGTTTTAAGTGATTTCTGAACTTCTCTACTGAGTCCTGGTTTTTTTCATGGTGTGTGGTCTTGTGTTGATGCTCGCATGATGGCGGAGAAGTTGGCAGGAGGAGGACTGCACTTTACGTGTCCTGAAGCAGAGAGGCTGATCTAAGCTGCAAGTTCTGTGATGCACCGCAGCAGTTCTGGCATATACATATCAATATAATGCTGACCTGAAAGGAAGTGTTTTTATTTAGCTTGACAAGCTGAAATATTTAGAATCCAGTTGACTTGACCCAAAAGAATGTATTTTGCTTATGTTTTCCCTATGGAAAATGGAAGCATTTCTGGAAAAGTAACATTTTCCCACAGAAAACTGTTTTTCACTAACAATAAAACAGAAAAAAAAAAAAAAGAAAAAAGAAAAAAGTTTTGATGGAACATTTCCAACTAACTGTAATTATAGTACATATATAAATGGGGCCAAATTGATGCTGTAAGGGCATTCCTAACTGTAGTCTATCCATAATCTCGGACTGCTAGTCTTTGTAACATGATAACTTTTGAAAGTTATGAAATTTTTGTAACATTCATAGCTGCTTAAAAATGCACATAAATGTACTGTATTGTATTTTGTGTAAAGTACATTGACCTATACTAAATTAAAGGGCAAACCCATGATATAGGCAGTCATCCACTAGGCACTGTGCAAAGACCACCAAACTCATGTCCATGATTGTTGCTGCATCTGATTCCAGGTCCCTGAAGGATTCAGTTTTATATCACTAGCAAGTTGAGAGGAGATGCAAATGATAATTCCTAAAGTGTGAAAAAGAATTTGGCTATTTTCAGATGAACTGCAATGCAATTTTCTTGGAAATAGGTACATTTTAGGGAGAATGGAGGGTTGTTGCTCTTCCCCCATAACCCTCACTGTAAGTAACAAGCTTATTTCATTTTACACCCAGGTGTTTGCCATAGAATCTGACACATAACTGTGCCCTGGAAAACTATAAAACAATATAATTTATAGAAATAAACTGAGTGAGAATCATTATTTTTTATTGGTACCACTTAATGTGCAGAAAAAGCATACTTTCCAAAAATATGGAATAAACGTTTTGTTAGCCTTATTGGGTCCAAATGTTAGGGTTTAAATTATTTTACTATGCAAACTTTCTTTCATATCTTGGCAGTAGTGATTTCCATTTTTATTCCTTTGGTATCCATAATCTTATTAGAATCAAAAACATATGCTTTGAGATCATTGGACAGATCCCTTCTCCCACCCTACCCCCTTCTCTTCACATTAAAAAAATGCACTGAAAAGACTGACACTCTAGTATCGAAACTAAAAGGAATGGTACAGGAGAAATGATGCAAACTACCAAGCATGAATGGGAAAACCTTTTGAGAAATGTAGTTTGGTTTTCATGCCTTTGATTTGCAAGTCATTAAAAGTGCAAAAGTCCCCAAGCCTCCTGCTGGCTGCCATTTGGAGCCCGGCTCCCTCCCTTCCAACAGGAGGTGCTCGCACCAGGATCACAAGTTTACAGTAAAAAAGGAGAATAGGCAGGTTTGAGCTTTATAATGCTTCTGGGGATGTAACACTTGCTGCAAACCATACATCTTGATGTCAGGCAATTGTATCTGTGGGGCTGAAATGTTAGCTTACTGCTATGGATTTATGAAAATCTTTTGTTTTTTTTTATTGGTAGAATATTGACAAATGTCTTAACATGTGAGCTTAGCAGTTTCAGAAGTGTATTGCACAGTCTACCTGGGTGCCTTTTAGCCATGGGATACTCAGCAAATAGCAAGGAGTTGGTAGCCTTTTTTTAGATATTTTCTTGGTAGCAGATAGATGACCTTTTTTTTTCTAATTTGTCTTTATAAAAGCACTTAAAATTACATAAATTAGTGTTCATGACAAGTTTTGGATATTAGAGGTAAAATACTTCGTTTTTACTTCTGAGGCAGCTACTTCATCCTTTTATTCATCTGTTGTGTATTCTGTGTGAAACAAGCTTTTTTCATTCTGATGTCCAAAGCTGGAATGGCTTTTGAGATTCCTGTCAAAAATGTAGGTGAAATGTGAATTAAACCAGTTGCAAATACTCCTAAGGGTTCATACAAGTGTAGCTCAAAGGCTGTACATAAAAAATAGATGCAAGCATTCTATTGCATGCATATTCACTGTAAATGCACGAAAACCATCCTAATTCCACATGGCAGTGACATCATGTAATGGGTCTTTGAATAAGATTAGATATGTTTAACATTAACTATAATCTAAAGTCTGAATTTCTTAAGGGATAAGTCATTTACTGAATTGCTGCCCATCAACTAATGATGCCTAGAAACATCACCGGGAATATGTGAGCTGTTGCTACATTTTTGGGAAAGACATTTTTTGATCACTGTTATGGGAGCTGAACAGAAATCAGTCCAAACAGAAGAGTTGCAGCTTGTGCTTTTTAATGACATTTTGTGACACTTCTTATTTCGAGATTTGCATTCTGCTTTCAGCTGGATGAAGAATCACCATTAATTCCATAAAGCTTGATTAACACCTTCTGAATATAGAGGATACTGAGGACTTTCAATTAATTTTACTGGCATGGACCAACTTAGAGCCAGTCACTGAGAGGTGACAGGCTATTTGATCCTTTGCTATTTGATCCACAGTGTTATCCTGACATCTTTGGGTATGAGTTGAATCATATGTTGTGATGCTGGTGCTTTAGGGAGCCAGGCAAGTTTTGAACCTACCCTTTAAAGATTGCACTGAATTTCATAGTTTTATTTTATCCATCATTTACTTTGCTTACTCTAATACCAGAGATTGTGAGGTAGCATTATACCTTGAACTTCAGTACACAAAGTAGTTGAGTACAACATAAAATGCACAGCTTAATCCACTTCTAAAATGTTCTCAGCTTTCCAAGAGAGAGGAACTTTTAATCCAGAAACATCCATGCTCACAGGCTGTTGTGCCAGATTCCTGGGCTACTTCATCCAAATATCAAAAGAGATCAGAGTTGCCCCAGGCAACTTTTACAGCTAACGTGGAGACACACATCCTTCAGCCTGGGTTCATATCACTTAGTTTTACATACCTGAGGATGGCATAGGCTTCCTCCATGGAAAAAAAACAAGTACCTCAGGAAAGGTGGAGTCTCTCCCCTCTCTCTCAATATTTGCTATATCAAAAGCCTGGGCTGAAAGACTCCTATATGTTACCCAATTTATACGCCATGCTATTGTCTTCTGATTAAACTGAGAAGGAACAATGGTGGTTTGTTTGAACTTGCTAAGAACTAAGGCAGTTTGTCAAATTGACAGGTATGGCTGAACTATAAATTCAAGTCAAATTTTTCAAAATGGTTATGATAGACCCCAACCCTTGCATTTGGGAGTCAAAATAAAAGGAATGCAGTAGGTATGTAAAGAAAAGGATATTGATTTTAGGCAGTACTAAAGTGGCTCCTATACACATAAATTTTAGATACCTGAACTAGAAGACAAATATCATTACATTCTGGTATTTTTTGTTAAACAGTAATTGGACATACTTCTTCAAGATGGAGAAATGATCTTAGCTATAAATAGGAAACCGTTGAAGATAATTAAGAGAGATTTTTTTGTCTTCCAGAAAATATCCGTAGAAATAACAGAATTAAAACAAAAATATTTTGCTGAAAAAGACTAACTTTTCCCGGAAGATGTGAGGACTGTTTTTCATTAGTATGAACCATGGGAAATATTGCAGCTTCATCAGTGAAGGCCTGACATACGATTTCTATCAAAGACACATTTCATTTACCCTGGGCTTACTCAGCGCTACTCTTGTACAATGTTCCCTACCAGCTGTTGTTGCTGCTGTTTTCTAGTAATTGATTGCTTTGTTCCTGGCCTGAGAAATAGTGTCACTTAGTGCTTAAGCTTCTAACAGGCTACTAGTTTCTTCCTTTACCAAATATTAATTGTGCCAAAAAATATAGCAAGGCCTCTTAACAAAACTTAGGATCCAAGTAAAGTTTTGATTTTGGTTGCTTAAATTCATCCTTCTCCACATAAATTCTACTGCAGTGAGTATTCTTGACCCTCTAAAATAACACAAATTTGCTAAAGTATCTGCTTCCTTATGTATCAGACACATTTCTATTTTTATCTCAGAAATGAATCCAAGAAGTCAAATTACCCATTACTAATGGTCATGGGGCTGCAGTAGCTGAGAGTCCAGAAAATGCCTGAAAATATATTTGGAAATGTACAAGAAAAGCACAAGTGTGTGCACTTTGCTGTAAATGATTAGATGAAGTAATCTAGATACATATTTTTTTTGAAAGCTCTTCAAAGGGTAGCATTCATGGCCATTCCTGTTATGGATTTTCATTCTGGCATCACTTATTCTTCTAACTACATTACAGTTGCGTCACTAGAACTTCAGTAGTACTGTGTGCAAGGGTAAATGTGTCAAGGCCATGAAAAAAGGACAAACTTGATTTCCTTTTTCAGTAAATGGTACTTGCTGAAATGGGCAGGGAGTTGGCCTTGAGGAATCATGGCTGATACATATTATGCAAGTGATGAATTCAAGAGCAGAAGTGATAATAATGGATTAATGTAGAGTTGCTTTTCTTTCTTGATTTTTTTTTTTTTAGCTGCATTTAGAAAGATGGAATGTGCATGTGTATATTTGTTTAAAATTAACCTATGTTTAAATATAACTGATGCTGTATTTTAATTTAATTGATGCTTATAGATGTCTTCTCTATGTGGATGGCTGACAGTCCCCTTGTCAATGTGAACACCCTGATGCTTTTGATTTTCTTCAGAAATTTTGGGAGCCCATGCTCTCCCTAAGGGTTCAGAAATTTGTTGTCTACTCAGCTATGTTATTGCCTGCAGTTAATGAGTTCTTAATTACAAAAAAAACCCACTTTATATAGAAAAGAAGAAGCCACAAGTTTGCTTGAATGTGTATGGAGTCAGTTTGCGGGAAGGCAATACAACACACCACACAGTATAAAAAATGCTTTGGAATTCATCTAATGACAGGTTCTATAATTAGATTAGGCCTTGGCATTCCTGTTAATGGTGCAAAGGAAGCTAGATATGCATTAAACATTTGATAGATTTTATTCCAGAGAGGAGTTGAAAAAACCTACTCATTAGTTCTAATAAGTGTGAGCACTGAATGATTCACTGGTAAGAGTGCAATTCAGTTCATAGTTATAGGCATAAGATCTGGACCTAAATATGCATCAAGAAAAGTCCTATGTTTTTGTTCAATTGTCTTAACCACAAGAATTTTATAAACATTATTTCCTCTTCATATGTGTCCAAAGGCAAAGGTGAAGAGAATTTTTAAATGTCAGTGAGAAGAACTTGTACTGGATGTTGCCCAGTTTTGTAGTACCGCTTTTAAAACTTAGACATTTCCACAAAGGAAAGAATCAATCCACTGCTTTGTGTTCAGATGCTGATCAGTGGGAGTTTTATGTGATTAATGAGTAAAGATCAAACCAGAATATTCTTCTGAAAAGCATAACTGTGGATGTGATTTGACCATTATCGGTGTTCATGGGGTGTCATAATGACTCTCTGATCCCACGCGCAGGACTCATCAGAAAGTCCTGGCGTCATGAAGTACTAACATAAACAGTTTATAGTCAAGGAAACTGTGATATAAAATGTCTGAAGAAGAGAATGTAGGCACAATGTGTGTTTTGTAAGTGCTTTTGGGACTTGGCTAAAAAGCAGGAGAGGAAGGAATATTGAAAAAAATTGCATAAATATCTTGTCCACTTTTTTCCTATTCTATGCCAAGCTGTTATTGAATTACAGTGTAGCTAGCATTTCTAAATCCTAAGCATTTGTACCATGATGGTGTGCTTAAAAATACTGAAATAAGGATTTTCAAAATAGTGAAAATTCTGCCTGCCTCAATACTCTTCTTCTTGAATTAGACGTTCAGGCTAATCAAATTTCATCATCAGTTGTCCCGGAAGTGCATTTCACCACTGGGTGGAAGTTCACAATTTTTGCTTTCATGCCAAAGCCTGCCCTGGGCTCCCATCAGCATCTGCTTTGCTCCTGACTTTGCCTGGAAATCACTTTCTTTAAGATCTGTGTATCTTGAGCCTGTTTGCTAGGTGGACTTCACAATATTGCAATAATAGAGGGAAAAATGCATACTAGTGATGAAAATACAGACTTCATTCTTTTAGGAGAAACCATCATTGGATGAGATCATGGTTTTATAAGTCCATAGCCAAGTGAACATAGGTTGTTGACTGTAGATTACGGTCTCAAAGCAGCCAGGGACATAAACCTAAAGACTCTCTGGGGAAACACTGTCTCTTACAAGAGATCTATGAGAAAACACCACTTAAGCTGGAAAAAACCAAACCAAAACAAAAACATAATAGACCATCCAATAGAATGCCCAGAAAGTGCAAGAGAGTTTCTTGTAATGCCATATTGTGTTTATGTCAGTGTTAAATCTACGGTTGAGGAGGTTTTCTGCACATGTTGTCCAGCCTTACTTTCTTGTCTGTTCTGGTTCAGGTGCAAAATCCATCTTCCATGTTGTTTTTAACAAATTATTTCTTACTAAAATTAAATATTCAGCTTTGGCCTAAACCCACAAGCAAATGTTTTGGGGAAGTTCAGTCAAAACTGCTTTCCTTAAGTTATAAGTATGAAACAATACGCTATTCACAGCCACTATGGCAATAAAATTTGTACTTAAAGTCTGACTTACGTATATCCCATTGAGTGTTCAAGTTAAAGCCAAGTTTTAAATAGATTGGTTCAGTAGCTTTAGAGGTCTGAATGCATAACATTCATAAATATTTCTTCAACTAAAACAGCCTAAACAAATTCCATTTGGACAATTTCAGGACATTCCAGAGCTTCTTATGGCCTCTGAGTCGGTGACAGACCAGAGTTATTCATCTGCATGACAGCAGGGTGTAACAGCCTTGGTCAGGGATCTGGGCCTCTCTGTGCAAAGGAGAATACATGTCTAAGAGGGAAAGATGTCATTTTTACAAACTACCTGATAAACATATATCACTATGAATGTTTATGATTATTGTGTGATTATTGTAATAATAAAGACATGCACAAATGTAAAATGGATAAATAAATCTGTGAATAATATATTTTTCTCTCTGCAAGATAACCTCCCTACCTCTTTTTTATTTTCTTTCTTCAGTTTAGCCCCAACCTATGTTCTTTCTTTGCATAAACACAGAAGAAGGAAATTTAATGGGCACAGAAACCTTGTCTCAAGAAAACTGTCAAACATGGGAAAAATACTTAAGAGAAAATGTCTGAACTGAGTATGAAATAGACTTTATTTCAATTTTAACAGTAGATTATCAGAGAGATTTAACAGAGCTTTAAGTACAGAAAAGAACATTGACTCTTCTAAGCTGATGTATACCAAGATTCGTGGCCTTGCCCTCCAATAGTAATATATTGAGTGCAGAGTGAGTTTAGACTAATGCATTACATCCCTCAGGAGGGGTAATGTGAGAATTAAGGGCACTGAAAGGAAAAGATGCAGTACCTGTTCATGTGTAGATCCAGTGAAGTTAGATCCTCTTTATGGAAAAATATATAAAAACTTCTGAAAATTATTAACAATTATTTTTACAGTTCCTTAAAGTTTACATAGGATTGAACGACACACACCTCAGCCTGCACACCCCATTGTCTATTTTTCTTCGAGAAGAGTGCAAAGAGCATCCATCCCCTTAATTTTCTGAGGTTCTTTGCTCCCATACCATTCACATTCAAAGCACTCAGAGCCCAGGAAAACCCCAGAAAATGCCAAAATCTGTTGGTATAGGTTTACAGCAATGCTTTTTAAAAATAATAATAATGAGGACCCCTTTATATCCTGTGTTAGCTCTTTAGGACTCTGATTTTCCAGTGTCTTGGATTATATTGAGACCAAAGCATCCTTCCTGTCATTCAAGTGAAATCCTCAACAGAACTCCCAATGACCTTATTTATTCCTTAATAAGCAGGCTATGATATCTATTCTATGGTTGTTCTCTCAAGACAGGAATTCCTGTGTGTAATGGATGAGAGCAAATTTTGGGTAATACTGGAATACATATAACTAATATGAATATTATCTAAGGTTTGGTTTTAATAAGCATCATTTTGGAAATGTTTTCTAAAGTTTAATCTGTTTTACCTGCAGAAATCTGACTTCATCCTCCATCTACTGGCCTGCATCATGACTTCATCAACAAGATGGACAGTACCTCCTTCATCTCTGTCACAAGGTATCTTTTCCATTTATGAGCTCCTGTATTGAATTTTCAAGTCACCTTTCAATCTTTAATAAACTGATTGAACTGAGATCTTTATGATTTGCATTTCAGTATGGCTGAAAAATTCACTGAAGTTAGACAACTTCCTGAAAGATTTCTCTTGACCTGGTCTACCCATCAGGTCTCCATTCTATTTTCGTTCGTCTTTCTTTACAAGATCTGTTCAACTCAATCCCATGAATACCTATTTTATAATCACAGAATCAGAGCCTGGTCCTTATACTATCTTCACAGTAGCCTTGTGGCATTAACTTATTCAAGTACACCCTGGAAGCTACCTGGTAATGTGTGGATGTCCATAATTTTTCTGTGTCCACTTCCAGTTTATCTCTTGCTCCCCTATCTCAAAAACTGGAGAAGGTGTAAAAACTTTTTCTCTCCACACACTGACAAGTAGTCTACTATTCATTGAAGAAAGAGGTAAATTATCATGGTAATTACAATTATGGTTGTGATAATATAGATGTTTCCTGTTCTTTTACATAATAAAAATATCATGATTTACATCTGAGATTAAATCAGAGTTCATAATACTTCACAATTTTTAATTTTTTTTTCTTCTTTTGGTAACTGGTAAAATTTCTCATTTTCTTTTGATGTTTTCTAGAACTAGGTAAGCAAGTATCTGTCAGGGCTGTATTGGGAAGAATTGATCTTGCTCTGCCTCCAGAGATTGGAATAGTGATCTCTTGAAATCCTTGCTCTCTTAATTTCTCTGAGTTAGTGATTTATCATCCCGAAGATTTTTCAGTAATGCTGATTTCTAGCTCTCTCCTGGAAAATTTATTAAAATGTAATAGGGACTAAGGAAAGAGGTGTAGTAGGAAGAGTTTAGTAGGTAGTTTACCCAAATTCTTGCAGATGTCAGCCAGCTATATTATAGGTGATCATCTTTCCTTTGTAACCCTCTTATGCCTCATTCGTGTGACATGGAAACAATTACATGAAAATGCAGATGTAGATTCCAGTAATCTCTTTGGAATAGATAAATAGACTTTGAAATAATTTACAAATGATGCACAAAATCTGTGGGCCATCTGCTCACTGTTGGGGAAAAAAAACATGTTTCTCCCAATAGGCTTTTTATATACACAATTGCTCTTTTCACACAGCAAGGAGGAAAACAATAGATAGCCAGCAATCTGGAATGCAACTCACTCACACACGCTCTGTGAGCTGCATTACGATCATCTCTTTTGAAAGCAATTAGGGCAAGAACTGTGTGTATATTAAGAAACTACTTTTTCTTCAGCCACATGTGCAGCCAGGGAGAGGACCACTCACAGAAAGAATTGCCTGTGTTATCTGTTCTCCAGACAACAAGTGAATTAAGGTGAATGTAGATGGAAGAAGGCAAAGTGGGATTATAACAACAGATCACAGTGGGTGCTACCTATACTGCAATATCTGCTTCTGACAAGCTCCTAACAAACTTGAGCACAATTTCTTCTGGTGTTACTGCAGTACCTTGTGGAGCTCTGCCTGTGCAAGTCACAGGCGAAGCTTTCTTTAAAAGTCATTCATACTGAAAGTATAACATAAAAGTCTACTTTAATTCAGAAGTAGAAATGAGCTCTGTTATGCATTGCCCTTGTATTAGCTGATTCAACAGTTGAAATCTCTTTGAAGTAATGACATGTAGACTGCACTGTAAGAATAATGGTCTAGAGATCTTTTGTTTGATTCTTATTCATGTAGGCCAGATAAATATTACCAGTGTTTGCACAAGCCAAGTCACAGTGTTCTTGGTGGCAGGATTGTCAGCCTAGACCTAGCTGATCTACAGAGGATAGTCCTCTACTGTGAGTCATAGTCTGCACGTGGCCATATCAGCACTTCAGATTTTCTTGACAACCCCATCTGTGTCTGCTGGCAACACTCTCTAGCTTTGACCAGAGTGGAAACAATTCAGTACAGTCCTAAAGCGATTAAATGCTGCTTGCCAAACAATAAGATTCCTGTCGAGAAAGTGGCTCACTGCAGCTTACAATCACATGCTTTCTGCCAGGGAGATCCCACTGAAAAGTCCTGATGCGAGAATGGTGAAATAAAAGGTTGTCAGGATATGGTGTGAATTACAGGCAGGTGTAAGGATCATTGTGCAGTGGGAGGTCGGGTGTGTTATCAGCATGTGTCATCATTCTGACTGAAGTGTCTGATGACTGTGCGACAGCCCTTCACCAGGCAGGCATATCGATTATATGTTAGCTGGTGTGATGCATCACCCCTTAGTGTTGGATATCAATCAATGAAATGTGAAACAAGTGGATTCCAGTATGCTGATAATTTGTAGTAGATGTCAAGGGTAGAGTCTTGAAGAGAAAGGGTGCAAAATTCTCAGGCAGATGTGGAATACTCAGCTATCAAAACCCAGTAGACTGCTACAGGTCTCAATGTTGGCAGCTGGTTTTATGAGATATAGCAATCCTACTAGGAGTAATGTCAAGATAGTCTGAGTGTAGCATGTTTCCACCATTGCAACATTCACCTCCTGATTTCCATAAGCTTTTTGAGTTTTAAAAAAAATGCACACAAATAATTTTGAAGTGTGCAGCTCCAAATATCAGTTTTGGCCAATAATGAAATGCAACTAACCATATCAAAACTGAGAATAACCTTCTGGTAGCAAGTGGTCTGAGTGATAAAGCAGACCTTATCAGCGATCATGGTCTTCTATAAAATCTGCTGATATAAAAGTTAAAATTAATTGACTGTAGTTCATATCTGTGAGATGAGTTGCTCAGATGAGAGTTTGAGTCAACCTTACTCATATTCTTTTCCCAGTTATTCGGGCAATGTTTTCTATTCACCCGAACTTAAATGATTACTAATGTGACCAAATTTGGAAGAAAATGCTCAAAATCTCAGTCACTGGCCAATTCAGGGAAAGATCAAATAAATCAATTTACCATATGCACACTACTAAGGAAAATCCCACTGAGCTTGACTGGTTAATTCAAGTAAATGCTGATCAGTGGGAATTAGTGCTATATGAAGAAAAGTAAATATGATTAGACTCATACTTGTTTACAGTATGAAGAGATAAATTTTTCCCTACTTCTGCCATTAAGTTTTACTTAACTCTGTGAAATATCTTTGTGCAATTGGTAGCAATGCTGCTGTGACAGGATACTGCCCCAAGGGGATCCCATCTTGACTCGCTGTCATTTCAAAGGCTTAGAAATAAGAGCTGTTTAGATCATTTGCAAATTTAGATGAGGAATCTGTAGTACAGAAGTGTTGTCACACAACATACCCACATACGGTTTTTGTTACCCATTGTCTGTTCAAAGTGCTAGACACTGGCCGTGTGACTCCTATAAAACTTTCTTTTGTAATTTATTTATCTAGGAAACCACAGTTTACGCTCAATGTCTGGTTTCCAGTCTTGCTTTTATTTCCAGACGAACTTGTTGAGGCACAAAGGGGTCAAACAACTAGTGAAAGGTCACTCGGTGATATTAGCCAATGGCACAGGTCAAATCACCACCCAGTGCCTTCTGTCTAGTTGGTCACTCTTTTAGGATTTTGTTTTGTTTTCTATTGTTTGGCTTTGGGGTGTGTTTTGGTTTTTTTTTGTTTGTTTGTTTTCTTTTCTTTTTTTTTTTTTTTTTTTTTTTTTTTTTTTTACTGTGCTGCAATTCTACTCACCTGTTTAAACTGCTGCTTTATGGAACCTGTAGTGTAGAAACCCCACACATTGCCTCTGAGCTGCTTCATGACAGTGTTTGTGGAAAACCTCAGACAAAATGATTTTTCAGATGTGGACTGCATACCAGTTGAAAGTATCCACTGTTGTATACTCCACAGTCATGGCACTCTGGTTGTCCAGAGCTAGTGATCTCACAGATCTGATTCCTTTTCCTTTTATCCATCTGGACAGGGGACTACTGAATGGAAAACAGTGCAGACAAGCAGCTGAAGCATAAATGTTTCCAAACCATTCTGGCTTAGAGCTGGCACACTTACCCTACAGTGACCACAGATTTGGGATCAACCCTGGTTATAATAATTGAATCGTCATGCCACCCATTTCAACTAAAATGATTAAAATTTGATCCTCATGGGAATCTGATATGTCACATCTGTTCAGCCACTTCCTGCTTCACTCATTCTGAAATTAAGAAAAAGTGTTCTCTGTGACAGTCCCTACATATTTTAATTGACTTATTAGGATGGAAGAGTTACAGACAGCAGGACCAAAAGTAAAAGACTCAGGACTAGAAAGGAGAAAGATCAAATAAAACCAGTGAAATAAGCTCTAGTAGTCAGGCAACATTTCAAAGACAGGAGAGTAATGTACCTTTAATTACAACATCATCCAGTCATTTGCTTGATTCTGTTCCAGCAACAGAAACTGAGGTTATTTAATTGAGTAGACCACATCAGTCACATGTGACAGCATAAAGAACAGAACAAAAATGAAGATACTTTTTGCCGTTATAGAAAGGACCCCTTCAAGAATTGTCTGCTTTTACCCTGGGTCTCAAATGAGTACCAACCTCTGTCTCTATGTGCTATGTAGACAGCAGAATGGCCAATGAATGTGTGGGAGAACCAAGCAGTGTGGAAGGACATTGGTGAGTGATGTTAGGTATCACAGAAAAAACATGTGGGTATGTCCTCATCTTAGACCTGGGCAGTGGAACTGCATGCCTGAGACTAAAGAGACAAGAAAAAAGAAGAATCAAAATAAATTGAATAAATAAATTTTACTTGACTGCCAAGACCAGAAGATGCCTTAACTCAATCTTCTGATGGGCTTTCCCTACAAATGATTGTTGATGGACTACTCCTTCTCGTGAACCTGGTTTCTGGGAGAAGAAAATAAAGTCATTTTATAAGTGTTGTAAATGCTTGGGGAGACACTTTATTGTACTTCCTTGCATACATACAAGAAGCTGTATCGCATTTGTGGTTATGCACTTCATGCAGTGCTTACAATTCTACTGGATCAAAAATCACAAGCCTGATTTGCAAAATTGTGGGATTAATTCCCAAGGTATGTATATATTTCTTCTGATTTATTTAAAAAGGATTACATTGAATTGTTTGATCTGTCTTAGTTTTAGAATTTTTCCCATCCCTTTTCAGTCCTAGAGCACCTTGGTCCCCTAGAGCGTGGCCTAAAGAGTCCCAGGTCCCACAAATGCGTGGGATAAGATGATTCAGTGCCCTGTTCTTAGAGCTCTCCAATCATTTTTAGTCTCATCAGTTCTATTGCCATCTATTTATCTCTTTAGTCCACGCAGTTCTATTTTGCCTCCAAAGACATATATCCTTAGTTCTTCCCTTATATATCCAATAGAATGCTATTTTACCATCTTGGAGATCTGAAAATAGACATCTTACCTTGCTGCACCATTCTCTCCATTCAAAATATGGTCCATTTTAGGATTCCTCTTCTTCTCCAGTTTAGTGAGAGAAGGGCTGTTGGAGAAACACTCAAGAGTCAGAAGTCTACGGATGAAGAATTTGCTTCCCAAGAAGCTGGGCTTTTCCTATCCTCCTTTCTGTAAGAGTGGCATTTAGTCCTCAGTGGAGATGGTGAGCAGCTGACTTTCCCCCATTAGGTCATCTTCCCTGGGACAGGAAGAGCGGCAGACAATATGAGATATTTTTTCCAGGAAAACTAAAACTTAAGAGGAAGCTGGAGCTGTTCTTGTTGAGCTGGCAATGGGTCTAGCTACAATAGTCTCCCCTCCACCCTCCACCAAATCATATAATAAAGTTTACTTCCCACTCTACAACAAATTATGAACACAGTGTATGAAGGGTGCACTGATAAGTGTTATCACCAACCATCTACAGTTGTGACAGAGGGCCTTGGCTAGAAATTAGATCTTATTTTTCTCCTCTTATCACAGGGTCCATACCACCTGTCAGAGGTCAGCATTGTTTCACAGCACGGTCTGCCTCCCCTGATGACCATGCTACTGTTTCTAGGTGGAATTTACCTTGTAATAACCTGAAGCCACAGAACATGCTGGGTCACAGGAACTTCAGTGCTGGGACCCAAGCTCCATCTTGCTTGATGCTCTGTGCCTGTCAGCTGCCAATAACAGCTGTTTCCTGTTGTAGATCTACTGCACCACTGATTATTGTGAAATGTTTTTAGCAGGGATGAGAATTGTCCAGGGGAAGCAGACAGGATGAAAGGAAGGAGAGTTCACTGTGGCTGCTGGCACTGTAAAAAGAACTGGGAGTATTTTGGAAGAGAAATATTGAAATAGTTAAAAACTTCAAATAAGGTGTTGCTGTTGCTAGCTGTGTTCCTGTCACCTTCATAAACTACAATTCCTTATTCAGATAACTGGAACAATTTCTTTTCATCTTTCTGGTAAAGTGAGCTAATGGTAACAAGTTCTATCACTTGAAGCTGGTCTTGGGACATTTCCAAGAGACAGCAATATTTTCAAAACTTATCTATGTGCATGTGTGTGTACATTTCAACACAGTTACAAATCCTCTTTCTGAATTTTTGTCTCTATTCTTACCACATATAACTTTAATACATGTGCAGATACGTATATTTCAGAGCTGGTTACATTTTTCTGAAAGGTGATAGAGATTTAGCTCTGGTTTTGGACTTCAGTCCTGTGATCTGTCATCTTGCAAATGGCCCCTGTGATTGTCATAATTTATAGATAAACTCCCCTCCCTGTTATTTAGGCCTTGCAACTGAGCTGCTAGGGAAATAACCGTTGTTATAATCCGTTTACAATGAAGAAAAATTAGTTAGAAAATAGATGCAGTTCAACAAATAATACTCAATATGTCTGTGGTAGGTTACAACCTCATCTTTTCAGATGTAAACTCTGGAAAGTAGGACTTGTATTTTTTTTGTATAAGTTGGGAAATACAAAATACCATGAGATCCTGAACTAAAATGTTAATGTTGTATTATAACAATAATAATCATAATTAGAAACAGAACTAAAAAATCTTGACCCCTGCTCCCACTGTCTTCTGTAGTTATATCACAATGTTGTCCAAGGAGTTGCATGTTTATTAGCCAATTCTTATGTTTATTTTCTTGTCGATCTTAAGTTTATTTGCTTGGATTAGTGCCTGACCCATGTGAGAAAGTGATTCTATAACCTGAGCTGGTGTGATATATTTTTCTGCTATTTTTCCTAAGTTGTACTCCAGAAGTTAGGATCTGAAATCATTTTAGTAATTTAAGAAATATTGTGATAATTTGGACTATGTAGTAAATTAAGTCAAATTCAAAAGGAATAAATCCACTTCAGGCATCTAATGTAATGCATAAAGGAAGAAACTGTTTTTCAAGTTATAAATGTTTTTGTTTTTAAATATCTAGTGGAGGAAGGAAGGTTTTGTGATTGATATAAAGACTGAACTGGGAGTTGGAAGACCTGGGTTCAATTTGCAGCTCTTCACAGACTTCCTGTGTCACCTTGAATAAGTCATTTATATTTCCCAGTTCTTCTCTTTCGTCTCATCAGAAAAGGATTAATTATATCTACAATCATCACAGGAGCTTTGTGAGATAACTCAAAAACAGAGACGAACAACTTTTAGAAGTTCTGGCTCTTGGAAGTTACTGTACAACCTCATGTACTCAATATGCTTACAGCATTAAACTCCAGAGCACCCTGGAGGGTCTATCTTATCTCCTCTGCATATGAAGAACTGTATTAGACTAAACTGCATGGAAGGGATTTCGTTTATTTAGGATGGGTGATTTCTGTAATCCTTACATCTGAGCTGGTGTCATACTTGTGACTCGGTAAGTTAAAGAGTTGACTAGGATGTTCATGGTATCTTCGGAAAATGTAATATTTAAATAAATTACAAAGTAACATCTGTATAGAGATATAAAACTTTTGGGGGGACTTGCAAAGTTTCACGGAGTTGAAGAAGTTCTTATGAGTTATTTGAAGTTTGTAATTATAAAGGTTCTTCAAGTTTATAATTTTTCCTTTTTGTTAGACAAAACATTTTTTTTTTTTATTTGTAGTCATTTGACATCAGGATACATTCATAAATAATGTATAGTTTGCATGTGTTGGTCCATGTATATATTTACACATGTGAGTATGCATTTGCTTGTGCATTATGTATGCATAGAAAGAGTTGCCTCTCAGTTCATGAACTTGTGTATGAAACTAGGAACAATAATTTTTGTATTGCAGCTGTGGCTGTTTTCAACATCAAAGCAAAATGAAAACAGTAAAAGTAAAAGAAAAGGAGGGGGAAAAAAAAAGAAACATAAACCAAAACTATTATTAGAGAAGAACAAAGGAACTGATCCCACAGACAGTTTTTCAACAGCTGGCAAGGTTCATCAGCTATTTTTACTGTGTTGGTCCTGTTGACTTTGTGATTTTTTTTGTGTTTTGTTTTGTGTACTTTTTTTTGTTCATGAGTATCACTTGTGGTTGGATTGATTTCAATCATGCAGGTGTATGTGTTAAGTAAAACCATACTGAAGTCAAGGAAGTGCAAAAATCAGCACCCTCAATAGTTCTGTAGGGACTCATTGCCTTGATCTGCCAGGCAGGTGGCCTCTAGGTAATACAGATTTAACAACTGATCCAGCATTTCAATGATCCTCACTGGATTTTGTCATGCTGTAAAGCAAACCTCCGAATAAGCATCTTCATTCCTGTTTAACAGTGAGCTGAAAGAGCCTCAAGACTGGCAGCCACTGACATTCAGAAGTTGTACTGGTTGTCAGTCAAAAAATGGCTCAAAAAAACCTATGACTAAATAAAAATAGGAAAGCTCTGGTTTCTTTTGGTTCATTTTTTTCTATCTTGCAGTTCTTATTTAGAAACTGGAATCTATTTATTTAATAGGAGGAAAGCAGATGAGATTCTTGCTTAATCATATGACCCGAGGAGCTGTAACTTAATGGAAAGGAAACAGCAAACTGTTATGAAGACTCAGGATGCAAATTATGAGAGTTGGCAATGTTGAAGTCACATACTCCTCTACTTCTGCATCTTGGATTGACTAAAAGACATGGGTTTTCGATATCCTGCAGAAGCTGTGCATATATCTAAAGGTTTCCATCCATAAATGATTCCTGCTGAAGCAACTTCTCTCCCTTTTACAGGGATGATGAAAGTATTGTAATGGGAAGCAAAGCTTTTTCACCACCAATATCTTTGTTCCAGAAATACATCATGAAGGAAATCTCAGATAATATTTTTAAGAATGTACTGAATGAAGAAGCTTAACTGCCTAAAATATGGGCTCTGCCTATATTGCAGTGGTACTTGTTTACAGTTAAGGCTTTGGAAGAATTAATCACTGTGATAAGAGAATGTAACTGCTGACTAAAGAGGAGTAGCACCCATAGACAGGATGCAGATAAGAACAACAAAAATAGTTTGATTTTGTCTCTCTTTGCAATATTTTCTAATTATGTCATCTAAAGAAGACATAATTTGCTGAAAACCAAAACTGTAGATACAGTCAAAAATAAAACAAATCAAGAAAAGATTGTTTGCCCCATGTTATGATGTTATGATTACATTGTGACAGGTGTATTATTATTATTTCCCATTGGCTCAGGTTCAGAATTCCCTCTTGGTATCTGTTTCTGGAAGTGCAAGGTTTATAAACGTCTATTTGGACACAGGAAGGGAATCCACATACATAGTTTTCTTCACAGTCCCTATGGGGATACAGTGACATCCAATGAGCCATTGATGGTTAAGCAGGAGGTGCCTAAAATTAGTCATTGGGATAGACCAAGTACAGGGACCTGTAGTTATTACTTTCATTCAAACTTCCAACTCCTAAATCTTATATGCTGACTAGGCATCTTCACTTACTTCAATACAGAGCAGAGAAAACCTTGCTGAGGAACTTTATTATCTGAATTTGAATAATTGTTCAGAAGTGAAGAACTGTGCTCAGTATGGAAGGGATTTAAAAGCATAGTCGCCTTTCTCTGAGAAGTTTATCCCAATTAACAGCGATTAAGCATACTGGCTGTGTAGATAAAGGGAACTTGGTGCATTCCTCTTTCCTGGGAGTTGAGCTACTGCAGAATTAAAAGCACAGTCGTCATGGTCACAGTATGGGCCCTCAGGATGAATGAAAGTGATACCAAGGTAGAATTTTCCACTACCATTCCTCATTTTGTAAATGACTGCCTCCTTCAGCCTGAATGAAAGAGCACACCATGACTGCTCTGCTCTGCATAGAAGACAGTGTACATGCTCATGCACTAAGCTCTTCTTGTATCTCATAAATTAAGCCTTCCTGAGGGACAAAGGCATAGGTAGGTTGTTCCTTGCCTTGCATATGGATTACTTGGAGCTTAGAATGGGCTAGCAGTGGATATGGTTTACTGAAATAGCAAGAGCAAGTGTTCTTCAGTTCTTTCCACAGCAGTTGGAATGGAATCATGTCTTTCTTTGGGCTACCTTTAATTTATATACACTGAATCATTTCAAAAGGACATTGTTAGATTTTGATCATGACCATTCTTGGGGTAAGTACATTTAGCTTTGGAATTACTTGATAACATGTGGAATAATATTTATATTGGACTACTATGAGAGGAAAACATGAATATTTCAAACTGTGTTCCACATGTTTACATTTTAAATCCTCCTAATCCAGCTAATTTTAACACTGAATCTGTACATTCATTACCTGGTATCACACACAAAAGAAAATGCCTATGGACTAGAGCGAAGAGGTCATCATGCTGATTCCCCTGCACATACAGAATCATTCTCTACAGAAATATTTGTTCTTAAGAATACTGTTTTTTTCTTGGTTTAAGTAGTAAGTCAACGGTTCTGTCATGAGTTCTGTTTGGAATATGTTCCACTGATAGACCTCATTGTTAGGATCATGACTCTGATATTTAGGCTATTTTTTTTCTTGGACCATTTCATCTATCCTAATTTAGTTTACTTTCCATGATGTTTCTTTCTCCATGCAAATCCTTCTAAGGCATCATCAGAGTGTTGAGGAGGATTTGAAACTTACTGTGAACCTTAATAGCTGGGGTTTGGTCATAGATGGCTTATTTTTGTTGCCTGCCAGTAGGCATCTTGTGTTCTTTCAAGCCCAGTAAGGGATCCTGTCTGGCCTTTGGCTGCTAATCCAGAACCTGTGTGAGACCTTGGCAGCCTTATGTGGATGTGTCAGAGGGTGTTTCTGATGGCATTCAGTACCTGTGTAAAGGCAGCTGAGTTGTACAAAGAGCCCCCATTTTAAAATGTGATGCTTCAGAGTAGGGTAAATATGATTTAGTATGACTTAATGTGAAATCTTATGAAAAGTCTTCTACAGTGAGGATTCCATGCTAAAAGCTGGGCATTGGGATGTCTTTTTTTTTTTTTTTTTTCTTTTCTGTCTAGGGATAATCTGTAGTTATACCTATCTAGTTTCTACAGGATGGAAGAGGTATTAGAGGTAAGATTCAGTTGTTAGACCAAAATACCTAAATAAGCACTACAATCACCTGGGCCTGGGCCTCTGTGACTATGCCGGCTAGCCCTTGCAGTGGGTTTTACTAGCCTACATAATATTCCTTGATGTGTGAGCTGAATCTCATGGACAAAATTCAGCTGCATAGACATACATGTCTACTGTCACCTTAAACTAACTACAGAATCTGTTTTACCTAAAACACAGGGTTTGCAATGGACACGTATCCAGAGAAGCTGTGGAGGCATCCTTAGGCCTTCTAAAATGATGCTAAATACCTACGTTTTACCTATGTTTAGACAACTGAATCTCAACCTGAATTTCTGAAGGATGAATATTAAGATGTCTCTCAAAAGACAAGAATTTTATTTATTCAGCTAATTTAAACATATGACATCTTCTTTTATTGTGTTTTAGTGTCTTTCACTAATGGTTCATTTAATGCATCTAGTTTATTGCAGGACAAGTAGAGGTTAAAGTAGAAAATAAGGCATAATCTATTGATACCTAATCAAAATATACTTAAAATGATCACTAAACCAAGGAGCTGTCAAGTACATGATTACAGTGGCACATGGACACCTGTCATATTCACACTCTCATCTGGCTCATCATCGAGATCGTGTGTCCTCATTAGAATACCACACCAATGAGTCTCAGGAAAGAACTTTTCATTACCAATAACCAAGAAACAATACAACTGTGTACTGAAAAGAGAAACTAAGATGTTCGTATGGGCAACAAATTATCTGTCTGCTTATTGTCCAACTTTTAACTGGCTCTCATGCAGTAAGAATAATTCCACATGAATAATTTATGTCATGAGTCTTGAAACAAATTTTAATTATAGAAGTTGCTAACAAAATTACTTTTGTTGGATCAATTAGTTATTTGAACTCCTGGGAAAATTACAATATATTCAACTTATTCATGATCCCATGTATGAGATGGAAAATACCAAGTTTATTGTGTTCTACTTCACTGTCATGAGCTGAACAGGAATTTTTCTCTGCTCAATTTGTATGTGAATACATTTTTGGGTACAGCTTTTTGTACCCTCTGTTTTAATGATGACAAAATTCATGTTGGTGAAATGGCAGACTTGGGAATATAAAGCATGATAACAGTAAGTAAATTTAGGAAGAACAGATAACTATCCTTGTTTAATGCTTTAATTGAGGTATATAATGCTTATGAAGGAGAAAGATACAGGAACCATATTTATTTGAATATGAGAGGAGTGGTATTATCACATGGACAAATACATCCTGGAGAAGTGGATTGAGAGCAGCCTTGTGAAGGACTTGGATGTTGTAGTTGATGAGAAGCTCACCATGACCCGGATATGTGCACTCTCAGGCCAGAAAGCCAATTGAATCTGGGTTGCACCTCTCCTGTGAAGAAAGGCTGACAGAGTAGGGGTTGTTTAGCCTGGAGAAGAGAAGGCTCTAGGGTGACCTTATAGCCTTACAGTACTTAAAGGCGACCTAGAGGAAAGATGGGGATGGATTCTTCATCAGAGAGTGTAGTGATGGGATGAGGCATAATGATTTTAAATGGAAAGAAGGTGCATGTAGCTTACATATAAGGAAGAAATTCCTTACCCTGAGGGTGGTGAGACTCTGGAACAGGGTGCCCAGAGGAATTGTGAATGCTCCATCCCTGGAAGTGTTCAAGGGCAGGTTGGATGGGGCTTTGAGCAACCTGCTCTAGTGGAAGGTGTCACTGCCTATGGCAGGGGCATTGGAACTAGATGATTTTTAAGGTCCCTTCAAATCCAAACCATTCTATCATTCTACAGTTTACCTATTTTAAGTCAGTATTTTGCAAACACAGTTATTAACAGATCTAATAATGAAAGATTTACACCCACAAATTCAGTATTACAGTTAGTCATGCAATAATAGCTGTGCAATAGACCCTGGAATTTTGTTGTCAAACCTCAGAAGGAGCTACTTCCTTACTATGTGTCCTGTGCTTTACATGAAGACTTGAAATGTAGAATATGTCTGCGTTTCTGCTGACCCTGTGCATTACAAATCATGATCTGTGCCTCTCAAAATCAAAATAAAATTTTTAAAAAATCACAAAATCTGGAGGTCTTTTGATTTATCTTCTATCATTAGGACTGTTAGCTTTTAAGTCTTCAGGAGTTTCTTCAGCACTGATATGCTCTTTTCAGAAAAAAAAAAACAACTACGGTTTGTAATTAATCCTGAGATGAAAAGTGATAAAAAAAAAGGAGAGAAACAAAACACAACTCCTCACTTCCTCACTTGAGGGACCCCTTATGAGAACTGTGAGGGTCCCCAGTGCTAACACATCACTCCCCTAGTTTGTTTCCCTTGTATAACTGCATATTTATATTTGTCATATAACTTTATTTTTTTGTCATATAACTTTATTAACTCAAATGGGAAAACACCCTAGAATACATTGCAGTGTGTCTTTTCACATTTTTCCATTCCCTGCAAGCAGTATTGATGGACCTCCACCTCAGTCATTGTATTTGGAGGACAGTGAAAATATAAATTGCCTTTACTTGCATGTTCCTACTAGAAACAGGTGGTTGCCTCCAATTCAGATGATGTGTCAGCTCAGGGTTTTCCAAGTGTCAACATCTTGTTTATCTTTTTTTATTCACCTTAGATATCCTTTGTAATCATGTCTGACTGACGTGTGCATATCAGTAAGATCAGAAATTTACTTTGGGTCAGTTAATGGGGCTGTAAAATTACCAGATGGGTAAATGTGGCTCTTCCTTTGCAGTTCACAAAGGCGCTCATCCAAGCTGGAAAATGATCCAACCACACCCTGCAGAGCTCAGATTGTGCATACACGCAAAACTACTTCTGTGGATGCGACTGCAGAGAATTTAAAGCTGAAGCCCCAGGGAAGCAGAGCCGGGGTGTGCCTGCTGTGGCTCTCATGGCAATAACAGGCACAGCTTCCAATCTGGCAGTTTGCTTCAGCCTGAGCTAGAGGAGATTAGCTTTCAGGGTTAGGTCAGGAAAGCCTTTCCCAGTCTTAGTTCTCTTAAATACAACCCCTTCCTGTCCTGTACTTACATCTGTGTGTACCTGAAGGTTTCAATGAGGAGAGGTGAGATGTAATATGAGTGTAATCATAAGGTATTAATGACAAGAGTGTACACATGTAAATGTCTCCAGGCTTTTCCCTTTGAGCCACCATTCTGCAGGCAGTGCAGACAATTTTTATTTTATTTTTTTCCCATCTAATGGGTTTAAATTGGTGTGTTTTCAAAACTATGTTCACAAATACAAAGAAGAGCAACCTCCTTTTTCTAACAAAACCATCATTTACTACTCCTGTTAAGGGTAATTTTCACAGAAGCGCTCTGCTGCTCATTACTATTCTGCTTATCTTGTTTTCAAAAGTAGAGATTAAAAATACTTCATGTATTTTCTGAGTGTTGCTACTGGAAGGTCAGTGAGCACCTGCTGATTGAAAATATTTCTGCACATCCCCCCCAGTTTTTCAAAGTATATTGTCTTGCCCTTCAAATATATAAAATTATTGCATATGTAAATATTTTTCTATATATGCATATACTGAAACATTATGTATTTTATTAAAATACCTATTTGTTTCATACTTTCTTTTTAAACAGGAACTAGTCAGCTCTACCTGAAAATGTAGAACAAAATTATATAAAAGAGACAGTGGTAAATACAAGAATGGTTTGTCAGAGAACTCTTTCTATCATGATCTGTAGCTTGAGCTGCAACTAATGAATGATTTCTCCTGTACTTATAATCAAATTCTAGATTAAGCTCATAAGAATATATTTTTACTGTATTTTTGGTACAATAGTTTACCTGCAGACATGGGTTGTCATGCTTTTCCCATGTCTGACTCTTTTCTGAAGCTTTTTATGGATGTGATAAGTAAGGCAGATGTGTACTTTACATTCTTTAAAGTGAGCTAAAATTTTCTTCCCCCCCACTCAAACTTGTAAAAGAGAGTTAACTTAGTGTACTGGCATTGGCAAAGTAAACTGGATTTAGAGCTCCACTAGGTTAATTGTACTGGAACTTGCATAGGATCAAATCCTATTTTTTTTAATTCATGGGAACAAAATCAGGCTCAGTGTAGAAAGCTTGTATTAAACTTTGGTTCAGTAGAAGGTATGGAAAGAATATAGTTTCTTCTTAAAATGATTTATTTAAATTGGTAGACTAGAATTATACTTAAAACCAAGTGTCTAAATGCACCTGTTTAAGTCAGCTTCTTGTTCTCTCAGGTATTTAGGCATTGAATTTTCCCCATTAGCAGCATGATTGACACTGCGGTCCTTACAATAACACATGATTATAACTCTGAAAATAGCAATTACATAAAATGGAAACCAGATGTTGCATGGAATTTGACTCTCTTGGTTTCTCAGTGAAGTAGATGAATTTGTAAAGCAGAAAACCACAATCATTATTCAGATGGATTGTACATGAATTAATGACATAATATCTAAATCATATATGGTTGAAAATAATGATTAACTTCAGCTATCAAGATAAGCTAATGGAAAACAGATTTTATAAAGAAAAGAATCAAGGACATGCTCTTTTCAATATATTTTATCTTTATGGTAATAACAAAACCAGACCTGTTTTACCATTTCTTTATCCCTCAGCTATCAAGGATGTATGTTAAAAATAAACTCTTTGCAAATTTTAACCTCTGGGAGTGATCTGAACAACTATTTTTGTTGTTTCTCATTGAAGGCAAGAGCTTTACCTTTTCAGGCTGGAGTAAGTTTGACCAAATCACCTCTCTTCAATGACAACGTTTAGTGAACAAGCTTCAGCGGAGATGTGATTTTGCTTCTGCATAGCCTAGTAATGATTGGTCTGTGCAGCCACACCCACAACGTGAACACACTAACAGACATCCTTTGACAGACCAGCAGAGTGGCGTGGGGCTTCAGAGAACTTTAGCGCATTTATAACAACAACATCACACACAGATCACAACCTTCAGTTAGCAGCATTCTAAGTGGTTAAATTTATGAAAGCCTTGGCACATCATTTTCACTATCGTGTATTCTCAATGACATCATCATTGTAAAATTAGGAACTTTCTTTCTCTCTTTCCTGCAGATGTGGAAGTTTGAAATTGCATTCCATGGTCCTGTGCCACATTTCATCAGCGTTTTTCCTTTGCTTTCTCCAAAGACTGGCCACATGTGGTGTGTAGATTGCTGGTGCTGTTTGGGATCTCATATCAAATACTGCTACCTAATCCCAGGCGGACCTTGGCAGGCCCACACCTGCAGCTGATTGAATCCTCCCGGAGTACAAAGGCCTGATTTACAGCATCAAGGATACAGGGCCTAGTTGCAGCTGGGCTCCAGCAGGAAAAGGAAGTTGTTCATCATCTTGTGTGCATTTCATTAACAATAGTGTACCCGATATGTAGCTTATACAATAATTTCAAATCACTGACAGAGCGCATTATGGTATTTGGCATTAGGAGGAAAAGTACTTCAGGATGGGCAAATTAAATGTGAGCGTGAGGTTTTCATGTGACCTAGTGAAGGTCCACTGCTGATTTACACTGGGAGGGCTAATCTTGAAATATTTTCTTTCTTTAGCTTTATCCCATTTCTTTCCTTTTGTTTGATGAGTAGACTGATTTAGCACTGTGAGCCTTGGTGGATGAGCATGGCAGAAAACCTCTTCAAATTATAACCCTTTCAGAAGAAAATGCCTGAAGAAGAATACTGAAGAAAGGGATGATCATGGCTATGAACCTAGTGTTGTCTTTAAAAACAAGAAATTCAAGGTTCAGAAATGACCTGTGAGATAAATTTTGCCATGGTCTTGTTGGAACACAGAGGTATCCATCTAATAAAGTTTTCAGATACCCAGCTCTACATAAGTTATCTGTATAGCCATGCAAGTAAAGGGACACAGTTCAGACAACGTTCTTCAAGCCTGGGTGTTGTACTCTTACAGCATCGGCAGTCCCATGATTTCAGAAGATGTTGTGGGTTTTGTTCCCTGATAGGACAAATCTTGCACTCCTGGCACTGCACCAAAAAGACTATTCATGGTCTGGCTCATCTGTAACAGATGATTGTGAAATTGTGTCTATTGAGTATTAAGCTCACTTTTGAGTTGAGCTGAAGAAACTTTAAAAAATACATCAAATACCCATACAAATCTAGTATAGTTTTGACACAGTTAGGATAGATAACACTAAGACAAATCAGAACTCTCTTATTTACTTGGAGATCAGGAAATTAAGAGATATTTTGAATGACATAACATCTAAGAACTACACAATCATAAATGTGATTGCGGTTTAGATGGGGTAAGATCTGCACTCATAAAGTTGTAGTTCATTATTTTTATTATAACATAACATAGTCTAGTAGTGTTCTTATTGAAAAGCACAGAAAAACACAGAAAGCATTTCTACTTGAAAAAATACATTAATTGTTCTTCTATATGTATTTATTTCATTAATATGCAACATATTTTTATAAAAACAATTATATCTAATTTGTATATGCAGTTGATGGCTGCAGTTCTTTAATCAAGAAGTAGGTTTAAACAATATAATGTTAAAAGTCTACAAAAAGAAAAATAGTTATTTCTCCAACTCTTATGATCACAACTTACATGTGGCAATCGTGTGAATACCACCACATAAATTAGTGTGATTTTCTGAAAAAAACCTAACAAAACAAAATTGGTAAGTGTGTAGGGCATTATCCAGAAGATTCATTTGGGTAGATAGTTTTAGAGGTATGTATCATGGGGAAAACTCAGCTCTGCCTGTTGGTGTGCTGGGAGGTTTCCCTTGGCTTCAATGCTCTGAACTTCTGAAATTAGTTATTAAATATTGTTCTAACAGGACATAAAACACTGAGAATAGGTGCAGTGAGGCTCTTTCTGTGTCTTTGAGATGGTTTTCTGACTTCATGCATATTTCCTTTACCATTCCATGGTGAGCAGCAGTTTCAGACTTGTTTTATGGGTACCCTGTTATGCAAAAATTATAACTACTTGATTTACCTTAGCCTCCTCAGCTTTTTTTCATTGTTCCATGTATTGCCTCCTCATACATCAGTCCTAAACTTGTAATTCTTTACTGACAATAAAGTATGTGCTAGACTCAATCCAAAGCCTTCAAATAGCTTCCTATTTGCTTTTTCTCCCCTAATACTTACTCTTTATCTCCTTCTCTAATCTTATTAAACTAGTCATGTGTAGTTTGTTTTTTTTTTTTTTTTCCTCTAGCATGAAGTACATATGTGGTGTGTTTGTAGGGCAGGGGTATTTCACCAAGGGTTTGAAATCAACAGACACCCAGCAAGGAGCTGATGCCTCACAACATAAAATCCTAATGTACCAATGAGATACCGCATTATTCCACCTTGTGACTGCCAAAGACAGCCCCTAAACCCTCATGGTGTCCAAAAATACCTTTTATTGCATGCTCCCATAATCATATACATGCCCACCCTGCTAAATGCTCAAAGTACTTGGCTGACCAGGCCATGTGATAATTACCAGCATTAGCTTTATAAACTTCCTAGGCTCAGCTTCTCTGCACTCTCATGCCATTTTGCTTGTGCCCTGGGTTTTGAAAATATTATGTGAAAATGATTGGCAATAGGAAGACTGAAGAGATTTTCCCTGGATTGGATATCCTGCTTTCACAAAGGGATGAGTATAGGATAATTATCTTACATTTCTGAATCCAGAAATATGAATCTAATTGAGGACTGGAACAAATCCATTCAAATTGTCTGTAAAAATAATTTCCCTTGAATAGTTATCCAGTACAGTATTGTTGCTGATACAGTTGTAAAAAACATTTAGCACTTTATAATCCAATCTCTGCTCCTATGGAGGCCTGGGAACATATTCTGCTTAGAAGGGTAACAACTTTTACAAAGTGTTCCTTATGGAAATCACCTGGAAAACTTCCAGGATGGCATTCCAGATGTTATAGTTTTAGCAGTCACAGAAATGCACCACACTGCATTTCCAGATCTTACATACAGTAAATTGATTGTATGGGATAGCACCTTCACCGTCACCCAAGAGCACCATTATTGAATGGTTTATCATTTGATACGCAAGATGGGATATTCTAAGATATTCTAAAGCTCTTGATCATTGATGGTCTACCTCTGCTCATAGAAAAGTCAAGTTGAATTCACAGAGAGCAGAAAACCTTTGGCAATTCCACATATGCTCTCAGACTGGTCATGAACAATTCACAATTCCATATGTATAAGCATGTGCATTGGGGAAAGGCATTGTAATTTCTCTTTGAACATGGTTCCTTTGCTGCAGGTATTTAATGAACTGCACTTTTGATATTTTGCCAAAATCTTTATCTTTTGCATGCCTGTAGTGTCAAAATTTTGTCACAGTACACAACATGATAACTTTAAATAGTGCAGAAATAGTGCAGAAAAATCTCTGAAACCTAGTCTACAGAATTTAAAGAAAACATTTCATAACGGGACAATATGTTCCGCTGTTACTCTTATCAGCTTTTAGGCTGTTCCATGAGTAATGCATCAGTGTTTGAGCCATCAACCAGACAGGTTGTTAGACTTTTATCTTGGTGTACAGAAGTATAAATAACACCAAACCCAAAGCACGGGCAAAGCATGAAACCTATCTTTAGAGGCACATTAAAATCTATTCAACATATTCATCAATGACCTGGATGAGGGCACAGAGGGCACTTCCAGCAAGTTTACTGATGACACCAAACTGGGTCAAGTGGTTGACACACCAGCAGCCTGTGCTGCCATTCAGAAGACGTTGCCTGGAGGGTTGGACAGGAAGAAATTTAATGAAATTCAACAAGAGCAAGTGTAGAGTCTTGCATCTTGGAGAGAACAACCCCAGGANCAGGGGGGTTGTGGAGTCTCCCTCTCTGGAGATATTCAAAACCATCCTGGACGCGTTCCTGTGTGATCTGGTGTAGGCGACCCTGCTCTGGCAGGGGCATTGGACTGGATGATCTTTAGAGGTCCCTTCCAGCCCTTGACATTCTGTGATTCAGAGCTCACATGCAGCTTAAAATGTTAAATTTGCTATATTTGACTGGCTGTTCATTAATAAAGCTTCTAGAAATCCAATGCAGATTCAGTAGCCTACCATGCTAGCTGCTGCCTAAAATGTACATATTTTAAAAAGCAATATCTCTTTCAAGAAATAACCACAGAAATATAAAATAAGGAACAATGATAAGAATCAAAGAGTCGGAACAAGACCATATAGACAATCCTAGTGTTGTTTCAAGGACTTCAGTGTGAGTTTTCTGGCTCTTTTCTGAGAAGTAAATTTCATCACAAATACCTAGAATTGGTTCAGGTGCAGATATCCTGTGCCTCTTTTGTGGGAACTGAATCTAAATGAGATACAGTACAAAAATATTGCCAGTCTTATACTCTGAGTGGAATCAAGTACAAGAAACAATGGTAAGCAGCTTCTTTGTGTTGCAGACTTCTTGATTTTGATGTAGCTTGGATGTCACCTCATTCTTCTCCTCCCAGCATACTTTAAAAATCTGTGATATGAGGAAAATCTATTGATTTCAAAACTTCTTGAATGTGGTTTATTAGCATTCTATCTGGTAACATGTCGTTCCCTTTCCTGATACTATCTGGTCTCGAAAGTCCCCTCAAGCAAGATGCATATTTCTCTTCAATTTTTCTGCATGAACAATTTTTTTATTTTTTTTCCAGAGAGTGAGCCGTTGGAAACTCCAGAGTATACAGGGAAGATCTGAGAAGGAGAAGTCCTACTCCATTTGTTTATTTATTTACAATTTTTCAAATACAATCTCTTAATGATGCTAACATGCAAGGATCTTTCCATTCCCTGTAAAGAAACTACACTTTAGGAGAAAGTGTCTCCTTAGAACCATTTCTATATGTAAGCCTTCTCAAACATTTCTCCAGAGGTTCATCTTGACTCCTTTCATTTCAGTTCACAAATCATTATTTTTCCAGCCAAAGACTCCTTTATTTGGTAAGTAGCAGAGCAGAACTTTATCCACATGTTGTCAACACTGGTTTCCAAAATAGGCTATTCAAGTGGGTTGGCAAATTTTGACTAAAATATGTGTAGAAGTGAAAACAATATCTGGCTTCTTGAGTTACCAGACTTAATTGTGCCAATGTATGCTTTCATTGCCTGTTGCTGTTCCACAGCTTTCTCAAACATAAACAAAACAGAGTTCCAAAATATTAGAACTTTCCAGCTTTGAGAAAGTTGTTTTCTTCCTCAAATCGGGTAAGGGATTTTCTAGCTGTCAAAGAATGGAAAAAGTGTTCAAAAATATTTTTTCTACCCAACTGTCTTTAATGCTTATTCCATATTGCTTTCTACCCATAATGTTGTTGATGTGTTAGAACATACAGCAGGGGGTAGTTGCCTACCACTGACCACCTCCATGCAGTTTCTATGCTGGCATAACCATCTGGCAGCACAAAACTGCCAAGACATAAGCACTCACAGGCCACTATTTGGATGCCTGCTTCACCCATTTAATCATAATATATTTATATATGCTAATTAAGAACTACTAATTTATTTAATTTTTTTTTAGTGTTGTACAATACAGTAGAACTGAGCTTGAAAGATTTGAAGAATAGCATTTTAACCCTATCAACTATGTTGAGTTTGAGTCATTCCTGTAACCACCTACTATTTACTGGGGGTTTTTTGACTGAAACATGTCATTAGATGTGTGTGTATGAATGTACTCACACATGTTTTGCTCATGTTTCATAAGCTATGTTTCATAAAACTAGGTAGAACACTCTTCAGGAATGAAGACAATAGTGGACAGCTGTGGATTAAATTTCATTTTTCAGTGGGAAAAAGAATATCAGATGAGAGCAATATAAAGATGAGCCCATAAAACTCCTTATGATAGTGCTAGGCAGGTATGTGATTTGGAATTTGTTTGATTTCTTTTTTATGACCAAGTTTTGGTATTGCCTGGTTTTCTCCACAAATGCTTATCTATTGCAGTGATGCTACAGAACAAAATAAAATGCCATTACCCATGTAAAACTTGATTTATTTTAATGATCCCAGTGAGTAGGGGTATGGTTCTCAGGTTAAGCAAAGCACTAATTAAAACAGCTGTTCTGCCCTGTTTGCTTCAGTTTCCTAACTGCTTGAATTCTTCTTTATTACAGTTGTTTGGAGAATTTTTGAGGCTTAAATTACGAGGGTGTGGATTAGGAGCTGACTACCCTAACTGCAACATCTGTAAACTCTTAATTTCTGCTACAGCAGGTGTCAACTTTTCCCTAGATGGCTGTACTGCTGTTGTTCTGGTTACATGTAGTCTTGTCAACAAGCTGTTTGTCAGCTGGTTCTCTCAAGTTTCTGTTCCTTCATGACCGTTGATCAAGCCAACAACTGGAGAGGATCTAGGGTGGAATTCCCTTTAGTTGTGTGCTGCTTGATTTAAAGTGTAATCAGACAGGTCTGAGACCAAGAAATGCCATATGAATAATTGTGAGTGACACTGTCTTTTATCATACTATACTTTTCAAGGAGCTGCAAATTGTAATGCATTGGAACATTAATACCTGGACTTCCTGCTCAGCAAAAGCCATAGGAATTCCCTGCATGTCTGAGTGTATGTTCACTAAATGAACACTTTTCCAGTGATGTAGAATCCACTGATACTCTGTGTTGGTCCTTTAGTTAGTAATCCTCTGTAATTTTATGCCTGAGTTGTATTACTCCAGATTCCAGCTGTTGGAATGTATTTTATCTGCTAAAATACTATTCCCTTGCCTGATGCTATCAACTTTCTTTTTTTATAGATGGTCCAAAAAAAAAAAAAGAAAATTCTTAGCTTTTGTCTCCTCATTATACTCAGCACAGACAATTTCTTATGCCTTGAAAGAGACATGTTCAGTTCTTTAGAAGTTCTTGTGACAATGCTCTGAACCCTCATCAAATGTGTCCATCCATATATTTTTGGTTAATGACTAGCTGCGAGACTTTCTTGAGACATGTCATGGAACAGAGAGCCCTGATGAGAGGCAGAGTATGTTAACCCAGGCTCAGTGCCACACTGATAGCTGTGTGCTTAGCTAATATTGAGTTTGTTCCAATGGCTGTTGAAATCAGTGGCTGAGCTCCCATTGGTTTCTCGGTGTTCTGGAACAGGCCCATGTCTTTAGGACTTTACAGATTTTTTAATAACAAAATTACTCTGTGAGATTTTATGTCTGTTGTGAACCTCTATTTAGTCTCTAGTGTCTTTCTGTTGTCATGTTGGGTATCAATTCCAAATAATAAATAGATAAAAAATTATTAGTAAATCTGAGGTGAATTCATCACTTTCTGCTCAGTTTTCCCATCAGATATAAAGATTTCAATTTCCAGTCTTTTCACTAATTTATTTCTGGTGATAACTATTGCTTATTAACTATTTGGTAATAATCTAGTATTTCCAGAGGAACTCTGATTAATCTTTTTGTATCTCAACCTGATTTGCTAAAACTTGCCCCAAGCTCAGGGTTTGCTCTCAAGTAGCAGCTGGCAGTAGGAAATCACCCTCAAAAGATGCTGTAGTTAGTTCACGGTTTCCTACATCTGACTGAGCAGGTGAAATCTCCCTGCTGCATGTGTATGCTTCAAAGACTGTTGAATTCAGTGGCCACACTCACTGGTTTCTCTGGGTTTTGGAACAAGTATTTAGGACTTTTGTGCTTTGGAATGGCCTCATGCTTTCTCAGACTCCAGTTTCTGAATCAGTATTATTCAGTCTGTCTCTATTTCTGCATGTTTCCATTCTTCTGAAGGAAGATGGAATATGAGCTGGACTGTGTGCTTACTATGTGGCAGCTGATGCATGTGCCACAGATTGGACACTGCTGCTGGAATAAAGGAAAAATAGGTTTATGGGCAACTTTATGGCTGTAAGAATAATATAAGTAAAAAAAGTGCCAAGAAAATCCAAGAATAAAATTCCAACGACCTTTTTTAACAGAATATGAAATCTCAATTTGAAAACACTTTGATACCTTCAACAAATAATTTTCCATTTTCCTTGTAATTGCCTGGAATAGAGAATCTATTTGGTCCTATTGCTCAGCCCATTCACACCTAAAGTCAAAATCATGTAACTGCTGGTAAAACTCTTGATTTTTCTTAAGTAGGTTCTCTATTAAAATCTGCCTCAGTCAAGGTGTAGTAAATTTGTTAGCTCAAAACCCAAAGCGGCAAAGCAAAGAATGGATGTGGAGGTATGTGCCCATCTATTAGTCTGTACCCTGAAGTTAATTCAGGCTAGCTACAATTACTAACCTTGTATTTTTTCCCTGAGAGTGTCCTCTGACTTTTTTTAAATTCACTGTAGATCACACAGTATGTTATTATTTGACATTAGGCATCTATGATAACTCAAGGTTTCTGCTGTCCTCACAGAATATTTTCTTTAGCATCGTTTGAAAAGCAGGAAATCTATTGGAAAACTCAGAAAAGGAGAAAAAGACTTGATAAATAGGAGTCTCAACTTGTTTCTGTGATGAATTGTCTCCAACAACTTGGTAAGTAGGGTCATTCAGTGCATATTTCCATGATTAACTCAACTTTCATTTTAGCTTTGCAGTTCACCTTTAAATATTTAGTTTGGTTCCTGTGGACAAATGTTGATGTTGGCTCTCTTGTCAGACTGATGAAAATGTTACACAGATGTCCTTTAGTGATCCAGTACCACTAAAAGGCCTGCAAATTGCTAAATGATGAACTCTCTTTCTCCATCATTCCTTTGATTGGTGGCTTTCACTTCAGATCCTTTGCTACTCATTCTGTGTGCTTGTCTAATGTTGTCCCTGCTCTTCCATAATGCAGTAATGACTGACTGAATATCCTGGTTGTAGACAAAACTGGCTGCATTACACTCTTCTGAGAAGACTATCTATTTTAATCCGAACAGGAATATTATTTCTCAGTCAGGTGTTGCACTTATTCTACACACACACCAAAAATGTGAAATCTTCTTTCTTCTCTCTGAGAAGAAAGCTGACTTGGTAACAAAGGCACTGTAATATCTGGCCCTTTTCCCTGACTGGTCACTTGGGGAATGTTCTGCTGCACTTATTATTTGAACTAGTCTGTCAGTCTTTTTGAGGATCCTCATATTGCAAGGCTGGGAACAAACAAGAGAAAGAACAGTATTCACACTAATTTAAATGCCTAGAGTTAGCAGACTGCTTTCCATCATATCCCTGCCATAACCCATAATATCCCTGCCTTATTTATAATGCAGATTTCTGTCTTTAAAGGGGACACTGGAATTTAGGTTATAATTGCATTCAAATACTTCACCCACAGCTACATATCCAGCTGTAGAACACACGAAAGAAGAAAACTTGAATAGCACTTAGTCTACAAGCAGTGAAGCTACATTATCAAAAGGGAATTGCTCATGCAGAGATCATTTCTATGTAATGCTCTTTAAAATCTACTTGTTCCTCTGTTCTTTCTTAAGACCAGAGAAGGGGGAGTCATGATACCTGTCTGTTCAACACTGTCTCATTGCCTAAAGATCAACTTTAGCTTTGCCTCTTCCTTCAAAATCCAGAACTCTCATAGGCACTCTCTTGACACCTTCTCACTGGCACATAAAAGCTGTTTTCTGAAATTAAATTCCCTTTACCCTCTAAATAATTTTTTCACCTTCCTTCAGGCGCACGTGTGTTCAATCTATGCCCTACTGCACTGAGATTGGCCTGTAGAAAGCTCAATGCTCAAATAAAATAAAACTCAGAAATCCCAGCCATTTGGTGTCAGTAAAGTTCTTATGGTAAAGTTCAGATACAGACAGAGCCAATCATACCCTTTTATTTCTTTAATCAATTAGACCAACTCAATGTTTGATCTTGGCTATATGGGTGAGAAATAACTTTTTTCAGTGATGTGGATTCAGTACATGATAATTGTGCAATGCATGAGAACACTTTTCATGGAATTTATTGATTTCACATTATCATCTATGACCTTTTTTTTTTTTTAATTCTTAGTAAAAGAAAGTCTCCCATGTCTTAAACACTGCATTTGGCCACAGGTAGAATGATTTCACTTTACTTAGCAGCTAGCTAGGGTGAATAACACACACTGCAGTAAAAATTTAGATGAATGGGGTTTCTCTTCATTATCTATAGTTCCTTCAGTATTTCTGTTAGCTTTTTGAATGCCATTTTCTAATGTCTTAAAGACAGCTTCTGAAACCTAGAGTATTATTTCCATTCTTTAGGAAAGCTGTTGTAATTTTAGCAGGTGCAGTTTCATTCCCTTAGCATACCTAACATTTTGGCCATATCTACACTACGACACAAAGAACTGTGCTTGAGACATGTCAGCTTGCACCACAAAAAGCTAGCATGTCCACAGGGAACAGCGTGGTGCTGTATAAGATGCCAGCCCACCTCGAAGAAGCATAGCAGCCTGCAGGTATGCCTACATAATAGCTGAGCTGAGCCCTGACGATGCAGGTGTAGTTCAGGGGCCTGCTTGTTACAGAGCTGCTTTGGTAAATTATTCCTACACTTGTACTGTGGTTATTGAAATATCCCCACTTCATGGTAAATCAAGGGGGTTTGTACTGGTTTTTAGATAATTGTGTTGTGTTTTTTCCACGTGCTGATTGGAAGTTAACCTTGTGTTAATTATTTGATACAAACAAACCATAATTATTATTGCTCCAGAGGCTAACTTTCATTTCTGGCAAAATGAGGTTTAACTTCATTCACTTTTGTGGACTAGACCCTGCTAATGTCAACACTGACTTTTGCCTCAGAGAATGAAAACAATGGAGTCATACAAAGGAGAGTGCTCTTTTTCTATCAGTGTATTAAACAAAGGATAATATTAAGTTTGGATAGTGGATAAAGTTAAGCTATGCTAATACTTATAATCAACTACCACTCTGTTGAAATTAGAAATCATGCATTCCTGAGGTTTCTAGCTATTTTTCCTGCCAAGAACATGTAGTGCTTCTACCAATTGCATAGTAAAAACAAGGGACAGACTTTCTTTCACTAAAGCAGTCAGCAGTTACTATGAGTTCATCTTTAAATCATGCACACCTTGGTTATTGATCCTTTAAAAATAATATACAAAGAGTGGAAAGATACTGCTTGATAAAAAGCAGTGAAAACATTATGTAGTTTGAAAAATGGCAACAGAGCAGTGTTTCTTTGTTTGTGTCAAAAATATCATAGCAAAAAGTAATAGAGGAATGTGTAATCCTCTTCCTCTTTTTTTCTCCCTGTTTCTCATAACTAAAAGGAAATTTGCCTGCTCCCTTTGAAACTGTCACCCTGTCAAAGTGAACATTTTCCTAGTTGCTGGTCTGTGGATTCTATGAGTGCACCCTGCAGCTCTGTGTGCTGAGTTTGGTGAAAGGATGGCCTCTTGGGCCTCACCTGGGCTAGAAAAATAGTGGTTCAGATTAAACAGTCAGAAATACTGAGGGGTCTTCCATCCTTAAGCGAATTTCAACTCAGCTAGACAAAGCCACACCTGATCCAGTCTAGTGATGTGAAATGTCCTGCAGGAGGCTGGGCAGGATGAACCAACTAGAGGTCCTTTCCAACCAAGATTTCTATAAGTCTTTTAACTCATACTAGTGCAGGCCTCAGTACTGTCCCATTAGGTTCATGCAGTTTAGACTGGATACTCTCTAAAATAAAGTTCACAATGGAAAATACTTTCACATGTAGTGCAGCACATCTAATGGAAGATGGTACAAAAGTAGCTACTTTCCTCTTGTTATGACATTGCAAAGGTATTACAGTAATGAACAAGGTTGAAGAATAAAATTTGTGTTCAAGCTCTAAACTTTTCCATAATCATGTCACAGAATCACATAATCACAGAATCACAGAATGTTAGGAATTGGAAGGGACCTCCAAAGATCATCAAGTCCAACCCCTCTGCCAGAGCAGGACAGAACTAGAGCAGATCACCCAGAAATGCATCCAGACAGGTCTTGAAAGTCTCCAGAGGAGACGCCACAACCTCTGTGGGGACTCTGTTCCAGTGCTCTATAATACTTACAGTAAAGAAGTTCTTCCTCTTGCTGAGGTGGAACTTCCTGTACTCAAACGTGAATCCATTGCCCCTCAACCTATCACAAGGCATGAGTGAAAAGAGGTTGTCTCTGCCTTCCTGATGCCCAGCTCTTATGTATGTATAGACATTAATTAGATCCACTCTTAGCCTCTCCTCTTCAGACTGAAAATCCCCAGTTCTCTCAGCCTTTCCTCATAAGGCACATGTTCCAGCCCCTTAATAATCCTTGTAGCACCCTGTTGGACTCTCTCAAGTAGATCTCTGTCTCTCTTGAGCTGGGGAGCCCAGATCTCGATGCAATATTCCAGGTGAGGTCTCACTAGGGCAGAGTAGAAGGGGAGGAGAACCTCCCTTGATCTTCTGGACACACTCTTAATGCACCCCAGCATACCACTGGTCTTCTTGGCCACAAGGGCACATTGTTACCCTATGGATAACTACTTGTCTATCAGGACTCCAAGGTCCTTTTCCATGGAACTACTCTCCAGCAGATCGCCTCCTAACCTGTACTGGTGCATTTTATTGTTCCTTCCCAGGTTCAGGTCTCTTGTTCTTGTTAAACCTCATTTGGTTCCTCTTTGCCCAGCTCTCCAGTTTGCCCAAATCTTGATGAATGGACAAACAACCTTCAGTTGAATCAGCCAATCCTCCCGGTTTTGTGTCATCAGCAGCCTTCCTGAGAAGGGACTCTGTCCCATCATCAAAGTCATTGACAAAGATATTGAACAGGACTGGACCCAGCTTGGATCCCTGGGGGACTCCACTGGTTATAGTTATAGGTCTCCAGCTGGACTCTGCACCATTGGGGGACCACTCTTTGGGGTCTATTGTGTAGCCAGTTCTTAATCCATTCCACTGTCCATTCTTCTATCCCACAATTCCTGAGCTTGCTCATGAGGATGTTATGGGAGACTGTGTCAAAAGCCTTGCTAAGGCCAATGTAGACAACATCAACTGTCTCCCTGCATCTATCCATTTAGTCACAACATCACAGAAGGTTATCAGATTAGCCAAGCATAATTTCCCCTGGTAAACCCATACTGACTAGTCTTTATAACCCTCTTCTCCTCCATGTGCTTAGAGATGGACTCTGAAATGAGCCACTCCATCATTTTTCTAGGGATGGCAGTGAGGCTGACTGGTCTGTAATTTCCTGGATCTTTCTTCTTGCCCTTTTTCAAGACTGGAGTGACACTGGCTTTCCTCTAGTCCTCAGGTACCTTTCCCGTTTGCCATGATCTGATGATCCCTATACCTACTCTTCCTCTGTTTCCTCTCCCTGCATTGTACTGGGAAATGGCCACATTTTATATCTAGACATTGTATTTTTGTTGACTGTTCATGGGAGCACAGTTGCTGTTCTACTTTTAGATATACTATGGTAATGCCTATGTCTTATGTGGGATTTAAACACTTCTTGTGAATAAACCACCAGTTTTAAGGAATTTGTACTTTTATTTGACCTTTGTAGACAATGTGGAGCAAAACACTATTCTTGTTTGCACTGAGAATGGACTTCAGACTCAGCCCTGATGTTCAAAATTTTCTGAGAGGCAGAGTGCCTTCCCTCTGTTACAATAAATAATACAGAAGGAAACATTTGTTCAGTTCTAATCAAAAAAGACTGTCAGCTTTCAGAGCTAAAGCACACATCTGACCTTCTAACTGGGAAGTGCTAGCTTATATGTTGTGCCAAATAGTGTTATTTTTTAGTGCTCCACCCAGGGTTACAAGAACTTCATATTTTGTATATTTTTTCCACTTAGTGTAATTAATAACAATTTCCTTTTAGTCAGTTTCTTTAGCCCTAAATATGTAAAGAGCTTTATGAACTTATTATTAAGAAATAATGGGCTTTCCATCATTACAGTGGTCATCAACCTCCATTGCAAGGCTTTACTTTTGCCACTTTATAACTTTCACTTGGGGAGAAGAAAAAAAAAAGGAAGTTTGGTCTCATAATTGCCAGTTTTACTCCGAGAGTAAAGGAGAATTCTTCTGTGGTGTTTGATGAAAAGCCACCAAACTGTACCTGAGTTACAGACCATTAAGTATCACCCATATTTCAAATTTTGGAATTTGGCTTGAAGTTTACATTTGACACCTTTCTTCTTATGAACAGTATCATGCAATCTTTAATGATGAACAATCAAACTCTGGACCTTGCACTTTATGTCTCATGTGAAAAGTGGTGACTCTTGTAACGTATTGAACCTTGATTTAGCAGTAACATAGTGCCTTAGAGTCATGGTTGCAGCTCCCATCCACACCACTGTAAATCCTGAATGGCAGTATTTTTGAACATGTGCAAAAATATTTAACTACATTACTAGCTCTCCTTGTAACATTTATCTAATGCATATCAAGCCTGTCTGAATTATCCCTTCTTTTTTCCCTTTCTTATTGATCTTGTCTCAATTTTTTTTTACTTGTTAGAAATTGATTTACTGATCAGTATTCCCCAAATGAATTTGGTTTGTTTGTTTATTTGTTTTAAGGTTTTAAGATTTACATGCGCTCCCAGAATCCAGTAGGGATTTCCACTTCCTCCATCATAATAAGGTAAAATGTAGAATTGATCTAGACTTGGCATGATCCATAGATCAGAGACCTCCATATCTCTCTGGAGAGAATAAAAACAGCTGGTGAAACAACAGCCATCAGGGAATAAGAGCCTTCTCCAATAACATATTTGTTCTAAGGAGTCTTTTCCCTCTTTAGTCCCTTTTGTCCTAGCATTTCTTCAACAGACACTCACTGAGATATCTCCATACCAGTATCTGCATGTGCGTTAGAAATTTGCACTCCCACTGTAGTCATTGGAGACTGCAGTCACAAGAGTCCCAGCCATGTATCCATGCTAAGAGAAAGAAATAAATTGAAGGGTAATTTTATAGGCTCAGTTATTTGGGGCAAGGAAGATAGCTTTGCTGTAGTATTGTAAAACCATAGAAAAATCCAGGTTGGAGGGGATCTTTGGAGACCATCTTGTCCAAATTTCTGTCGAAAGCAGGACCTTATGTTATGTTATCCAGAGTGCTAAAAAGCCAAGTCCTGAATGCTTTTAGAGAAGGAGACTCCAACATTTCTTTGTGCAATTTAACTCTAAGTTTTATTATTCTCATGATGATTTTTTTTTCCTATATCAAGACAGAATTTCCCTTAAAGCTACTTTCTTGCATTTCTTAAGCCCTGTCACTGTGCATCCTTTGATGCACATTCATCCCTAAAACTGGCTTTTATGTATTAAAAAGATGTAATTATATCCCCCTTAAATTTCCTCTTCTCCAGGCTGAACAAACACAATTCCTTCTCTCTATTGTCACATGTCAAATTATCTTGGTAATCCTCCCCTGGCTCCTTTCCAATATTTCCATGTCTTTTTTGACTGCAGGGGCCAAAATGTATATAGTATTTGAAATGTGGCCTAACAAGGGTTGAATAAAGTTCATAGTCACACTCCTTGATCTGTAGATTGATCCCTTGCTAGTGCAGGCCATGATGCTGTTAACTTCATTGCAGCCAGGTCCATTGCTGACTCAGGTGTAGCTTACTACCCACCAGGAGCTATTCTCAGGAAAGCTGCTTCCCAGAAGTCAGCCTTCTGTTTCTATGTCTAATTGGGGCTATTCCACCCCAGGTCACCTGTCTTATGGGTCATGTGTCTAGTACATATCTCACAGTTTGTCAACGAGGATGATGTAGGAGAATGCATCATACATCTTGCTAAAATCAAAGTAGATGATGTCTACAGCTCTCCTTTTACTCACTGAGCAAATTTTTATTTTATTGTATAAGGAATAAGATTGGTCAAGTATGAATTATTTTTGGTAAATTTGTGCTACTTTTTTCCCACTTTTGTCATTTGTATCATTCATGTGTCTAGAAATACCTATCATGAGCACCTGTTCCATAGTTTCCTCAGGGACTGAAGTGAGGCTGGCTGCTCTGCAGTTTCTTAGATCTTAATTTTTGACATTCTTGTAGATGAGCCTAATATTTGTCCTTTTCTAGTCATCTCCACAATCCTTAAAAAACAGTGGCTTCGCAGAAAATAACTTTTTTAGCACCCTGGAATGCATCCCATCCAGTTCCATACACTTGAATATGTTGTACTGATGGTCAGGATCTCAACTCTCCTCTACTATTCATGGTTCACCCTTGCTTTGCTTTACTTCTTGAAACATAGACTTAGAGGATGACTTTATCAGTGAAGACTAAAACAAAGGAATTTTATATATACTGAGTTTGTCACAAAGATATCCTAGCCTCTAGAGGTTATTGCAATGCAAATAATAGCAATAGCAGTGATTGCATTGAACTTTCAAAAGTAAATCGAAGTGCTATGCCTTAGTAAGATGCTGAAGCAAACAGTAATTTTACTTAACTTTTGATGTCTGCATATATATGGCTACATTCGAGCTAGTCATTCCAGGCTCCTTTTGTTGTACTGGAGAGAAATAGGTAGTCTTAGAAATAGGTAGTTTTAGAGTGATTTACCTTACTTACTTTAGACATCTATTACAGGATGAGATGATATGTGCCTTGCACTGACTTTATTTGCTAGACTGGTCAATGACTAGCTCAGACACAGATGTCTACAGTTTTGAGATACACACCCACATTTATACACTTTGGCTCTGTGCCAAGTGTGAGGTAAAATTCTGTGAGGAAACGAGTAAAAATCTGGCTATGATCATACGATGCAGCTCAGTTTATGCCCTGAAACCTGGTAGGTCACATTAACCCTGTCACTCACCTGAGCTTTCAGTGGCTTCAGTTCTAATTTTATAACAAAGCCAGGCTGAAATCAGCTGGACAATGGTAAAACTATTAAATAAAGCAATAGACTAATGGTTAAAGTGAACAAATTTAAAATGCAGGGAAGAATAAATAGAAAGTTATTTAGCTTCTAGAGCCAAATAAACCTCTTGGGCTTCTAAATTTTTTTTAATAGAACAGTGGGTCTCATACTAGTAGCAATATAGTGCTTCTCAACCAGCACACCTACTGTTGAACATGACACTGGAAAAAAATCAACACCTTCAGCTTCAGCTGCAGCAGCTGCAGAACAGATGGAGACTAGTGTTGCTTGACTCCTCCTCCACTTCTAATTAACCTATACAAAGGGGAAAGCAATCATAAGATCCTAAGTGAAAAACCCTGTGTCTCTGTTAGGGCTTTTTTTTCTGTAAGAGCGATGAAAGCTAGGGAGAGCTTTATATCTTAGCAGGTACTATGCATGCCTTTCAACACGGAGACCACACCTTGTGCTTGAAGTTGTTGCTTTCTTTAATTCAGTGCATGTCACCTCAAAACCTAGTGCTGTGGCCTAAATTAAAGAATATTTTGACTCTCAATTCTCTTGTCAGCTGAGTGTCTCATATTCAGAAGAAATTCCAGGTGGCATAATAAAGTCTAAACTCATCTCTAGGTGCACAGGAGAGGAAGAGGCCACAACATCTGTGCTAGTGCTGTAAGTACGCAACTATAGAAGCTGTTAATTTGCACATTAACTAGCCTGAGACCTGCCATTGTGGTGTTTTATGCAAATAAATTTGTGCATATATACATACATATATGTGTGTTCTAAATGCTTGCAGTATAGTATAGTAAGTTTACAGCAGAAATACATTTCAAGAATTCCTGTGTAACAGATGCAGAGGTGACTAAATATTTAACTTGTGTATGTGATGAATGATAGACATTTGCACAGCCATAAATTTTAATCTCTACAAATGGAGGTGGATTCTCATCACATTTCTCATTTGCTCTTTATAGGTTGGTTGATGAAGCTATTTGAGAACAGGAGTCACATGATGAGACACACTTGGTGATCCAGAACTACAAATTCTCAGATCTGAAGATCTTATAATGTATTAAAACAAAAGAGAAGTAGAGTTTTGGGAATGGGGTTGTAGGAAGTGAGCAAGAAGAATTGCTTGCAAATATCATGCTGTTGCCATGCTTTAAAAAAAAAAACAACACATAAATCACGTGATTTAACCTTGTGTCATGTTGCTGTTTTGGCAGTTGACTTGGTCAGATGCTTATTTAAAATCAAATTTTAAAAATGTGTTTCTAAAATAAATATAAAAGTTAACAAAACACATCCGGATTAATAATTACAGATGGTGTCAGCAGGAAAAAAATGCTTAGCAGGTGTTCACTCAGCCAATGTTCCAGCATATTTTATGTTATTGCCCGATATAATAACATTAGACAACGACATCACCATACCACTTCAGAGGTGTAGTTAGCCGTCAGAGAGTCATTAAATACTGGATTTTCTCAGTGTTGCACAATTGCAGAAACAGTTGTGCTGGATATTTGTACTGATCCACTGAGAAAAGTGTCAGTGTTGAATGGCCCCAAAATGTCCTGTTCTTTAGCTATATGAAGCACGCAGAGGTTTGAAATTTAAGCCTATGTCAGCTGGTGAAGAATCTGCAACAACTATTTTTTTTTTATTCTTTAAAAAATACTGTCCAGGTTACTTTGGAGATTCTTAACAATGTTCATTTCTTGCACATTCTGTGTTTTGAAGTTGCAGTTATCTTTCATCTCTTAATTCCTTCAATCAGATGCTTTAAGGATTCCTTTTTTCCCCAGTGCAAGCATGCCACTGCTGCCTTCAGCTTCACTCTAATTCTTCTGGATCTCCTAACAACTTAGTCTCTCCTGTGCCATTCAATTAATTTTTTTTTTCTTCCTTCACTTGGAAGTGGACTCAGATCATTGTCAGAGCCTGGATGATGCATTCTCTCACCTCCTAGATTCAGAATAACACCTTTCTCTTTTTCACATCTCTTTTTGGACTCAACTTGTAAAGCAGTCTAAACGTGCTAAATTTTAATTACATGAATTTGCCTACGCATATGCTTAAAGCAAATACATCTTAAACACTTCAATAGATCAGAGCCCTACTGGTTTAGTTCAACCTCAGAACAGCTTCCTGATTTACTACAACTGATACTTAGTGCCATTGTCATTATTAATAGTATTCTGGAAAATTTATGAACACTGGCCAAGAGTCTTCAGCCATAGACTATCATCCTGTTATGTCAAATATGATGCAGATACAAAATAGAAAGACGCGGTGTTTTTTTCTCCCATGCAGAGAACTGGACTGAAGATCACACAGCATCTTCTAGAATCATCTCAACAGGAATGGACATTAGGGTCAGAAGTGAAAGGAATTCAGTTAGCTTGTAGAGGGTAGAAAATATTTCCTACCTAATTTAGGTAATTTAACTGCATCTGGATTTTTTTTTTGGTGAGAAACTACCCTTTGCAGCCAAGTAACTGTACAGTTCAAAAAAAAGTTATTATGGCCCAGAAAAAAAGCTGTGAAATGGACTCCATGGAAGTGTTGCAACTGATTGTGACAGGAGAAGAAGTTCAGGCATCATAGTTGCTCAAAGATGGCCTTTTTTCCTTTTGTAAGAGTTGAGAATTGCAGAATAATAACATGTTCAAGAGCTGAATGTTGTAGGGTCTGCAGTCCTCCATCTCAGAAGTGTCACTGTAGTGGGTCTAGTAATGTGCTGAGTTTAGAGGGACAACAGTCCTGGATCACATATTCCACTGCTTTTAAAGGGATTTTCCATGTCAAATCTCCTGTATTTTAAAACCATTTTTACACAGTTACATCAGCACTCCTACAACTTCTTACTTATTAAATATAGCTCCCAGTGTGACTCCCTGGCTTAAATATAACAGGTACTTTTATGAAACCTGGTTTGAGTTTTTAGTGCAGCTGTGCAGAACTTTTGTAATGAAACCCAAAACCCGCCCAGGCTTGAGTTTCATTACAAATCTGAAACTCACATCAGGTTCTCTAAAGGGTTTGTCAGAGTTCACAACTCTAAAGATTTGAGGTTGGATGAAGCAAGTCTATGCTGAGTTATGATTTCAGGTGCAAGCCAGGGAAAATGTGGTGGTTTGACCCCCAACCAGATAAAACCTGGTGGTTTAGGTTAAAAATGAGTTCTTGCAAAGGGAAAATAGGGGATGAGTTTTGTAAGCTCTTGTGAACCAAGGTGATCAGGTATTAAGCTGCAAACCTGAATAGGTGGAAGTTTCACCAATAGTTAAGATTGCTTATTTTTACTTTCCCTTGTGTCTGTTTTGCATTTGTTGTACTGAAATTAAACCTGTTTTTACGGCTCCTAATCAGTCAAATAATGGGGTCGTATAAATACATAACAACTCCTCTGATCTGACAGAGAACAGAAGATGAATTCTGCACGTGCTTTGACAACTGACATTCTCTCATCTTAAACAATAGTGTAAATAATTCTGGCTGTATATTGCCACAGCTGATAAATTCTTTTACCTTCTAAATTAAAGCAAATTGAGTATTTTCATTCTTTGTGATGGAGCAATATATTGGGGTTCCTGCAGTAGCACAAAAAGAGCCAGAACATCTACAGGGCATGAGGTATTGGTGCTCCCAAACATTATCCCACTTCCACAGAGCCACACAAGAGAATCAGTGCAGTTCTCTGAGAGGACTAGTAACAAGAGTGCACCGTGCCTCCTTTGCAGATATGTTTGCATTGGATACAAGTGTGTAATAGTACAACCACGCTGTTTCTCATTCCAGTGTTGCTTGCTCAGAACTAGCCTCTGTGTGCTTCCACATTGTCCTCCACTGGTGGTGTGAGAAAAGCGGGTCTTTGTGCAATGAGACACTAACATTGTACATATAAAAATATGAAAACTGCTATCTCAGAATAATTAGTGATTGTTCCTGTTCCTGCTTCAGACATCTTCCCCTTTTTACTTTCTTTTCCTTCATCCATTGAGTGTCCAGTGAGGGTATTTATTAGAAATCTCTTTCCATACTTTGATCCCACAGTTCCTAGGAGGAAACTTGCACATTTTTGTGGAATTTTACAGTTTCTGATTTTTGCCAAGACACAACTAAAAGGTCTAATTGACAGTAGGCCCAAAGGTATGTTTCAAAACCACCCCAATAAATTATGAGCCTAAGTTCCACTTTAAAAAGTGGTTTAGGTACTGTGAAGACTGATTCTCATTGAAAGCTTATGGTATATCAATCATTTGCAAATCAGTAAAATGAGAAACTTTTTCCCAAAATATGAATGTTTGAAGTGTTTGTGGGTGGAATCATGGTTTTAGAAATTGAGTGTATTGATATAATGGCTTTTGGTTCACGTCCATCACTAATTTTAGTTAACTGTGAAGAGGTTGATGCCAATTCTCATGTCTGCAGAGCTAGAGCATCAGTAAAGACTCAGATTCGTGTCTCCCTACTAATTAATGTATTTTACAAAAGAGACTTTATCTCTTCTCCAAGAATTATTGAAGAGAAAGACAGTGCTAAAAAAAACCTAAATCTGCCAAAATTCACAGGATTTACAAGCTCATCTTTGTACCCTGAAAACTGAGTAACATTAATCATCACAGCTTTAATCAATGTAAGTGACATTAATTTTGTGAGCAAGGGTTACCCTGAATATACTGTCAAGTCTTAAACTTGACTTTGTAAATGTCACCAGTCTACTAACTTGGGCAGAGAATGAAAGTAAAAGAATGGTGTCCAGTTTTCTGACTACCTGGTTCAATGTGCATCATAAAGACTGGGCTCCAGGATCTTCTAAGGCTCTAGAGAATCTGTCAGTTCAAATCATCCCTCCACTATTCCCTTTCTTATCATTCAGACTGTTTCTGCCTAAATTACTGATGAAAAGGCCATCTTAGGTTAGGATAAGTGGAAAGGGAAATCCTTAAATATTTGTGATTTTATTCAACCTCCTTTTAATTTTTAAGACCTGGGGACTGTTGTGAACCAGACGATGGTGTTTTGACTGATGACTGGAGCTGGTCCTGAGGAACATCTACAACAGCCTTTTAATTTTCAGATGTTAAATCAGCATATATTGGATTACGTCACATATGTAGAGCAACTTAGTTGCTAAATAAAACTGGCCACTCCAAACTCCATTTCAGAACTGGATTTTGGGTGCACACTGTATTGCATAAATCAAAAATCTTGTTCTTGTTCTTACAGCCATCAATGAGAAAGACAGAAGATTGCTTGTCCTGCCAAGAAGAATCCCGAAATCTACATGATGACTCATAGCGTTAGATGTTGCTTTTGACTTTCTGCATTTTCTGAGAGGTGAAAAAAATTAGCATGTTGTCAGACCACTCCCAATTAGTCATCCATCTGAGAACAGTCTGTGATTGGTCTACAATCAAGAAACGTACTCTGGGAACGGCTGTTTCACATGACAGAATATGAAAAATTAAACCCAAGTCTCAATTCTCTGGCTTGTATCTGGACTATTTATCCTTAAGGGGATTATCAAGTATACAAAGTATATGTTTTGTAGATTTTAAAGCATGTTTTGGGAATGATTTTGAAGAGCTGTGGTTGTCATCTAGTCAGCTGTTAGTCCCTTGAACACACAGGTCTTTCCACTCCTTCAAAGTAAATGGTTGTCCCTGTGGTCAGATCAGAAATGTATTCAACTTTTACAAAGGCTTAGCAACAGTAACAGAATTTGTGTGAAAAACAGTGGAGAGAAAGAATCTACGTGACATTGGTTAAATTTAAAATGCAAAACAACAACAACAAAAACCAAAAACATTTCAGCACAGCCTTTTTAAACAAGAAAGAAACAAGCTTCTGCTCATGATGCTCACTGGAAACATAAAGGGAATGAATTGCAATTATAAATATTCTGATTCAATTTGAGTAGATTTTCAAATTAAATAAATCACTGAGGGAGTGGGCATATTAGGGAGGAAGAAACATAGATTTTATTACTGAAACATATACTTTGCTCCTTACTGTGAAACAATGTCATTTATGTGAAAATTCTGAAGCATAATGCAGTTTGGTGCTCATCTCTTTCTTTATGTTACAGGGACACTTACAGATGGTATTCACTGCTGTATGATCACTTTGAATTAATATCAAGCATGATTCTATCCAGGAGCTGGTAAAAGTCTATCATCCATTTCCTCCCTTCTCTTGTTAAAAAGGAAGAGAGAATCTATTTCACTCTCTCTTGGTCCCTTAATGCCTTGCGCAGGCTTGCTCTGCCCAAAGGAGATGAGAATTCAGAGAGGGCTGAAAGAAAATCAGAGGTATGTGGATATATGCAGAGAAACCACAACCATTTCTTTTAGCCCCAACCCAAAATGACCCTTTGCAATTCTGGCATCAACAGAGTGATGAATCAGCATCTTCCTATGACAGCCGTAGCCCTGAAGGAGTAGTTCCTTCTCATGTTTCCCTCTGAGCAGTATAGCTGAGGGTATGCAGAGGTCAGGCTGGAGCCTTGGCCTATACTTTTACTGTGTGAATCATGTTCCAATCAGAAATAACTCAGTGAAAGACATAATTTAACTTGCTTAATTATATTGACTCTTACATAGACCATAAGCAAATAAATAACCTGCATACAAGGAAACTTGTTTATGGAACAAAGCTTAGCTCAACTACAATTTGCTTTTAATACATTTAGAGTACTTTTTTAATACTTTCATATGGATAAATGATACTTTCACATTGATTTTTCCCCTTATTATTTAATCTACTGTGCAGTGAACATAAGACAATGGGTCACTGATTTATTGTGAGTGTAGCAGTAGGTTTATAACTGCATGAATCATGCAGATTGTTCAATTCACCACATGCCTTAATAAAAGTTTCACTTTAATAAAACAGAGCTAAGGCAATATGTCCAGAGCCTGGTCTGACATTCCTTATACATTACCATGCCTCAGGAAATTATTACTATATATTTTACAGCAGCTACAGTAGGTTGGGGATCAGGATTAGAGCATAGTAACTACTGTGACATTTAGCAGAACTCCTGAGTATGCCATTAACCCTCCTGGGGTGGACTGGCATAGAAATATTTTGAGACAGCGGTTTTCATCCCTTTTAATTGGTGGGCTCAGAGATTTTCCTGTAAAAGTATGATTCCTTGCTTACTGAATTCAAGCCCCTAGTATTTTGTTTGTACCTTTCATGGGTGCTTTTGTAGTAGTTTGTGGACCTCAGAGGGTCTACAGGTCATAAACTGAAAATCATTGTTACAAGACAGCTTCTGTCATTTGGTTACATGGAGATGAATGTGACCAATCTTTATTTAATTGTAATAGCCATATTTTAACGACACAAAATTATTTCAGCAGTTATATCTATTTCTACTTGATCACTCAAACTAATTATGACAATTACATCTCAGTAAAATCTACTGAAATGTCTTTCCAGATGAGGTTGTTGAAAATACGATGGGTATGACATATCCAAACCTGCTCTTTCATTGTGGAAAGAGATCAGTTTTTAGGCTGTTAGAGAAAAGCCAGACCATAGATGGTCTGATCTCCTGACATATTCTTCATTTTGGTTAGTATTGTTCTACAATTTCAGACAGAAATAGTCAAACTGTTTTGACAGTAGAAGATTCAGAATGTGTAATCTAATCTGATTCAGCACTGAACTCAAATCGTGGATAGATATTTTTGTCTTTATATTAACGAAGAAACACATATTCATTTTGTCTGCTCAGCTTTTACCATTAATGTTTTTTTACCGTTTCTTAATTAGTAGAGCTCAGAATATACATAATTTTTTTAACATAAGTAGTTGAGGTAGTATTTCAAAAGTGTTCATTGTTGGTCTCGCTAGTGAACTCAGTAAAAAGAGAACTTCACTGATGTTAAATGGTAGTGAAATCTTTAATGTCTATGGGCACAATATACTGGTCTCTGTTTGTATTAGATACATTGTACATTATTGCCCTTTAATACTGTCAAAATTTTGATGTGAAAGGTCGTAGTCGGGCAATTTATTTTATTTTTATTTGGTTGTTCTGCATGTGTTGTTTAGGTTTTTTTTTAAGAACCACAAGTGTTGTGTCTGCAGCAGTAAAATTTTCTTTCCTTTTTTTTTTTTTCACAATAAGAGATTTTACCTGTGTTTCTTCATTTTGAGTATTGTTGCATAAATATGATGTGTTTACAAAAAAAAAAGAAATCCACAGATTTTACTATTCCTAGTGAAATCTACCATAAAAATAAATAAATTACTATTAATAAAAAAAAATTTGGAACAATCAGTGAATTTAATAAAAACCAGCTCTGTCTTTCAGTAGAATAAAAAACTTTTCCTATTGCTAGGTTGTCAGTACAGCAAAGTGGTTTTTAATATATAAACCTCAGACATGCAGATAAACCCAAGTAAACTGGAGCCAAGGTTTGAAATTGGTGCTTGAAACATGTCCTTGAAACTATGTAAGGGGAACTCTGTGTCATCTGGGATTATGGTCTTTAGGATACCTCCTGGCTATAAAAGGAGCAAGTGTGAGCATTTCACCATTATTCCTTTGTAGCTCAGCATCTGAATTACTCCTGCCATGATAAATCCACAATGATCATAATTCTGAACACACTGCTTCAGGTACTAAATGCAAAATGGTTGAAGGTCAACATGGTTTCTGTTCACTGCAACCTGTTTTCCTTATTAATTCCCGTTACCTTTCTCTTTCTGCCTTTCTTCCTTTGGCTATTGACTGAATTCCTCTTAAGTACTCAGGAATTAATTCTTCACAGAATCACAAAATTTAACTGTCCTGAATACTAACCACAAAGAGTGTATATGTATAAACCTAAATGAAAAAATAAATGTACTTGTTGACAGAGAAACATTTTATATCATAATTTAATAAAACTGATGCCCTTTTATAAAGCTGTAGATAATCTGGGAATTATATTAATGAGAAAAAAGGAAAACTGTCTACCAAGATAGGGTTTATGAAGCAGAATGGATGTGTACTATGTAATTCAATTTGGAGAATCCTGTCTGGAGCCCATTAGCTTTGGTTTTCATTAATACTAGAGATGGGCCATAGCAGGGACATTTAACCTGTTTGTTTTTTGTGGTTGTGTGGACGCATCCCCTATAGTCTCATGTCAGTGCCAGATTTGTGAAGCCAGGCAGTGTTATCATTATTACATCATTCTTGGAAGTTGCACAAAGATGGTTTTCCTTCAACAGACACTATGAAAAAAGACAAATCCTTACCCTTTCCAACATTTCCTAAAATATGAAGGAATTAATTTTTGTCTATATGTACTGTTGGAAAAATTCTCTGGATGTAAATGGCATACTGTCTTCTTATTTGAAACAATTTTTCTACATTAATATACAATAATATATAATTTTAAAACATTACAGCATCACCTGTTAATTACACCTCATGAGTAAGAATCTAATGAGCAAAAGGAATATTTTCTACAATCCAAGAAAGGATACCTTGGTGTTTTCTTGAGTACAGCACATCAAATGCTTTGTCAATGATCTGCAATCCATAAAAATAAAGGCAACAGACCTTCAAAGATCACTTGTAACCAGCCGATCACTAGTAACCTTCATCTGCATCTTACAAAGCATTTTAAAATGCATGAGTGAAAGAAGATAGTATATCTGGGAGATGATTAAGCAATTCCGTCATTTGACAGCTCAGTAGAGATGGTTGGGCTGACTGCAGCCATAATCGATTTTCAGATGTGCTCCTACTGAAGCGAAATTTCCCAGCCTGACCAAAATGTGCAGCAGTCATTGTAGGCTCTGTTAGATACCTAGCAAGGGGTCTGTGAAGCTCTGTGAAGAGCATCCATGCAAATGTCACATTTCTCAACATGAAATGCTGAAGAGAGTATNTTTTTTTTCCTTTGAGGCAGGTAGCTGAATGTTCTGCCAGGGAGCAAGTAAACTCACATAATGCTTTTAAGGAACTACCAGCAGCCAAGGTCACAGATAAACCTGCTGCATATTTGATGTGATATAGAGGTTGCCAACAATGTGGAAAATGTGACAGTCAAAGGTGATTTGAGCCCTTGTGCTATACTGTTAAGAAGACTCATTTACCCTATCAAGTTATAGGGAAAGTTGGACGAGGCAGCTTCCATTCCTGCTGTGTTTATGCTATGCCACTATGAAGAAGGGATAATGAGAACCATAGCGAGAGACACAAGAAGTATGTACTTCGCTGAGAACACCAGGTGGAATTTACCTTTCAGCCCCTATTTCAAATGACAGTTATTTATAATTATGTATAATTACACACATTGTTCAATGTCTCATTATAAAAATATCTAGGAATGAGGAGCACAGCCACAGTCACTCAGCCACACCAGTACCTTGTCCACTGAACCTTTGATTGTGCTCTTTTTGTCTCATCTCTTATTAAGGAATCATAGATGTAGCGTTTGTTTCTGCCCAATGATTTGATTTGAGCAGGTGAAATGGTGTTTGCTATCACTGAGCTTAGCCAGGACCTTGTGGGGACCTGGTGCTTCCTGCAGCTTGAGCTCCAGCTCTAGCTAGTTGGATGTTGCATCTCAAAGGTGGAGGAACGAGCTCTGATTGCAGTTGCTTTTAGAAAAATGTGGCCATATTGTGTTTTTTGTGGTGTTCAAGATAATTGATACACAGATGATACATGCTCTGGGCACAGGTTTTAAATTCCTGAGGGTATGTACATCAATGCAGTGGTCTACTGGTCTGCCAGAAGTATACAGGAGAGATGTACCAAGACAGCTGCGTGGTGCACATGCAGAAAGAGAGTATTAAATGTCTACAGACCCATCAAGGAAACACTACAAATTTAGATACTTGGTGAACTGTCAGTTTAGTGGGTCATTTTTGGATCAAAATGTTGAGCCTAAATTCTGCAAATCTGCTTTAGTTTTGTTGAAGACCCTTGCATCATTAATTGTTTGTACTGGATTTCAATTGCACATACTGAATTTACTGGCTCAAATTTACTCAAGGATCCAAAAGTTCAACAAGATGTTGAATATGCTTCTTCCATGACCTGGAGCCCTCATGAACCTCTCCTCCTTCTCTAAGTGCAAATAAGAAAGCTGAAGCATCACAAAAGAAGCTTTAATTGAACAATATGTTAAGGATCTCTACCAGTAAGCCTTTTTCTGCTAAATGTCTCTGCGAGTGCTCTACCAGTAGCACTCTTTTGGTTAAAATATCTGTGTTACTGATGGATCAGGGTTGAATTTCTGTGCTTTGCAACATTTGCTTCTCAGGCAGATAATATATTGCCACAGAAATACAGGCCATTTCTAACTGCATATTTCAAAGAGAGAGCATGGCACTATGCCATGTTCTGGCTGTTAGCATCACTATATCATCCCTTCTGAGTGGTCTGCTTTGCTACCACTTTCCAAGGGATCTCTTTCAGGGCATGACATTGTGAAACTAGAGAAATGATGTTTGGCAATAACAGAGGTTGATGGCAAGGTATGTCAAACAGCTTAAATTGTAGGCTTCCTTTCAAAAACTGTCCTCTGCCCCATCACTGCTGTTGATGGTTAGATTTGTTGGTCCCACCTTCTAGTTTGCACAAAGGGGATAAAATTAGAGGAGCGATGCAGGAACACAACACACACTGTGTGATGTGTATAAAACATCTCTCAGCATGAGCTTGGCGGTACAGATAGCCATATAAGATGAAGTGAAATAAGTGTTCCTTTGTGAATAGAGGCCCTCTGCCCAGCCTTTGCATCACACTGCTTAACCTGGCCTACAGCCTATAAAAAGATACATAGATTATAAAGAAAACACTCCTTTCAGAATGCAATGTGAAAACTTGTAAAACATTGCTTTTGTCCACACAACATGTATTCATTCTGGAATGTCAAATAAACACAGGGCTTGCTGAATATCCTTTCTCTAATCTGGCATTTTGGGGTCCAAACATAAAACTGATACACTGCTAAGCAGGACTAAGAAATTAAAACCTGTGAAAAGTAAAATATCTTAAAGAGACACTGTAAATTCTTTCCTGCATGAAAGTCCAGGAATAAAAGTCTGACCTCCTCAGCATGGGTGGAGAACTGGGGAACATGAAGTCTTGATCTCACTCTGAGCATTGTCCAAGAAGACTTACTCAAGATGGATCAGCTGTTATCTGAGCTTTAAAGGGTATAGACTTACTAGCTCCTTTGCTACCAGGTGAGACAAATTAAATATACTAGAAGTACCATGTAAATCCAGTCAGGAATGAAGTTATTTTGATAAAGGGCATAAGGATTTGGGGGTTTATTTTTTAAATATATTTTGCCCATAAGAAAGACTTTTTTGTATGATGAAACTGAAAAATACCAGTCCTTCCTTGTCCTCTGTTACCTGCCCCTTCTGTAATTCTTTTCTTTCTTTTCCATTCCTTCTAGTTCATAAACAATATGAATACATGGAAAATGCTTTTCCTATTTTGATACTGATTGCCATTCAATGAAAGTTCTAGAACAGGAAGAAAGCAGAGAAAAATAAAGTAAGAAGACTGTTTTTTTCATGGGAAAATGGATTTTTTCCAGACTTTTCTATTGCCTCCAAAAATATGTATTTTCGAAATGCAGAAAATTAAAATGTTTCCAACTATACATTATTACCTGACAAGTACACTGTTCAAATATTTATAATAATTTGTAATAAGCATTATTCCTATTTTTTCTTGAAGATTGCTCTGATTATTTTTTTATTTGCAGCTTCTAGGACTAGTATCAAGACTGTATTTTCTTAAATACAGCTCATATGATATTAATAACAATCAATGTGATATGATTCTCAATGAATAATTTCTCTAATTTTCACTATCTTTTTTTTTAACTGAAAGGCTTTCCTCTGCATTTTCACAGTCATAAATGAAGGGTAAATATTACTACCAAAGGGTCAAAGCATAGCTACTGTGTGAATGGTGATTTAAATGTAAAACTAAACAATGCTACTATTCATGATAAAATATTTTCTTGCTTTCCAATAACCCTGGTTTGTCTTAGCTATTTTAATAACTTCATTTGCAGATCTTGCTGAAGAAAGCAGTGTGAAGGAATCTCTCTTAAATGTAACGTTTCTGGTTTTTTGCTTCTGCATTCCTCTAGATACTTTCTATATGCACAATCTATCTTTGGGAAGCTCAGTGTAAAGCCTGGGATATGTCATCAGGAGGGGAAAAAATGAACTGAGTAGTATTTGTCAAATATCCGCGATGATTACATTATCATATGTTTCTTATAGGATGTTCTGCTATAGTAGGCCCACTTACAAGGCCTCTTCCTTCTCTCCCATCCCTCTACCCTCACCCCATCAAAAAAAAAAAATTCTAGCTTCTGTTGATCCACATAATGCTTAATGTCATTTTAATGCATGACACAGAGCTGGCACCCTCAGGTTCTGAAAATTATGTTCTGGTATGTGATGTGGGGAAGGGAACAAGTGAAAGATACTGCCCGGATTTGGCAAGGATATCAGGAAAGGGAATGGGAGTTCGAAAAGCTGTTAGGAAATGTAGATTGGTAAGAGTGTCAAACAAAGACAGACTGGGAAAGACTCAAGGGGAAAACCAAAACTTTTGTAGAGAATATATGAGGTGACTGGCTGAATTTGAAAGCATCCCTATCAACGATTTCAAGTCTGCTTCTCTCTTATTTCAGCTTCTCTTTTACTCATCATTCATTACTCTAGTGGTTTGCCTCTCTAGTGACTTTTTCCTGTGCAAATGGCATTCCATGGCTTAAGTCAACCAGGTGCCCAGGTGCTTCCTCTCGCCTACCTTTGAATAACATCCCCTGAAAGCCAGGGAGCAGATAGGATACCTCATCATTTTCCTTAAGTCCAGGTTAGTGTTTACTTTTGCATTGAGTCTTGTGGCACCCATCCATGCTTGGGGAGGCTAACACTGTTTGACTGTTTTCTCTTACTGCTGGTGCCACTTTCAGAGACTGGGATTCTTTAAGCTGTTTTTATGGTGTTCAGTTTATTTCCTTTACCCCTGACTTTCAGAAAAACCTTCCATTTTTCTTCTACCACATCCCTCTCCTTGCTGACTTCTCTGACTATTTGTGGACTCTAATCTCTCTCTGCAATTTCCTCTTCCCTCACACCCCTACTCTCCACTTGACAACAGCCTTACTTCCCCTAGCCCCCTCACTGGGTAATATTTACTATGTCTTAAATGCCGTCTCTTATTTTCCCACCTGACTTGGCATCCTATTCTGATTACATAAATAAGACTGATTATGAAACATCTTGGATGTGTCCTTGGCTGACACAGGTGTCCAAACATGCTGTTCTTTCATGAGTAGTGTATCACTTGCTTAGATCTCACAGAAGGGAATAAGAGGCCCAAGCTGTCCATATGCTTCTACTTTCATTTTTTTTTTTAATCCGTAGGAGATTTTAAGATTGCAAACCCTCTGAGATGCATGCTATGTTTCACAGATCAGCCCTTACTGTTTGCGGTTATGAAAGAGCTAAAGATGTCTGATAGCAAAAGTATCTATAAAAATAGCTCTCCAAAATGTCATGAAGAATTGAGTAAAACTTTTTATTTCCATGTTACAAAAAAAAAAATAAAAAATAAAAGGTCCTTTAAAGATAGTGGACAGAAAAGCAAATACTCCTTTGTAGCACAATTCTTTATGAAAGATTATAATCAAAACCAGAGCAGCATTAAGACCAAACAATAGAGAAAAACTTACACCAGAAAACAAAGGAAAAACCTAGGTAAAAAGCCAAGCTTTTTAATTTCAGATCTGTATGACTCATTTTTTTGGGGGAGTGAGTTTGGCCATCACTTCCTTGGTTTTGATGATTTGCTTCTCTTGCAGTTGTGGCAACACTGTAGCTCTCATAATGGTTAATATCAATGGCTAGACAACAGTCCTGTTTCCAGCAGAAGTTGATATCAAACATACTTTAAATACATTTCTTTCCTTTTTTATTAGAACACAAACTAGTGTATTAACTAATGCTGTCTATAGCAAACATTATTTTACAGGATCTCAACCTGGACTCAAAGGTACTGAAACTACAAGGTAGACATGCTAGTATTTTCACTCTCAGACATGTTTGATGTTGAAGACTGAATGATGAACTTTTGATTTTTCATATAGTTCCCATACAGACAAATTATTTGTCCTCAAGGCTACTCTCCTTCCTATACTTTCTAAGGTGGACAGCACCCCTGGGATGCTCAAGGAGGGGAAAGAGACAGCAGATCAATCAATATTAGTCTGTAAATGTTGCCTGCAAAGTTCAGTTGGATGAGGCAAGCTCATTTGGAGAAAATACTGACATAAAAGTTTGCTCTGTGCTTCATTTTGTGTAATCTCAAAGGCATGAGATGAGACCCTACCTTGTTTCTCAGAAATAATTTATCCTATGGTAGCTAAACACAATGGGATGAACAGACTCTTTGCTTGTTTTTATATACATCAGTGTTTGGATAGAACATCCAGGAGGGTGGAACATCTATGTCTGTCTTTGCTGGGGTATTGTTGTATCTGCACCTCCTGTCTGGAGGTAGCAGTGTGAACGTTTCATACCCCTAGGGGGGAAATGATTATTGTTTCAAGGGAAAATCTCAGGCTAAGAGCACCCTGGAAGTGGAACACAGTTTGAGAGATAGAAATGTGTCTTAGATGTATTTGAACTGCAGGATTTTGGTGCAACATGTGAAAAAAAAAAAAAAAAGAAAAAGAAAGAGGAAAAGAAAAAGAAAAAGAAAAGAAAAAATTATTCTTATACTGTGCTGAATCTGGTAGTAGTACTAATTATTTGTAGTTGGAAAACAGGCAAAACAGACAAAATATTACACTAGTTTTTTCCTTGGGAAATTCCCTCTTTTAGCTCCATCTCCAAAAAAATCTTATGCTGTTATCATGGAATTCTAGATTAGGATGTTCTGGTGAAGAGGTGCACAGACCATTCATTAGAAGAATCCAAAATGTTTTAAAGAAACAGCATCACTCTTTCTTTTGGAGTGGAGATGGGCCCATTCCCATTTCTTGTGGAGATGGGCCCATTCACAAAAATGTGATTCTACTTGGGAGTGTGAAGTGATATCATAGAATGGTTTGGATTGGAAAGGACCTTAAAGATCATTCTAGCCTCTCTGCCATGGGCAAGGACACCTCCCACTAGACAAAGGTGATCAATGATCTGACTGCAGCCTGATTTGCCTGTTCTTCTCCTTTGATATTATCACTGGATTGTTTTTTCTCTCCTTTAGTCCACACCTCACCTCTGCATGAGCTATGGGAAGTCACCATGTAATGTGCTCAGCAGAGGAAGCCCTCTGGTGACAACTTTGAGCTGCAAATTCTTCTTAAGGTATGAGCTTGCAGAGCAAATCCTTCAGCTGGCAGTGGGCAATGTGAACATCTCTGTTGGGAATCCTATTACAAACCAAGCAATAAAACAGAGCTTTAGAGTAGGTTTGGGATAGTAGTGTAACTTTCTCAAATACCTTAATCACCCAGAACAGAATACCAGCACCTCTGTTCATGGAGGTCTTACATGGCTTCAGAAAAGACAGGCACTGGAGATCCATTTTGCCAGACAGTATCTTGACTGGCAGGATGTACTCTGGGAAGTGATACTGATTTAAAAGTTTAGTCAGGTATCATGGAAAGGAAATCATCAGCAATGACATCAATCCTACAGGTGTTTTCAAAGAGCAAAGCTTGAACATCATTCTGTTTACACCCTTTCATGTGTACATCATGTGATGTGACAAAAGTGTACATGTACATCATTTGACTGGCCAAGAGTGTATGTCATAAAAATGTAGAACTTGTGTTGACCTTTTGAAATGGTATATGTAGGAACAAGCACTGATAAAAATGTACCTGTAGCTACAGCAATATCTTTCTCAGTGTGTTCACCTACTTAGAGCTGCCATGTAAAATGAAAACATGAACCAGACATTGAGAACAGCAGGAAGGCAGATGGCATGACTAGAGACTGCACAACTTTGTTGTTAGTCATGTATGGTTTGCATGAATAGACTTGGGGAAATGACCCAATATTGACTGAAATCTACAAGTGAACTTGATCTAAATGAGCTACCTATCTGAAGAATTTTATTGAATGAAACTGTGTTTCTGTACGATAAATTAATTTGACTAATAAACCTCTTTGGCTGAAATATGTCAAAAACTAACAAAATTGTTTCTTGCTGTGTCCCTCTGAGGGCATCAGTAAAATCTGAGGCAGCATCAGCATCAGGTTCTAAGTGTCTACAATTCCAGAGGCTGTATGTAAGCTGGTTGTCTAAGACCCCTCTGCAATCAACAGGGATGAGGATTTGATCCAGCTACCCACACAAATGGTAATATCTTTTGAGATATATGAAGTATCTGAGACACCTGCTTGCAGATAACAAATAGGGCATGTGACTATGGTAGATAGTTAAATGAGATATTTAGGGGTCAAGTATCTAGCCCAGAGGCGCTAGTTGCCTGCGCATCAAAAAATTAATTAAGCCCTGTTTAGTACTACCTGAGAGCACTAAGAGTGATTTATTTTATGATAGAATAGCTCCATCAGCTGAAAATCTATAGATTTTTGTCAGTATAATCATATCTTTCACATCTTACAAGTTTGTGGATACCTCTATGGACTCTGTTTAGAGTGACTAAATTGTTCATCTGGCCACATGCAATATAGGACTTACCTTTAAAACAGAGTCCCATCTCAAAAATACATTTCAAAGATACATAACCTGCAGCTATCCTGTGCTAGTCTGAGAAAGAAGTTGGACAGTTGACTGACAAGCTTCTTAAAAGTCTGTATGAACACTGGAAAAGAGTAGGATCAGAAAACTTCCACTGGTGTTATTAGGGTTTCAAAATCAGGGTGATATATAGGGCTAAAATAAAACCTTGAGAGAGTGGACTGGAGTCTTTTGTGTCCCTGTCCCAACACCCACTGCAGTCATTCAGTAACTATTGCTCAATTCCATTCCCAGAGAGCAATAAAAAATGCAGGCTGTTAGGGGGAAAAAAAAAAATCTACCTCCTTCTCTGTTCTCTATAAAAGACTGAACATTAATTCACAATCTTGAATATCTGTCACCACTTCATCTGTCTTGCTAGAGTATCAAGACACAGTTAGTGTGTAATAAATGTCTTCTAACTGAAAGAGAGGGAATACCCCGTGTACCAAATTGTCATAGAATTTTCTGCTTCATGCAACATTTTATTATGTTAAGTTGGTCCATATAGTTTTCATCAGAAGTTGTTTAGTTAACCTTTGCCTTGTGATATATTTATCAACTCAATTAAAAAAAAACATAAAAAATGGTATAAATCAATTTTTTTCCCCTTTTTTCTAATATTTAATTACCTGCTCTCTTTTTTCACCTTTCCCCCATGTTCTTTTATTCAGCTCTCACACATAGATTAGCTGATGAAGAAGGCTGGCTCCAAATCCATTTCACAGGTCATTTGAGACCAATCATTTAAACCACATTTTCTCTGGCTAACCAACAGAAGGTTAATTTTTATGGTTGTCCTTTGCTTGGATGTGTGGTGTGAGATTTTCAGTTCCACCAAATCAAATATATGAACAGTAGACCAGCAGTAGCAATAGAATGACATTTCCACAATTTCATCAGGAAAAAAAAAAACAACAAACAATAGCCCACCAATACTTTGTGAAGAAGTCAGATGAATTTTACCACTGTAATTGTGGTAGGCTGAAGTTCAAACTAGGGTGAAACACTTCAGATCTACAGTAAACCTAAGTGGTGACCTCATGTGAAATAAAGCAAAACCATAGAAATTGTTACCACACAAGTTTGTTCCACAAATATTTCAATGGCTTTTAAAAAGCAACTAATAGTCGTGGTTATGTTACTGCAAAAAAGGAATTAAATCTGAGGTTTTGACTCCCTTCTCATTGCATGTTTTACAGAAGTATGGATGTTGTGCATATGGTACTAATTCCCTTATAACATTAAATCTGACATTCTACTTCCCATGTGCCATCCAATCTCATCCTGCCAGCTTCAGCCCATGGTTACAGTCCAGACATGAGTCCCAGCCCAGCATGACAAAGGTCTTGGTGGTGAAGTTATCTTTGATTAGATTCTTGGGGGGTTTCAGGTAGTAGAAAGCAATGTTCATTGCCTTTCATTGCCTGTCATGCTAGATTACAGGTTTTTATCCGGTATTGATCTGTAATGTACCCCATGGCTGTGGTTCACAATAGCACTGATGAAGGGAAGAGGCTTGACCCTCAAGCAATGCTGGATTTAATAAGACTACTTTCACATTGCTAGGATGAGTGTCCTCAAGCTGTTTTAAGACTTTCCCTGAAACAGAAGGCATTGTGGGTTTTGGAGGGGGATGAGGTTCATTATTTCTTTCTTTTTTTTTAACAGACATCTACAGCCACTCAGATGGAAACAGTCTGTGATCAGATCTCAGTTATACATTTTAGACTATCGAGTCTGAGCTATAACAGTTTGCAAGTTTCCTTTTGACAGAGAGTGGATGCTCAGAGAAGTTGCAGCTGTACACTCTCAACACCTCACAATCAGGACATTCCATGATGCCCTGAAACAGTATCCCTTTGGGTCACCATTTGTAATAGCTGCCTCTGGACACAGAAATTTGTCTATCTCTCTTTTCAGCTCATCTATGTTTTTCACATCCAAAATTTACTGTGAACAGCATAATTTGTCCTGTGGAAAAATAAAACCCAGAAATTGTGTTTCTGTTTGTTAAACCTTCTATGTGATAGTTTCATGGAGTGTTCCCATTTACCTGGTTTTGTGAGTGTAATTATCTCCTATTCACTTCTCTACATCATTTGGATTTTCAAACTTCATTCTCCCTTCCCTGCTTTTGACTTCTCTTCCAGTGTCTATCCATCAGCCAGGGAAAAAATACATTAATACTACTTTTTAAAATACAAGATCTTTCATTTACATGTCAATAGTCCTTCATAACCTTCAAGGTAGCTCTTGAGTAAAACCAAAGAATTTTAGCCTTACCTTTCCTGCACTATGAAGGTAAAAATTTTAGTGCTTCTTTTAGTTTAAAAGATCTTTTCAACAATACCGGGCTGAATGTGTGCTTGAATATCAATAGAACTTGATGCAATTCAGTGAATTTACAGCTATGCTGTGTTAATATTATAATATTTTATTCCTTCTTGTCTGTCACTTAAAATCACACAAATCTGAGAGGAGCAATTGCATGTTGATTTTCTGAACTAATTTGCAAAAAAAAAGTCTTGTAATTAAATACACTTGAATTATTTTGTTTGTTATTCTGCCTTTCTCTAACACCAGTATTCTAATATACTGACTAGTACCATGGTTGTTAACAATGATAAGACAGAAAAAAACATTGATGCTTGAGGTCTCTCTTTTGTATTCATTTCTATTAATTAAGATGATGAAAACTTTTTGACAAGAACTTGTTAAGAAGGATTCCAAGTCTAGAGCATAAGTTCAGTTAGCAAAATAACAGCAGAAAGGTAGACCAAATGATTATACTGAGAAGATATATTAAAGAATCTTAGCCTGATGCTTTCTGCTCATGTATATTTTCTAATGAAGAAAAGTACACCCCACTGAAATAACTAAATATGCCATTTCAGTAGTGGAATACATATCATCTACTCATGATGGCATCCTTCCAAGAATGTTCAGTGACCAGTCATTTTCCCCTCAAAATACCACACGTGTTTCATAGCAAATAAAATTCTGTGCTCAGGCAAGGCCAAGGTACAAGTAAATATCACAATTATAGGGTAATTTTGGTGCCACGGAATTGCTGTTATCATTGCGTGGAAATGATGCCAAAAGAAAGCGATGATACTAAGGCAGAACATGGCAGAAGGACATGTGACTGACATCTTAACATGTGCCTTAAATTCACTCTTGATTTAAATCTGTATTCAAAGCTCCTAAAAGAAAAAAAAAAAAAACAAACAAAAAACAAACCCATAAGATCCTCCCTCCAGTTCTTCTACACTTTTTTCAGACATATGAGTAAACTCGAGCTTAGACACCTAGTTTTCATGGCTAACTCCCAAGGATCTCAGTGAAGAAAGTGAGCAGAGGTAGCAGGTTGCATTAGGTACTTGGTGTTGAGTGGTAATGAGTAACCACTTTATCAATCTCCTGGACAATGAGCTTTCTGGGGATTGGACTGCCTTTGCATTTCTGTTTTAGAAATAGATTTACAAACAATAATATAAACAATAAAATACACCTAAATGAATCAATTAACAGTGAATTTTCAGTTAGTGAGTATAAACAGGAGCAACAGAGAAACCTGTCTGTTGTGTCAGAGACGGTAGATGTCTCCGGACACATCATAAATGTGTAACACTTATGCCTGGATTCAAAAGCAATATACAGACTACCAGAAAAATCTCAGCATGTGAAAAGATTCATAATTTCTTTCAACACCTAAATGAAAGCACACCTAGCAGAAACACTGCAAAATGAATGTTGAGTTGAACCATAGCAATAAATAGGACAGAGCAATCCTTTCTGAAATTTCTGGGCGATAACTTTATGATACTTGTGAGGCTCTGCAAGTGCTGGTGCCAGTGAAAAAAACATTATGGTGACAATCATCTGAAATCATCTACATATCATTAAAAAAAGTTAAAATTTGTAATGTTTTAGTCTATGTATATAAAAAAGATACAGATTAGAGGAATTTAGACTTTTCATTTACTGTGAAACTTGTTTATGTGTGCTGGAGAAGTAACTATGATTTCAATGTACGGCAAGACATAAGATAAACAGGGTTTGCGGGTCCAATAATGTCCTGATCACTGTGCATATCAGAGTATTCTGAATGTGGTCAGTGCATGAAATCTGCAAGTGTTTGGAGGTTTGTAGCTTCCAAATACTCTGTGAAGCACATGGACTGATTCTAAAGGTGCTTATATCATGACAGAAAGTCATTGGTATATAAAATTGGGCTTTTTTTTAAATAAATAACTTTACGGAACCAAACAGAAAAGCTACTTTGTGTGATAAGCACATTTTTCAAGAGAAATGTCATGTTTATCCTTTAACAATGAGCAAGAAGGGGTTTTGGGGCATTGCTAACAGTTGTGAAAGAGCAGTCTTGCAGCCAGAGGCTAGGAAACACAGACATATTATTTGTGTTATGATTTTAGTCAGTGTAAGTTTAGTTGAGAAAGCCAGCATAAGAGAACATTAATAATCACTCACACCCTAAAAAGCATAGACTGACATTAGTGAGTTAAAGTCAAAAGTACATTACTTCTTTTCCAGTATTTGGAGATCATACACTTGGTGCAAGCACCATAAATCAGCTGAAAAATACATTGACAAAGCAGAGAAGTCCAGATGAAATTATCACAGTCCAAGGCATCCTGTTTGATGAGGAAGAATACATATGATTTATGGACATGCATAACTTGTCATGTTACAACTGGGCTGTTATCCTCTCATCTGAATGGAGAGACTGAGGGAAACGTGCAGTCTGTAAAGCACATTCTGAAACAAGCCAACTAATAATGTTCTGCTATAGAGCACTCCCATACATAACCCAGACATTCAGTCCTGCTTCACTGATGTGAGAATCACTGCAGAGATGTCAAATGACAAGATGGCTAGAATTAAAAACAGGAAATCTGGCTGATAAAAGGTTCCTCACTGCCCTTTAAACCAAAAGGAAAGCTTTGCTTAAAATTTGAAATAGGCAAGAGTGTTTGTAAGTACTTTGATTACGTGAAAATAGTTCATTTGCTGCCATGGCCATAAGGATTAGCAGAGAAGAGGAAATCTGAATTACATGTATCCCTTGCAGCAGGACATTATATAGAAGGATTCATTTTTCCAGTCATACTGTCACCTAGAGCTGAGGGTTCCTCTAGGGTTGTACTATTCAGTCCATTGTTTATGTTCATCTTTTATTGGCTTTCATCATAGTATTGTGATTACAACTAACACCATAATTAAGTTCCCAAATATAGGAGTCAAGAGACAAAACCAGCAGCCAAATGGGACTCATCTGACCTAATCCCAGCTGTTAGTCACCTAGATTCAGTCCTGGCTAGAGTTTCTCTGTAGTCAATGGAACCAAAAACACTCAATTCAGTTATCTTAGGAAATTTTTCTGCAATAGGACTGGTCCTCTTCTCATAACATGTCTGCTTCTACACTAAATATAAATGTGGCTAACTAGTTTAGACAAGATTTCTATATTTTAGACAGATAAAGGTCCACTGTCAACCAGGTAGACGAGTACTTCTGCAGATTTACATAAATGTTTATGTGTTGATGACAACTAATTTTCTTTATTGCTGTGCCTAAATAAAAAAATACATTAAAAATAAAAAGTGATCAGACAAGCCTGAAAAGTTTTTATACTTTATCATAAATAAAATAATAATAGTGATAACTAGTATTAACATTTGTTACTACTTGCCTGCTTAAAACCATGGAAAATGACATTAAAAAAATCCCCAAGTTTTGTTTCTATGTCTTCTGACTGAATTCAGCATTCATAGGAATTTTGTTAAACTGTGAATTAAACTGATTTCTTATAGGCATGTAGTAAGTACAGACTGGTAAAAGTTGTGCTAGTAGAAAGAGTGAAAACTACCCACTGGTCTGCAGAGCACATCTGCTAAGAAATGCTCACAGTGAGAGTGTCTATTATGGAGATACATTTGGCATTTTGTTCTAGAAACCTGCCTTCAGATTTGCATCCAATTTATGCATCATTCAAACCAACCTGGATGATTTTCTCCTATTCTACTGTGTACTACTGAGACTGAATATTCTTACTGTTGGTTTCAGTGCACCTTTTCACAGGAATTTCTTTCTCTGTCCACTAGAAAGTAACTCTTCTCCATCTCTTCCCTCACTGGAGTACATTTTACTACAAACTGGAGTTTTCTTGTTTATGCCTAAGGAACTAGTGTGGCCCAAAGTGGAGGCCAAACTAAAAAGGATTGATTTGAAGAAAGCTTAGAAAAAAGTGGTAATGATCTGTTAGTATTTTGAATTTCTCTCCAAATATGTTTTAAGTCTAGTACTTAAGTACTTTACAAGTACTACTTTGTAAGTCTACTTTATAAATAGACTTTCCAAGACATATTCTAGGTATTTACTAGGGTAATCACCAAACACAGGTGTCCCTCACAACAAAATTAGATAATTAAATTCCTTTTTCAGGTGTTGGAGGCAGATTCCTCTGAAAGAGATTTTTAAGTACCCAGGAAAAATATCTTGCCCTTCCAATTTAAAACTATACAACATCTAAATTACACAATCTGAATAACTGCTTTGGTATATGAATATGTACCTAACCAGTCAAAGCTGCACAGAGAATATGTACCAAAAGCAAGAAATGAAATTGGATTTCCTGACTCTCTATTTCATTTCTTAACCAAAACTCTTTTTCCTGGTCTATAGACTATGTTAATGCCATTATTTCAATACTAGTAATTTAAGGCTGTATCAGGAACTCAGTCTTTTCTAATAAATATGCAATATTAGCCTCACCTTTTAGACTATAAACAGTGTTCCTAAAACTACAGTCTGTCAGGAGCCAATAAACTGTCTCGGAATATGTAAAATGATCCTGAGGTACTTTGGAAGCCCTGTACTTCTGTTAAATTCATTCTGTATGTAGTGATCAAAATTCAGTTTTTCTGAAATATAATTTTTTCATGCTGACATGCAAAGAAATAACTATTTTGTTACATAGCAAATGCAGTACTAAATAGGAGGATTTCTCTTTTCTTCCTATTTTGGTGCTTCTGGAAAGTCCTAGTGTTGATTTTTGCTGAAATATTACACTGTTGTATCCTAAGATGTATAGTGATTTGAACCCAGTTTTCCTGTGTCCTGCACCTGGCATTTGATCTGAAATAGTAATCTGCCATCAGGACAAGAAGTCTGCTCATTAAAGCAAGCTGTACAACTGCCACAAGCTAACCAAGTGGAATTAGATTAATTAATCGGGATTTTTTGATAGAAACTAGGAAAAATTAGAGAGTATGTGGATAAAGTCACCAGACATGTCTACCATTAATAATCATGGATTAATTACAAGAGTGAAATGGAAATGTGATTTTTTTCTGTTTTTCATACTTTTGTTGGATTACTTAGTGCAGATTCAGAACAAAATATGAACCTCCATTACAATGAAATTAATGTGTAGATTATGAGACATGACAATTATCACAATGTTGTATAACACAAAGTAAAGCATGTAATCACCCAGTAGCCTTTGCCTCAGGCCAATGTTTTCTATTTAATCAGTAATTTCTATTTTTAGAAACTGACTCAAAGTTGTTTACAGTTTTAAAAAGCCTACCATAACTTTATGTTAACTATCCCAACGTTTAGTTATCCTCATCTAATGTTTAGCAATACTCATTGTTTTAAAACAACCACACTTTGCATTTGAGTCACTTCATCATGCTATGCCTTTTGTTGTTGTTATTATTAAACTGAGAAGTTCTCTCATTAAATGCTGAGCCAAGTCTTTCCTCATCAGACATGGGTGCTGGTCTGCTAAGAATTCATTTTTTAAGACAGACTTGGCATAAGTGGTGTTATTGTTCAGACCCTTGTGTTCAAAAGTATGAAATATAAAGGGTATGTGGCCCACCTTCAGTCGTGGATGTGACAGACACTGTTTTTCAGTAGTCTGACTAGCAAGAATAGCAAAGTTCTTATCACTTTTGAACAACAAAAATTATGTTAAGGTTGTAAGTTTTAACCTATGCCTTTTTGTCTTTTTTAAAGTTTTGATGTTATCCTGCTATTTGATCTGTATGACAGAATCCTTGGAACCACCACATTCTCTCTTCCTGCAGGCACCTTTCTCTAGAACAGAACTTACAGGAAGGTGAAGGTGAAACACATGATGAAGCTATACAACAGGTTTCCTATGGGAGAAAAAAACCCAAACAAACAAGTAAGAAATGGACAAGGTAACTTCCCAAAGAACTCCTCAAATAGAAGTGTGGAAATTTTCATTCTCCCAGAACTCACCTAAGATTTTATTATAGCTTGATGTAAAAATGGTAATAAGCAGCATCAGATCTTAAACTCTGAGGAATATATTTCTCCAGAATTATCAGAGAAAGACAGAGCCAGAAGTGAGTAAGGAAGGACACTTGGCTGATTCCATTAAAATGTGAAGCCTCTTTCACTCACAAAACACATGTCAAGCTAGCAAACAAATTCCCAAAATTTTTGAAGATTAAGTGGTTTCAAACCATTCCAGATTAGCTGCTACACTTTAGAATCTTCACTGAGTTTTTGATCCAATTGACTAAAATTCTCAGAAGTGGTTAACTCTTGTAATTTAAATTTTTTTCTCCTTAGAACATTATAATGGAAAGTATAAAGCAGGTTGGTTAATTAAAACTAACAAAAATCTTGTAAAAATAATTGACAGTATAAAAGAGGAAGGGAGTTACTTTAGGAATGTTGAATAGTGGGAAAAGGCAAATATAGGCAGAATGTCAGGGGAAAAAATTTACAGAATCACAGAATCATTTAGGTTGGAAAAGACCCTTGGGATCATCGTGTCCAACCATTAACCCTACTCTACAAGTTCTCCCCTAGACCATACCCCCCAACACCTCATCTAGGGGATGCTTAAACACATCCAGGGATGGCGACTCAACCACCTCCCTGGGCAGCCTATTCCAATATCTCACCACTCTTTCCATGAAGAATTTTTTCCCAGTGTCTAGTCTAAACCCACCTTGTTTCAGCTTGAAGCCATTCCCTCTGGTTCTGTCACTAACTGCACAAGAAAAGAGACCAGAACCAACCTCTCTACAATGTCCTTTCAGGTAATTGTAGAGAGATGAGGTCTCCCCTCAGCCTCCTCTTCCTCAAACTAAACAGACCCAGCTCCTTCAAACATTCCTCATATGCTCTATTCTCCAGAACCTTGACCATCTTTTCTGCCCTCCTCTGCACCTGCTCCAGCACCTCAATTCCTTTCAGAGTAATGCCCAGGAATGAGAAGTGTCAAAATCCTCATTTCTCAAGATATTTAAATTCAGACTGGACAGAGAACTAGAAAATGTGCTGTTGGGAATGATTTCACTAGCTAGGGCATTGACTGGGTGATTTAATTGATCTTTTCCCAATCTGATTCCTATTAGTTTAGGATTCCAAGCTGCTTTTGCTTCCAAAGCCTCTTCCAGTGTTTTGACTTCTTTCTTTCATATTGACTAATAACAGCACTTTAACTTGTGGCCCATTAACAGAAATTTAGCTTTTCTAAATTAAATAATAAACTGGCAAGAGATTAAAGCTTTCCACTTCTCATTTATCTTAAAAAGGGTAAAGTAAAAATGTCTGTGAGTGTAGTTGAGACATTACTGAAAATTCCAGCTGAGCTAATTCTACTCAAGTTTAACACAAGTCATAACACTTTGCAAGAAATGGAAGCAAAGGGTTCAGAAGTCTAAAACTGACAAATAGATGCAAAATTTTGGTTTTTTTTTTTGTTTGTTTGTTTTTTCCTAGACTGTCTAATCACTGTAAAAGGTTCTGATCAAAGATTATTGCTACACCACAGGTATTTGGCCTTCTTACTGTGAAAGAGTTTCCTCGTGACTTGTAAGAGACCTTTGCTTTGGTTAGTTAGATTTCCTTCTTGCTGTGTTTGGTTCACTTCTTTTATGTTTATAGATTGCTCCTATTGCCCACTTAAAATGCAGGTAAGGGAACGCAGTTATGACAGAATGTATCTGTCAAGGCTTTACAAATCAGCTGATTAGTATTTGTGTCTTCTCAATGAGGAAGCATTACCCTTTGGGGACCACAAACCTACATGAAACAGAGAGACTATGTTCATCCTGACTATCTTCCTGTTCTCAAATGAGTGATGGAGTGCAGCCCATCACCTTTGCATTTAACTTCTGAACACCCACCAGATTTCATGGACATGATGGAGGACTTTGAGCTACAATTGCTGGAGGCTATGAGAGAGTAAAAGGAAAGTTAGTATGGTGTGCCAGTAAGCTCTGTTCTTACAGTCTGTTCTAGACATTTATTTCATCACTGTTAGGTGGACCAGATACAGGTTAGTAAGATTATTTAATTTTGTAATAGACTGTTGAAAGGATGCTCTTGGTGGAGTTCTCTAGTTTATATTCTGGCAGGAAAATTTATCTTCCAAATATTAATATCTCAAAAAAATCTTGAGATAAAGGACAGTAATTTAGTTTAGTAATTCAGTCAGGGAACACCAGAAGTTTGTGTGGGTTCTTATTTTACTGAAAACAGTGTATATTTAACTTACATATCAGCAAGTTGAATCCCCCTATCACCTGACTCTGTCAGCTTCCCTGATAGGTGCATGACTTCCACCTAGGATTAACTATTTCCAGAGCTGATGGATTCAGCATCTTCTTTATTTTTTTGTTATGGGAAATAGTTATAAATTCAGATATCATCTTCTAGGACCTAGAACTAGGTTGGTGAAACACCCAACTTTAGCCACCTACTCTAGTCTAGGCAGCAAGATTCATTCTGCAATGGCCGATGAAAAATCACTATTTCCAAGGGACATGTAACCTCACACACCTTGAAAATTTGTAACAGCATATTAAAAAAATCCCTTGGATCAAGCATAAAGGTGTTTTCACACTTAATTCCTAAGGAAATATCTAGAAAGTTTTGCAGAAACCAAACAAAATAGGATAACTCACCTTCTCAAACTGTCTACTATTGACTTCTGAGGCAGGATAAATTCTTAGTTTACACAAAATGTTTAGCTTTTACATGGTTTAAGTTAGAGATCAGTATTTTCATGTCAGTACTATATTTTAAATTAAATTGCACTAAAAACCCAAATGAACAAAGAGGGTAAAAAAAAGAAGGAAAAAAAAAAATTAAAAAGCACAAAACAACCAGAGAGAATATATGAAGTGGTAATGTGACTCTCCATTGAGTTCCTCATGCATAGTTTTTTTTGGTATTTTGTATGCTGTGGTGCCAGCGTTAGATACAGTCTTAAAATCACTGACCACATTTAATTTGAATGTGTATTGAGAAGAGGTAAGTTTGCATGCATTTAAATTGTGATGAAGATTAAGATTTTTCTCAGAACTCATTTCTGCATGGAAATTTTTGAAGTGTGAATTTATGGATGGAGATGAATAAGTAAACTACAGTGTAGGTTGCACTTGAAGATGAAGATGTAGTATAAGATATTGAATGGATATTTATACTGTAGAAATGGAAAGAAACAACATTATGACAATATTGTACAGGGAGGCAAACAATTTAAAAACATTCATAGGAAAGTTAGAGAACTTTAAAAAAGAACATTTAAAAATCTTATTATATATCAGCTAAGCCATATAAAAATACATTTTTTGTGGGTGGTTGGAATACTATTTTTATGGCATTTTAAAACTTTGGTTTAATTTATCAAATAACCTTGGATTGAGTCAGTAAAAAAATCTGCAGTGTTCAATAGGCCTCAAAGTACCTCATTTCCTAACTGTGGTTTAGTTGTTGAATATTAAACCATTATATAAACCCTCTGACCGTAGGGAATTAGGAGTAAAATCCAACCGTAGTCAGTTTTTCTAAAAAACACCTGCTACAAGGTCTATTAATCCAGGAAAGCAAACCAGAACCGAGGGCCAATGTCATGCCCTCTGTTGTTCCCTGTCTACAGAATACAAAACCTGTGTGCTTCAATGAGGGCACACCCTGTGTGATTTAGCAGTTCTGATACACTTATTTTTGTCAGGTTTTAAAAACAGGAAATCAGCTTTAAAGTCGCAGATTACAGGTGGCATACTCTAGAAGCACTAGAGGAAAGTCAGGCACTAGGCTCTGCATAAATCATTGTTTTCAGTGAGATGGTGATATGTGCACTGATTACAAAGTGCATTTGAGATTATTATTACACTGTTGTCAAGTGTTCTTCTAACAGCTTGGAAACATGTAGCAATGGCTGGAAGTACTGATATAAGAAGTGGAATAATGTTTCTAGATTTATAACACTATTATCCCACAGTGCACCCCTGCATGTTCTGTTTCTCATTTCCTCACAGTTTAGATGTAATACAAAAAAAGTGAGGCCCTTCTCATTTAAATCAAACAACAAGCAAACAGTTATTAGACAGGAAGAAAACTGGAAATACACATAGATGTAAGTAAGCAGGAACAAAAGGATGCATTCTTGGTGTGTCTCAATAATAAGGCATGGTATATCGCAAGATGTCATACCCCTTTTTAATATTATTTTTTTTCCTAGAATCAAGAGTAACAACACCAGTAAATGCTATGAACTTCAGAAAAAAACCCAAATCACCTAAGTTTATAGACTGTGTTGTTAGGTCTGAACTAGCAAAAGGAACAGCAGTAAGGACTCTTCTCTGGCCTGAGAGCCAACTGTAATGGTCTGCCTCTTCCATATTTCTAAAACTTCCTACCCTCCAGAACTGGCTAGCTGACTCCAGCTGTGCCTGGGAATCATCCAGAAGAGTATTAACTGGTGCAAGCCCTTTGCATGTAAAGGACCATTCCTGCTAATAAACTTGTCTGTTTCTCAGTGTCTTGAAAGTCTTTGATTTAGTAGTGAAATTGAGTGCAAACTTGGGCTGCTAACCCGTGCTGAAATCACAACCCTACAACTCTTGTGCCTGGCAGTTAAAGCTGCTAGCAGAAACATTGTTCCCATTTCTGCAGTTATTAGTCCTGTGTGGACACGCTGCCATAAGAGGAGCATAATTTGTTGCTCCATTCCCTAGCCTTTGGCTCAATTTGTGTACAAGTTGGGTGGGATCCTCTCACTTAGACATCTGTGTGTTGACATTTCCATTTGACACCATTTGCACTTGGTAGGGAGAAAGAGACAGTCTGTCTCGCTATTCCAGCCTCTCTGAGAAGTTTGTGTTAGGATAAGATCAGTCACACCCAGGAAGCACCTATTTTCCCAAAGTGAGTTTCCAGTGATAAGGTTCTATGCAAAAGTCTGTATTTTAAACACATCTGTTTGAGCAGATCAGTTTCTCCTTTCCTGCTTCCTTTTTAGTTTTCACTCTTTTACCTCCATCACCCACTAATCTCATTGCTGCAACTGAGAGAGCACACAGGATTGGGACTAGTGTATAAAAAAGCTGAGAGACATAGTTACAGCTAACAAGCTGTGTTTATATACCCAGCCTTGTCAAAGCTGGCTGTGCTTGTTAGACTTGCAACATTGCCAATATGAACTGTGCTTTATGGGGATGTATGTATATTTTCTGCCCTTTTACGCTGGTTCATCCAAACTTTATCTATAACTCTGTTACATAGATTTGGATGTGGAAAAACAAACGTCTACCATCTGCTCCATGTTATTTATGATGATTTCTCCAATTAGGTCCAATTAACTTGCTGTCAATGATTAAATGTAATGGGTAATAATAACCTGACTTCATCATTACCACCACTATTATTAGCTCATTGATTGCAATAATTTCAAAAATTACCCATCAGAAAAAAATATGTTTAGCACCTGGTTTGTCTGTTTAGGAACATCTGCTATAAATGTGTGATATATGTGGAATTTAATGTCTCTTGATGTGAAAGGGAAGCATCTAATCCATACTTTGAGAGTCAGTGCTGTCACAAATTCATCATGAGACAAAGAGAGAATCAAATAAAAATCAGTCCAGTATATAGTATGGACTCACAGAACTGTCAACATAGTAATGGAGCTATTGTATATTTAGCGGCCTGAATTTCCATGTCTAGCAAGAAGAGAGTTCTGTTCAGATGATCTGAATTTATGTGCCTATGTCATACTGTAACCTGTGCTCACAGATTAATTGAGTGGGTGCATAGATTACTGGATACGCAGCCTATCTTCAGATGACTTTGGCTAGCTGCTTGCCGAAGACGGATGATTTTGTCCTAGCCAAGGAGAGCTACTTTTACTCAAATCCATGGGGCTAGTTTGTTTGGCCTTACTTGGAATCTTGCACAAAATCTTTCCGGTGATGAGCTGCATCTTTTTAAATATGGCCTGCAGCAAGTGAAGGTACAGTCTTCATCTCCCTTCCTGCCTTAGAGGAGCAGTTCTCTCTCACTGTGATCCTGTTCCATGAAAAACAAATCTATTTGTCCATGATGAACTATATTTGCCATCTCCTAAGTTTGCCATGTGTTTTAGGTCAACTGTCTTACTGTTGTGCAATTCCATTTTCCCTGTAACCATATGGAAATACCACGGAATAAATGCTGTCTGGAACAGTTCACAACAGACTTTGTTCAGACAGCTAATGATTCCCCAATCTTTAAGTGTGCTAGTTAGTTCCTCTTCCTGCAAACAATCTTTTTCTTCAGCATCATGAACCCTAATTCTCCTAATTCTCCTCTGATTTACATCCTTCAGTGAGGATAAGGGGGTTGTTTAGAAGAGCAAACTTTGGCCTTAGTCATAATTGGAATTCTCTTAACCACCCCCTCAGAAGTGCTCAGGATCAATAATTTATTTTTTTTCACAAGCACCTAAAAAACAATTCTCACCTTATGATTACTGAAAACAGAAAAATTTGGAGAAAAACTAATAAAATGTCAGGCTGTTATTTATACACTGAATGTCTGCTTATTGGCTTGCCAGATCTGAGGAACATTAATTCTGGTGGTGTATTTTTGATTTGAGACATGCTTTTTTTTTACCTAACCTAGCCTTGGAAAAAAAAGCAAGTCTCACCTCTTTTCTAACATTTCATTGCCCATTTTCCCCAATATTGCCATCTGGAATGTAAATTGAGGGTTTTTCCTTAAAAAAAACCCATCATGTCTTACCAAATTTTCATTATTTGGCTATTTAACAAAATGAAGATTGGTAAGCTAATTCTTATTTGGTGTGATTATTTCATTGGGTATTTGGCACAAAGTCTTCAGGAAATTTAGTAGCCTAGCCTTTAATTCTTTGATCTTTTTCCATTGGTTGTTACTAATACATATTGAACAACCAGATGCTAAACAGCTTCAAGGATATTGTTTGACACCTGCTTTAATGCAAAAATGTGAAAAGTTTCCCACCCAAAGTCCTGATTAGTCTCTGTCTCTAAAGCACTGCACTTCCATGTCACATGAATGGGGAAATCAATTCATAAGACTTCCAGCAGTTTCCCAGTTCAGCTGTTCTTGCTCCCTAGTGGTTTGCACAGCCTGTGATAAGCTTTAAATGTTAGGTCAGATTTTCACTTGGAGATTTGTTATTTTACAACAGATGCGAAAGAAACCTCATGTATTTAAAACATGCAAAAGCATTGTGAGAATGATTCTGTTGTTGTGTAGTCTTCTCTTTAAAAAAATAAAGCATCTTTTATAAACACTTCATCTTGAAAATTGTGCTGCAGAAGGAGGGAAGATTATCTCAACACTATGCTCATTATTCTGATCCTCCACTGTTACTGTTTCACTGCTGCACCTGAGCCATACCACATTCAGGTGCCTCAGAAATTGAATCTTTCACTAAACTAGACAAAATGTAGGGTTTTTTTTTTCTGGAAATGCTGAGAAGTGGTGACAAGACCAAAATTCAGCCTACAGTGCTTCAGATCTGATGTTGCTGTAAAGCAGAAGTAATGTTTTCAGAGAGCTCAAGTGAACATGGAAAATGTGAGAAGAATCAAGCTTTTTTCACTCACTGGTATTTATCTACCAGAAATATAAACCTTAATTATGATTTGTGCATTTTTATTAGCTTGTATCCAGAAAATTATGAAAAAAAACCTGTCTATTATCTAAATTTTAGATTAGATGTTTTATTGTTGGTGAAAAGTGCCTTATCTGTATTTTGGGATTTGTCTGTTTGATTTTTATCAGAAACTCCTCTAAAACCTGAGACAATCACAAAATTTCCAGGGAACTTCTTGTCAGAAACAGAAGGCTACAAAACTAGGTTGTGGTACTTATCTGAAATGTCCAAACATAACTTTTACAACTAAAAATTACTTGTTTTCTTAATCAAAAGTTAGATTTTCTTTTTTTTTTCCCTATGGGGAATGCTTATAACTCCTTAAAGGGTGAGTGTCAGAAAGATGGGACCAGTCTTTTTTCAGTGGTACCCAGTGACAGAATAAGGGGTAATGGACACAAGCTTGAACACAGGAAGTTCCATCTAAACATCAGAAGGAACTTCTTTACTTGGAGGGTGACGTAGCACTGGAGTAGGCTGCCCAGAGAAGTGGTGGAGTGTCCTTCTCTGGAGAAATTCAAAACCCACCTGGATGTGTTCCTTCCTCTGAAACCTTTTCAAGGTGAACTTGCCTTGTAAGGGGAGTTGGACCAGATGATCTCCAGAGGTCCTTTTTTACCCCTACCCTTCTATGCTTCTGTGATTTGTCATGCTAAAACAAATGTACTCTGCATGTTGAGAAAAATAACTCACCCTGTCTTCCTCACATAAGCCTAAGAGTAATTTGCAGTGACTGACCACACCTCATTGTGAAGGAGCATTTCTTGCATCCATTTATTTAGACATCTAAATTGAAGTGTCTAAATCTGAAGATGAATTCCACTTGCCCTCAGAGAGCCTAGAGGAAAGGTCTAAAGCTTAGATTCATCACACAGTTTAGGGCACCGATCTGAACTATGCAATATGCCTGCCTATTCACCCTAAACTGACATGCCCAGAGTACAAATAATTACAGCTAAGATCTCCAGCAATCTGCCTGCCTTTCATATCACTAGAGAAGCTACTTTTCTACTAAGAGACTGTAGATGATGTGAGTATGATCCCAATTAACATCTCAGCTACTTAATGCAAGGTGGGATGGAGCTGAAACAGAGTATAGGAAACTAATTTACCCCATTCAATATATAACAGCCCAGATTTTTAGCTCTTAAAAATCAGTTCACCCAGCTGAAGTCAATGGAGATATGTTAATTTATGTCTAGTTCTATGGCCAGAGCAGTAATGGAAACAAGGGGGTGGTTTTCAGGAAATATCATATTTTTGTCTGAGATTGGTTTATGAAATAAACACACTATGTTTGAAAGAAAAAAAAAACAACAAAAAACCCACAACCCACAGCCACCAATGCTGCCCTAAAAAACATCAGCTGTGTAGGTCAATAAATAGCAAACACAGTTCAGGAATGGTGAATGTAAATTAATACTTAAGGACAAGCAAATAATTTGGATAATTTGTGCTCTCTCTATTAACCCCTCTGCACTGTTGAGTGAGGGGGAAAACATAGGGATTATACAGAAAAATATTGATAAAAGCAACACCACAAGCAGCTGCATTTTGAGAGGCAGAACTTGCGTTAAAAAGCTACGGTAAAAAATACTTTAAAATTGTGTTACTTTGAGAATAAACATGCTATGGAACACATTTCATGGAGTAACCGAAAGAAGTATCTTTCTTCATTAGGAATCATAATGCATCTGGGAACTGCTTTTCAAACAGTCTTTTAGGCCCAGATTTCCTCTTCTATTGGTCTAATTGCTCCTTTAAATTCTCATTAGTTTCACTGCAGTGTATGAAAAGAATTTCCATCTACTTTCTGCAGGAGATATGGCCTCGCACTCTGTAGGAAAATTTGGTCCTGTGTATTCTGTCATGTCCTGTTTCCCATTGTGCCAGTCATCACTCTAGAGTGATGCTGGAGGCAAGCTGGTTAACAGCTAGAGATGTTCTCCTGTGGGGCACAGACTTATACCTAAAATCAGCCAGAAAAAATATTGCATGCCAATGGGATCAGCTGGTCAAACCGAGTCAGGAAGGTTTCACATATGGATTTTCAGTGACAGCTTAACTCTGCATCACCTGATGGCACAGATTGTCTCTAGGATATCATGTCCCTGTTTGAGAAGCAACACAGTGAGTTAAACCTGTGACGTGTTTTCTTTCATCCATTTGTACCTAACATGTCACTATTTCAGTAACAAACATGATTATGTCATAGCGGAAAGAGGTCAAATATATCTGGAAACATACTAATACTCAAATCTTGTCAAAAGGTTTATAATCTGATACAGCAGATGAAGTACTTCTGATTCACAGAAAATGAGGACTTCTGTGTTTAGTATGCCATGCATGTTTCCTTCTGAAGAATAATATTTTGTGGTTTTATAGATATTCCCATACTATGTTTTCACAGGAATTCACAGCTTTAACACCTTTAACCTCATAAAACCTGTTGGTTTCATTATTTCTGTTTAACAGAAGGGAAATCTAACATGGAAGCAGTAGAAGAATGTACTCATTGGCAAAGGTATCTATAACAGAGATGAGAGGTATCTATAATAGAGATGAGAGCAGAGGTCCCCTGACTTTTTAATCTTCCTTGAAGCCAAGCCTGGATTTCAAGCTGGAGAGCTCTAGAGCTTTTATACACTGTCAGGTACATGGAAAAATCCCATTCATGATCATTGATTACTACCTTGTAGAGTTCCTATTTAAGGGTCCCAAGTCCTTACTGAAACCCCATTGTACTCAATATAAAGAAACAGATATTACAAAGATTATAGTGTCTAGTTCCAAACAAGCTTCAGCTGGAGAAAACTGGAATGGATGTACAGAAGATATTAAAGCAAAACTGCATGGCTATATACCTTTGGAATTCCTCACCAAGGTCAGTTCATATTTTAAAATCAATAAAGATAATGGCATCATGCATAAACAAACTCAACTTTACACTGTCAAAATTCACTTCCTACTTAAATACTATTTTTAATAGATTTACTCTGACATTATATTACATCTGTATTACATATAAGAGACAACTCTAACCAATCTCTCAATTATTCCCTTTGGAACCCTTCTCTGATTTAAAAAGATCCCAGCATTTCTTTCATATTCTTGAATGACATTTCTATCCAGCATGCACTTTGGTCTACGGCCTCATATTGTATTTTATACATTCTAGTGTATGATTAAGTGTTGCTATGCACAGCCATTAAGTTCCCTTTCTCTTATCACATGGCTGTTATCTTCAAGCAACTCCAGCAAATCAGGTCCATTTATTACTGAATTTATAGTTAGTTAAACACAACCTGCTTGATTCTGCACCGCTTCCATTTAACCAAACCACATTCCCAGGTGTTCTTCCTACTGCATAGCTTAAAGTTTCCAGGATTTCCCTTCAACAGATGTTAAACACACTGGTCTCTAGTTTCTTGGTCTTTAATCTCTTGACCCTTTTTAAACTAATGGAGTTGTATTTGCCACTTCCTAATCCTCAGGAATCTCCTTCATTTTTAAGAATGTCAGTTAATTTCATGCCTTTTACTAATGCTTGTGAAACCATGTTATTTGGACCTGGGGCTATATTGACCATAAGCACATTAATTTTTTCTTTTTCTAACTTCAAAATTTGCTTTTAGCTATAGACTAGTCTTCCTTTTGTCTCTGAAAAATGGATCCATTTCTTAGTAGGAGTATTGTTACACCATCATCTTCTAAGTAAAAAACAGAGTAACTGTTTAACGGGTCTTTTTATTCCCTCGTGCCTCAAATGTTAAGCTTTGCTTGTAGAGAGGAAAATGAAGTTGCAGAAAGAAAGGCAGTTCCCATACATTTTGCTTTCCTCAGTGGGACTTTAGCTAACTTCTAACATTACTCTAGAAACGTGAAGCCATATCAAAAAAAAACCCCTCAGTCTGATTAAACATTGCAAGATGGCCAGCAGTTAGGAACAGTTGGGTAACACATTGAACAGTCTCACTGCTATTCTTGGGTTTCCCTTCTTACAGTAAGATCTTAGAGAAGAAACCACTTACAACTCACAGCCCAAATCAAGTGCTCTGTTGAACTGAAGCTAATATGTGCTGAAGGGAAATGTCTTGGTGTATTTTCTTTGATAATTGAAACACATTCTAGGCCACCCTAACCTTCAGACAATTATGAAGAATATCTGAGCATTTTGAGATTGAGTTTTTCCCAGACCATCAAAATGGGAGTTAAAAAATATATGCTAACAAGTTCCAAGAAGCATATTTTGACTTTTCGTTGTTCCCACTGACAGTTTTCTCTTGATACTTCAACATCTTTTTTCCTTAGTTAAAAGGTGCTTCTGAGCTTTTTTCTTGGAATCCCATCTCCTCACAGGCAATATCAGATAGCCCTAAGGGTTACATTCCCAGGAGTAGTCCATACTTTATCTGTTAAGTATCATATCTTTAATCTAGAATCATATCTTTAATCATATCTATAATCTAGAAGACTAGAAATAGTATTTTTCAAGGTGTATTTTGAATTGAAGAAGAACCTTAAGAAAGCAGAATGTGCAGCAGAAAATCAAAAGGAGCATTTTATATATGCTTTTTTAGACTACCAGATAAATTTCTGTAATGACAGAAGACTCTTCTGTTCTTCCAATAGACATGCAGTATACTTATTAGACAGAATAAATTACAAAATTCATCAAGAAGGAAAAAACAAACAAAAAAACAAACAAACAATACAGCCAAAACCACACACACACACACACACACACACAAGAAAAACAAAACAAAACAAACAAACAAACCCCACACACTCAAATAAAGATCAATATCCTGAAGACTTTTCAGTCCAAAAGCTTGTACTAGTAACTCAAAGAGGACCATCAAGCAGATATTATCACCGTAACATTCTACCAGGAGGGCATGAACATGCTTTGGATAATATGGAACTGGAGAAATCTGACTTTTATCTAAGGTTTTGTTTTGATAAGGGATCACTCTGTGTTCACGAATAAAAAAAATGGGGTTTGGGAGGCAGCTGCATTGTAAAGGCAGTAGGAGAAGAGGGATAGATTAAAAACAGATAAGATTTCCGGAAAGATTTTATCTGAGCTTACTAAAATATTATACCTTTTCTGTGGACTACTCCTCACTGTATTTATCTGTATTCAAAACTAAAAGGTCTAAGAATATAGTGCCTACAAACAATACCTTGAGTCCTTACTTTTTTTATTTCCAATATTGCTCTGAGTTTTCATTTTTCATGACCACAAAAAGAGAGAATCTAAGACAACATCTTCAGATATCATCTTGATGAGTCATGTCATATGGCCTATATATGACTGTTCTGTGATTTCTGTAAAAAATATTGTCAGTTACTATCTGAAGTCTGGATGAATGCAATTAATCTTAAATTTCACAGCTATGTCTTTTATTGCTGGAATAAGTAGTGCTTTGTTATTTCCATTAATAGTATGCTGCTATTCTACTTAGTGTTTACATGATTAATGGAATTATCAGAGGTTTGGTTTAATTAAAGGCAAAGGTGCCAGAATAAAATGTTCAAATGTTCGAAATTACCTGATCTTGAAGTTCCACTTTCAGAACAGATTTAAGCACTGAAACGCAGTAATAGATAATGTGTTGACTGTTATACATAATTTTTGAAAATGGAATGTAAATTAAACACTTTTGAATGCTTATTCCTTTACATAGTTCCATAGAGTCCAGAGTCTAGAAATCATTCTATCATTACCTTTTTACATTTGTTTTCTCTTGAAAATACTGTTTAAAATACTGTTTAAATGTTCTTGCTGTAATAGCCACATGCAAATCCACCCATCGTTTTATCAATTTTATTTTGTACTGGAGTCTTCTGTCACTACCCCGCTTGCCTTCCTTATTTCTTGTCACATTTCTGAACCCCATAGACCATTTAACTAGCTCTTTGAAACTCCCCACAGAACACATTCCTCTGTCAGCACATATGCTTACGATTCCCCAATATTGTTATGCATTCGACTCCACCCTCCCTCCTTTTACTGCCATTACCTTGTTGGCATTGTGAAAAGAGAATACCTTTAATGAGCCCTGAACCACTGTCATTACCTGCTCCAGACAGCAACCCAGGGTGCAACCAGCATCTCACCACAAGTAGGAAATGAGAAACTCTGGGCTATAATGAGAGCTATTGAATTTTTTTTTACAGCATTTTACCATAGGTTCTTTAGCTCAGGTGTTGCAGTAATGGTGATGCACATGGAAAAAGCAGTGTTTTAGGCCCTTGAGCTTTTTCATTTTTCTCCCACCTCAACATGTGAATCAGTGTAATTCTCATGAAGGAGTTGCAGTAGTTCTGGCAAGATATGATTTCAAATTCATATACTATACCTACTCATGTTATTACCTGTATAGCAGTGCTTGATTTTTAGGGTTGTCCTTGGTATCCTGCATAGTGGGTCCATTGCTCTTACATCCTGCCTTCTCTGAGGCAAGCATCTTTTTCTTTCAAACTTTTTCAAGCAATCTTTAGAGGTGCTTTAAATTCCACACACTTTTTTTTTTTTTCTCCCTAATAAAAAGTAAACCCTTTCTATGTCATCTTTTTTACTTTGTGGAAAGGACAGTCAATTCACCTTTTGGATTTTGCAGTCATATGTCCTTCTACAGCACAGCTGCAAAGCCTGAAGGACTTGAGAATGTGAGGAGAAAGCTAGTCTGGGCCCCTCTGGCTTCAGCATAGCTAGGATTTCACCCAATGTGCCCTGAAACTGGAGGTCACGGCCAATGTCTGCAATTTGAGACTGGGATGAAGTCACTAATCTAATCATGATTTAAGCTTATGCTGGAATTCCTGACTTTGGAGAGACAGATGCAAAAGAAACCAGTTTTGGGGGCCCTAATTAACCAACGAAGTGCATTACAGTGGTGTCCTTGCTCTCTAGATTTTAATATGCATTCAAACTGTTTTCTCAGGAATATTCAATAAAGATGCTGGTCTCTTTCTGACTCAAAATATCTCAGGAAAAGAGGATAACTTTGTTCAGTGAGATCAAACTTCTCTTGAAAGCTTTTTAGGACAACTATTGTCTCCTTCATCATAATTGTATATCCTTTAGCCATATGGAACTCTGCATCCTAGGTCTTTTTTCTTCTAGGAAAATATTCAGTATGAAAAAAAAAGGTTTGGTACAACACTGAGAAAACTATCAAAATTTCTTCATAATTTAAAGACACACAAGGAAAGAATTATCTCTTTTCTTAACTCAATCTGATGTTATGATCCTGTCACTATTTATGAATTTGGAGATACTTGCATAAGTCAGGAGGTCGTGCACATTCATTTTCATAATAACAATTTTACCCTAAAAATTTATAAAAATTTAAACAGTTTTGCACTTGAGGCTTTAGGTGGTCTTGCTCACACCCCTACTTGACCTGTGGAGAAGTTATTAAAATTTTGATGTTATTTCAAGTACTACTGGAATGTACACAATTATACTGGGAATGGACAGAGTGTAGGAAAACAAAAAGAACAGCAGATCCTTTACTGTCATTGATGCACAGTCTAGGGGATTGTCCGTAAAACAATTTTAAAAGCTGTATTTTTCTTCTGTCTTTTTTGTTGTTGTTGTTGTTTTTTAACAATCAATCACTGGTGTATATATAAATGCAAATCAGCAGAAAGCTCTAGTATTCTTTTTGGTATCAAAAATTACTAACTGTAGTATGCTTTCAGAATATACAAGCACTATGGTGAAGAGTACAATAGAAATGCTTACAAATAAAACAAGAAAATAGACAGGTTCAGGAATTTCCATCTCTTGACACAGAGAAAATGAACCTTTCTGGGAAAACTTTGTGACATATAAGGAAGGCAGTATACTAAATAATGTAATATTCCACTGTGATCCTTTTTGAACCATTTAATTAACATTATCAATTAACTTTCTGTGACACCAAGTAGTAAGTATACGTTTTCTCTAATATTGTAAAGGATACTCATCCAGTTAAAGCACTTCATAACCTACATGGGGCTTGAAATTTCTGGATATATTTATTATTGCTTAATGTCAACAAAAGAGTCTTTAAATATAAAAGCACTTTTTTTTTTTTTTTTTTGGCCTGAGAAAGCAGATTTATTTTAAGACTATTGAAATACACAATGAAGGGAAGAAGAAGTGATATCTTCACCGGACTTCTTATTTTCAACATCTGGTTGCAGTCCATTGGGAGAAATGTAAGTAACAGTTTACCACATGGATTACAAATGTGCTGAATTGCAAAAATGAATATTAAATGAAAATATCCATAGCACCTGCAGCTTGTCCGGGAGAATTCCCCTTGTGTGTTGTGGGTGGGTTTTCTGAAAAATCCCTAGTGAGATGCAAAGTGCAAGTGCAGCTGCTTGTAGTAGCAGCTTGTCTAGTGTTACTGAAGAGTTTGCAGATTCTGTTCCCTTCAATGAATCAACATTGATCAGGGCTGCCAACACACTAAAAAAAGAAAGGGAGGGAGCAAGAGGAGGGTTGCAGGGGAAGGATTATGATCATTAGGATTATTCCCCTGGGTTTTAGATGAACAGGAAAAATTTTAAAATAGTGATTAAAAAGTAAAAAAAATAAAAAGTAAAAAAAAAAAAAAAAGAAGACGCAAGCAAGACACATGATGAAATATAAAGCCAGTTTGATATATCTGGGTGAGAAAGCAGTGTTTACTCTGTCAAAAGGTCAGGCCTATTTTTTTTTCTCAAGAACCCTGCAATTGTGTGTGTTTTTCTGACTTCATATACATTGTGTATATACTGAGCACTGTACATATATAACATTTGGCTACATTTCAGATCCTGTGCTAGAGGAGATTAAACAGTGAAGAATGTTTCCCCCTTAGTATTACCTTTTTATTTAAAAGAGCCTGAGTTAATTCTGCATGAACATGCCTTGAAAACAGCATGGCTCATTAGGAAGTATCAAACTCCCATTTTTATTTTACCCTCCAAAGAAATGGAGAAGAACAGACTCTACATGTTTCACATCTTTTTATCTGGCCTCTCCGAAGAGCACTTGCACATTTAGGCATAGCAAAGTGGAAATCAAAGGCAGACCAATGCTGGCAGCACAAAAAGGGAATTGCTAAGTCTTCCCTTTGGATTTTATACTGTCAAGATGATTAAAAATATGAACGTCAAATGGTACTACTTTTTTTTTTTCCCTTTAAGAAATATTAAGCATTATTTCTATTAAGAAATATTTTTAGTTGTGAGAGGCTGCCAGCTTGTTCTGTTCTGGAATTTGTGTAGTATCTTAATACTGTTGCAGAAAAAGAAAAATACACAGATTTTTTGTATCTCTGATACAAGAGGTCCACAAGGAACCTCCAAGTTGCACAGGAGAGTCACATGACAAACACTTGTTATTTTGAGGCAGTCTCAGTGGGTGACTACCTCCAAATGGTATGTTTCCTCCAGAGATGATACTTCTATATTTGGTTATAGCCTGTTTTACATATATTTGGAGCATGTCTAAGGAAATCCATTGAATAAAACCAGTTTCAGGTTTTGCATCCCTTGATTTTATGTAAATCACAATCTGATGCTGACAGACAGGATATGGAACATACCAGCTCAGTGGTGGAGACCTCATCTGGGTGCTGGACAGCATTTGTCCTGCCCTTGCTCATGTGACTATTAAAGTCCACATCCTGAAGAGGGGGAGTGAGTGAATCAGAAGAGGGAGCTCTAGCTGTGCTAATGAGGTCAGAGGGGAACTTGTATTGGAGCCTACCTAAAGTAGTCAAAAAGAGTTTTTCATGAAGGAGAAGGAGTTGTATTTTTTTCTGCCCCTCTGGAAGTCGATGTTTTCATGCTAGTTTAATAGCTCCCAACAGGCTCTCCAGCACCCTATTGTGCTGTGCTTCTTGTTTCCTCCCTCACTCTTTTTTCCCTCCCAGGCAAACCCTGGGCATCCCACCAGCATAGACTCCAGCTCTCCAGGAGTCTCTGATGGGGAGACGTGATTCATTTTGCTTAAAATGTTTGCATGAGTTCAGTTTCTCAACATAATGTGCAATATCTTATTAATCTACACCAAAGAACTTCTACATAACTGTCTTCAGAGATGTTGCAGAACTTGGGACAATATTTTTGAAGGTATCAGAACTGTAAATATTCCCAAACAAGGGGTGACTATTCACTGTCCCTTACATGACAATGAAGGAAAAATAGGAAATTAAAAGTTTCCTTTCTTCTGTGGCTTTTTGTAGGCTCTTCATTCCTTATCAGTCCTTCTACCCCAAGATGAATGAAGATTCAGCAGAAGTAAACAAGTATGATGTTGCTTCTGAGTCTCACTGACCTGACTCAGATACTGCCACTAAAAGGCACAACAGAGGACACTGCAACAAGGAACAAACACTCTTGTCTGCTTGGAAGCTCCTGGACATATTTGGGGTGTGCCCCTTGGAGAAGGACAATTTTGCTCCATCCCAGTCCTGTTCAGTGCTGTGTTTGAAGGGATATGCAGACTCCTTAAAAGCGCTGCCAAGCTGAAAGTACACTATAGTGTTTTCTGTGTTCCACAAGTCATTTGTGTAGTATTTTACAGGTAAAATTACTTTCTGGAGGTTCACATAAACTGCTGTATTTGGTACTAGACAGAAACAGTTTAAAAAATGAAGAAGTGGGCCTGCATCTTTAAGTTCGCTTGTACAAATGCTTCTGGGTTTTGAGAAGGAGAACACTGCTTGATCCTTCTTTTTAGTACTAATAATTGTATCATTAGAAATTAAATTAATCATATTTTTAGCCCATTGTGAGTCTTACAAAATTTAATAAAATATTTGACTAATCACCACTGGAGGTGCTTCAGCTTTCTCTAGTGAAAATAGTGGCTTTGACTTTATATGTTCTTCTAGCATATGCAGTCATACAGTCACACAAAGCATCTGGAGGATGCTATTTCTCTGCAGGGTTGCAAGCAGATTCAGTGACAAGGGGAGAAATGACAAGGGATCTGTCATGTGGCATAGCCTGAGTTGCACTGGTCAAGGATAATCAGAGAGAGACATTAATTCGCAACAAAGGTCCAGTATAAAAAAGCTAGAAAACAAGTAGTGTCAGACTATCAGCTTTGAAGAACAATGTGCTTGTGCCTATAGGAGTGTGCCCCAAAAGAGCTCCTCTTGACATACAACTCATTGTTGTCCTGAAGCACCTCGGCCGTGGTGATGCTCTCTGTAACAGACTCTTGGTCAGCTCTCCAGAGAATTCTCAGCTTGGGCTTCCAACACAAAATGCAAAGATGTTTGCCAAAATGTGATTTAAACAATAAATACGTCAGGCCAGCATCATATTTTTCTTACTCCAACAGACACCATTTTCCTTGCTAAAAAAATACATTACATGGTCACCTGCATGTGAATATGTGTCAGAGCTCATGGTGTTGCATATAATGAGTAAGGTAATTGGAAGATTAGGAATTTCTCTTCTGGGCTGGTTTTTAATATTTCATCATGAGTTTACTGAAAGTGTGCAGCTGAGATCTATATTACCATAATGCTTACATATGTGACTTTTAATGGACAAAAATTGAAATAACTTATCTTTCTGGTTAGTGAAAACCCTAATTACTCATTATTCCCTGCTCCCTACTTTATCACACTCCTTGGAGCCTGATGGTGAGCTGCATAGAGGTGTTTCTTTTACAAGGGTTGTTATACAGACACCTGTTAGGATTGATATAGTTAATGCTGCATCAACATTTCCATTGATTTGGTTTATGACCCAGCTGTAAAAACTCCTTTTAGTCAGAGATTTGATGAATGATGACTGAACCAAAGAGTGCAAAGAAAAGAATGATTGTAACTTACTGGGGCACAACATCAAATTAGATGTATTAGACATAAAGAAGTTTCAGAAGCTTGATTTACATATTTATAATGTGAAAAATATTTCTTTCCACATGAAAGTTTGGAGGTTTTTAGACACAGAAGTTTAGTGCCTCTGTGTACATTTTAAAAAAATAACAAAATCAGGGGATTTCAGATGGAGAAATGACTTCTATGCCTGTTGGTTAATTATTCTGCATTAGGAAATTCAGATTAAAGAATCATTTGATACATACTGGGAAAGGTGGAAGAAATATCACCAATCTTTTCTTTTCTATAAGATGGGTAAGTAATATGGAAAACATAAAGACTCTCTGCACTAGTGTTTATTAAATGATGGCACAGAATTTCTGCATGCTATGTTGAGAGACAATTCACAGAAACAAGTGACCCATGTGAAACAAAACTTTGTAATGTACCTATGTACTAAATAATTTATCTCACCTTCCTCTCAGGGTCCAAAACCACAAAATGCAACCACATGTTGGGGTAATAGTCTTCCAAACTGAAAAGAGGGCCATTAACTGAGGGTAGATCTGTTTTTAAACTCAAAAGGGTCAGACATTATAGCAGTAACAGACATGCTTCTGCAAGTGGTCCTAGTGTAGGTCATGTGTCCCATCCCTTCTGTGGCTGAGTTGGATGCAAGTAATTACAGGCAGGGTGCAATTTTACCACCAGGGTAAGATCTAGACTACAGCAAAAGAAGACAATAGCATCCCAGGGATGTGAAATTACATATAACTTAGTCTAAATATCTGAGATAACCCATGTCCCTTTGAAACCAAAGGGTGATGCATGTGTGTAGCTATTGGTACTGAATCTGAGCTCATTCCTTGCACCTGACTTGGGGCATGCACTGTTACTTCCATTACACTATATTGTAACTTAATATTTACACACGGAAATATTTAAGTGAATGGCCTCAGCCTGGGTGACTTATGCTACACTCATCAAGGCAGTCAATCTCCTGGAGGGTTCCAGATTTTCTTAACTCCTGTGGGTTTGCTGAATGTGATATAAATAATGGAGCTGGCATCACTTTCATCAACAAGAAAAGAGTGATTTTCATAGTGAAAACATATCCATTTGTGAAGACAGTATTGTCTAAGGCAAAATGTGAGAGCTGGGGTCTCAAAGGATGTAGAAGTTTAAGAAAATGTGAGATCTGATCCAGAGTTCACTAAAGTCATGGGAAGATTTCCCCCCCTCCCTCTGTGAGTGGGTATTGAATGAGTGAGACTCTTGGATCAACAGAAATAGAGGAAGAGCCAGGAACAAGTTATCATGACAGGTCAGAAAGATGGCAACTGAACTCAGAAAAATATGAAAGTGTAATAAATGTGATGCAAAAGTAAAGTTTTTATTTTAATAGTTGGCATTCTGTCTCCTAGTCCTCTTGGTTAAGCTCCACGGTCAAAGTATTTAATATCCATTAAGAATTTTGGGTCTGATTTTTTGATCATTACTCACTTTCAGTAGCACATGCTCGTTTGATGTTCTTTGTATGGTGACTATGGCCAAGTTCTTGCTGGCATATTCTATACTGGACACCAGTGGAGAATTTACTCCAGTAGTCACTCTCCAGAATTAAATAGATTTAGTTTAGCAGATCTTCATTAATTTCAAATTCTGAGCATTATTATGTTGCATGTATTAATTCTAATCAAGTTTCATGTGAAGTAGATATTTATACACACATGTGCACATGCACCTATGCACACAAAAGAATCACCTGTAGAGTAAGGAAAATTTCTTGCAAAGAGGATTGTATCATTGCTTTCATTAAGCTATAATTAATCAGAGATTGAACTATTTAGTGAGGAAGGAGCTGGTTTTTTATAAGACAGTAGTGTCCACATGAATTACAGCAAAATGCAGCACAGTTTTTTGACTATGGTATTTACAGCCTAGATTTAGATTTAGACTGTTGACTTGCCGTCCATGGGAAATAGTTTTCTAGGTCTTTGTACCTGACGGGGAGAATTTTGTCTAAATTATTTACATTTGTACTATTTTACAACTCTGGCAATCTCAGGATTCAGTTTTGTGCCATGGACTTGTTCATTGTAGGTATGTTGTCACAGTTCAGGCGAAGGGTGTTGTCTACAGCCTTCTGAGGAGAAGCTGATGGACAAGAAAATGTCACTCTTCCACCTGCTAAGGGCTAGTCTAAATGAGATAAGGAAAGAAATGGAAAGGTAAGTATGCTTTGGCAGAAGATAAGTACTTGATCCCTTATTGTCTTTCTGAGAACTTAACTGCTGCAGATGCAGACCACAAAACCACTTTTGTTAAGTTCATAACCTACTCTGGAAAAGCCTGATTAAAGCAAAGTGAAGAGCAGGTTGTTTTTATGCATCTGTGAATATAAAGGAGACATTGGGAATTCCCTGGTTTAGCCCATCAGTCACTTTTGGATAGAAAAAAACCCCAGTCAAATGAAAAGTCATGGGCAATAATTAATTTTAAATGTTATTCAGCAGAAAAAAAATCCTTGGCATACCATGTTGTTTGGTTTTTTTCTCAAGTGTATCTTTGTATTGTGTTCAAACATACAATTCTGAAACTATTCATTTCAACTTACTAATTAAAATGGTACTTAAAGTTCATAATGATTTTTACTTTATATTTGCCTTCTGGAACTAGTTTATAAAATCCTTTAAATTTATATTTGAAACTAATATTAGCAGGAAGTCCATATTCAAAATTTATTGAGTGTTGGAAATCTGTTCTTACCTATTCATACAAGGAAAATTTTCTTCTTACTTCTTCATGTGAGATAAGGATAGGTATAAAAGCTTTAAAAAATTAAGGAGCATCTAAAATAGAACATTAAGCCAGTTCCTAGCACAGGACTTGTAAGATGTAACATATTTTACTAAATCTTTTCATATTATGTATTTCTCATAAATTACCTTTCATCAAATTTCAGGGTTCAATAATCCTTACAATTTCCTGAAAAGGAAGAAAAGGTGGTTAAACTGGGTTAACATAATTTTGTTTAATGAAATCAAAGTCCAAAGTCAGATATTTGAGAACTAATGCGTATCACTAAATGAAATCCTTTCCCATTTCTTCCAGTTTGCTATGATTTGTTCTTAGATAAGAGCCATGTTTATGACTGGAAAATCTGTCATCAATTCTTTGATATAATTTAACCTTCTGTGAATAAATGAATGAGGTAATAAACATCAGCATAAGGAAAATCAGACTGCTTTAAACTCTTCCATATAAATCTTATAGCACATTGTGTGAGAAGTATAAGCACTATTTGGTCACTGAGCACTTCTTTCCTTCACTCTACTGACTGCCACCCTTCCAGAATTAAAAACTGCAACTAAACAGCTTTGCCTAGTATACAGAGTGACTTCTAAGAGCTGGAAAACATTTCCTTCCAGCTGCAGTGCACATAGATAATCAGACTTTGAGATCAAATTATGACAAGGTCAAATCATGACCATGGTCATTTTCAGTGTTATGCAGCATAAGAATTGCATTGGTAGCTGGACACAAACTTCACAAACTTTTTTTTTTTTCCTATTTTGAATGGAAGAGTTAACATAGCTATTTAGTTAGAATATTAGTGTTATTTGCTGTAAATGTTTGTTCATTATCAAAATGTCAACTGTTAGATTGTAGTACGCTTTGAACATTTTTCACTGTTTCTAAAGCCATGTATATATGTCTTGAAGATAATAAATTACAGAACAGATTATTCTCCTTTTTAGTTGTTCCTTAATGATAGTCAGGAAAGATTATTTATGTGGTTAGAAATCCTCATGATAAGATAGAAAAATGCACAACTTTTTTTTTTTAACTGAAAGGGTAGTTCCAAGAATAGACAACTTCAGGCAAGAAGCAATCTAGGAGAAAAAAAAAAAAGCCCACATGTTTTTGGTATTGGAATGAAGTAATCCATATGACTTGTTCCAGCTAATACTGAAGTACGCATTTTTGTATGTGCTATAACGTCATAATACTGGTATCATCCTATTTGTTCCAAAAATCTACAAATCTCTTTCTGTGTGGGGCAGAGATGAGTTGAAAGGGAAAAGGAGCTTTGACATTTCATTGTCACATTCATGGTTAGGGTCAAAATTCATGCACAGTTTTAATATCGTGAACTGTTTTTTGTGGTTTGGGTTAGGTTGGTTTTGTTTTGGTTTTTTTTTAGATAAACAAAGACCAAGGTCTACTAGTAATCTCTGAATTCTGAATATTTGACTGATAGAAAAACTGCCTTTCAGGGGTAAGTACCCTGCATCCATCATACATGTCCCCCTTAAAGCTTAGGAAGGCCTCTCTCAGCTTCCAGTTTAATCACTTTTTCAAAAGAATTTCCCAGAATTTGGTTGCCAGACTCTAAGTCTCCAGTGATCCCTTTCTCACTGCTTTGTTTTCAAGTACTATATCCTTTTTATGAAATTTGGCTTGGGAATGATGCTGACCTTGAAGAAAGTGAGGTGGGGGATTTTAGTGGTTTGTGCCAGGACTTTGGCTGTTATTCCTGTGTTGTAATCACCTTATCTATGAGGTTTTTGTATTAACCAATCAAACTAACAAAATAAATAAATACTTCAGTATAATGCACAACATATTATTTTTCTTTACTAATATCTTGAAGGATTTTTGGCTGTATTTCGCTGGTGTGGTGTGGTTTGTTTTTTCCTGATATCATTCCTAAGGCTTATTAAATGTAATTTTTTATCTAGCTGAAACATGCATGAGAATTAGCGACCTAAAGAGAAAACCACCAATCTCCAAATAATTAGAATGATTCTATGTATGCTTTCTAGGTCAGAGTCACAGAGACACTACATTTGTGTTTAATGTTTAAACTGATCTTCCTAAAAAGCATATTGTAGGCTTACTCCTATTTTAGACTCAGATGAGTTGTAGCTGTATTCTGTACAGACTGTAACTTAAACAGCATATATGTTATGTCCCACCATACCCCATGTCACAAAATGCTCTGAAGGATAAATATCAGTCTTGGGTCACAAATTAATTCTACTTCAATTACAAATTACAAGAGGGAGAGTCAAGATGGTTTGTTGGTTATGCAAGCAGATTTAGAGCCTGTTCATTCCAAATACTATTTTTTTTTTCTTTTTTATCACATGGCTTCGTAAAGGATCAGGCTGTTACAATCTTACTTATGCTGAGCAGTACTTTATTCTACTCGTAGTGTATGGAGGTCTTTTCAGTGACAGCTGCCTGGAGAAAAAACACACTCTTAGCCATGTTGAAATTATGTGTTAGTTTGCTTCATACTGGATGGGATAGCAGAGCTACAGATTTGTGTCTGTGAAAGCTATTGTTATCACACCAAAAGTGCTGTACAGAAAATAATTTATTAGCTCAAAGTAAGTGAAGCACACTCCGTTGTTTTTTGTAGGACAAGTTTTTCAGAATTTTGTTTTATTAAGCAGCCTTTCAGTGTTTTGTTTTGGATTTTATTTTTTTTTTCGTATCAGATGTGCAGAAGGGAAAACAAACCTAATTTGTGGAGATTCTGATTTTGTTTGTATTGTTTTGAGGTTGTTTTTGTTTTGTTTTTTAATTTATTTTCTGCAAAAAGGCAGTGGATAGGACAGGATTACACTCCATAACACATTGCCTTGCAACTTTTGAAATTTCCAAAATGCATGGTGTGGAACAGTGTTCTAGGAAATCATTTGCAGCATGTTCAGTTTTGCAACACCTATTTTACATGGCCAAAAATATTACATCCCATACTCTCAAAAGTTTACTCCTGCTTGGCAAGAAAATAAACAGTGATTTAAGAATTTTGAAATATTTCTGAGGAAGTCTTGTTTGTTCATGCTGGCAAATTTATAATGAAACATTTTTGTTTCTGTGAAGGGTATTAGGTTATGTGCATATAAAATCTTACATCTGTTTTTACCCTTATGGATTTTTGCATTGCTATGAAAAAAATGATATTTTGTTTAAAATACTTTGACTGAATCATTGCTAGAAAATAAAATGGCCAGAGACCATTGTCACCTCTGGTGTATATAATATGTTGATATAGTTAAAATCTCTTTACTCCTTTGCTTTCAAACCATCATACTGATATAAATACCCAACCCATGTTAACTCCTGCCTGAGCCCCAGCCAAGAGAGCAGGTCGGTGTCATCCAGTCTGGGTGAAAAATGTGTCAAAGTATAATCCTGCCATACTTGGGTTCATGTCCTGGCCGTGGCCTGTGTACTGCTTTAGATGCAATTTAATAACTGAGTTGCTTATGAATAAATTATTTCCTGAAAACCCCACACTGATGAGTATGAAAAACAATGTCTAAACAGATGAGCAAATAAAGGTTCATGCTTTAGGAAGCTGGGATGACATAGATGAAGTAGCCATGCTCTTCTCCATCATTGCTTCCCTTTAAATAAAGGAATTATTCTCTGGAGGAGGAAAAGGAGGGAGAGGAGAAGATGGTCTTTCACTCATATCCATAAGCCTTGAAGCTGCTCCTGTCATGGTCAAAACTGCAGAAGTCTTTAACCTTACTAATGACTAATAACATAGCCAGTTTTCAATGAAAAAGAGGTCAGCAAGAAATTGCTCTTGTTATAATTCCCCTTAAATGCAATAACCTGGAAGCTCTCATCTGACCTACATGGGGACCCAATTTCACTTCCTTCCTCCCACACAGTGGGAGAGAAAAAGGGCAACAAAGACCTAGATTAATACTATGAATATTGGGGTCAAAGTAGTTCTGGAATTTTCCCTGTTTGATTCCAAAGCAAGGCACTTATGGACAGAATATATCACAAAATCTGCACGATTTTCCTCCCTCTTGGAAAGATAATGTAGCAGTTTACTACTTGCACTTAAGGGTCTGTAACAGTGAAAGAATGGATTTACATATTCTTAGTGGGGAAAAAAATAGGCAGGAGGTTTTTTTTTTTTATCAAAAAACCCCAAAATAAAACAAAAAAACACCTGCATAAAAACTGTGCATATAGTGTATGATACATGCAATTTATCATCATTGTGAGTAGGATGGAGTGAGCCAAGCTTTCCAAACACTGTTCTTTCTGTGGAATGCAGCCATTCTTCATGATAGTCTTCAGGGCATAAGTATTTCTAAACCCAAAGTGTTTCACAGCATATTTTAAATAATCAGTCATCATATTAAATGTTCTCAGTGACTCCAGTGTTTCTGCATTTGAGCTACTTATTACAGAAAAATTGCACACAACAGTAGAGAAAATAACTATTTCACCCTCAATACTAGCTAATCAAAACCATAAGTATTTTCTTTCTGCTATTTTATTCCAGTGTGGACTTTTGAAAACATATAAATGGGCTGGACATAAGTCTTAAAACAGACTTTTAACTAGCATTGTCCTTGGAGCTCTACAACTAGCTTAAAAGCAGCTTTGGGTATAAATATAAGTTTCTCTGATAAGGAAAACTGTAAATTGTAATGTTTGGATATGAAGCATCTATGTAATATCGCTCATATCAAAAGAATTAATTAGTGTAAGTTGGTCATTATGACTCCCTGTGAAGTCTATGGGAAGGGAAATGCATGCAGAGACACACACATGCACATGACAGCTAATTCCCCGTCTTTTAGACATGTATTTTAGGATGAACTGAGTTTCACTCTGCAACTCTAGTTATCCCTCACTATTGACTCAAGAAAGATCACACATTATAAGCTTATCAGGTAGTACATCCATTCCACTTCATTCCATTTTGCAACAGTGTGCTGGATGCTTATCAGAAAATATGAATGTTGCTTCTTAAATGCTCAGCAATAAAATTAAGCGTATGACAGAGAAGTTACTGTCTGAGACATATACATATATTTGCATACAATAAAAAGTGTCTTACATAGTAACAGATAATCATTATAAACATACGTAAATAAATAAAAATATAACTAAATACAGCCTCTATGTTCTCTTTTTAGACAGAGCAACTACAAGAACTACACACACGAGCAAGTAAGAAGAAAAGACACATGGGGTTTTATGTTGACATGTTTTCTTTTCTTAAATATTCCAGTTTGAGAGAAATGGAGTACTTGCTTCTAGAGGGTTCTGGAATCAAACAGATTCTTCTCTGTTCAAATGGCCTAGTGGATCCAACTCTGAAGCTGATTCTTAGAATTTTATCAAATTATCATCATGTTCAGTGGAATTTTGGATTCTGTTTGAACAACACAAATAAGGCGAATTTTCACATCAAATGATGAATGAATGCTAAAATGAGGTTTGTGGAACCATGAGGAACATAATCTATGTTACTTCAATTTATGTAAACCTAACATGATTTCATGTTTTGTAAAAATAACTGACTTCCTGAGTGAACATTAAGTACAGTTTTAAGTGAACCTTGGATAATTTATGCTTTGCATTCTCACACAATTTTGACAAGGAAACAGATAAAATTTGACAGTTTTGACTATTTTTCTTTTTGACATTTTGAGTTTATTTGGACCACAATCAGCTGAAATGTCAGAGCTTTAACACACTTGGAACCCAGGTGTACCCCCTACACCAGTCTCCTCATCTGCCCACGTTTTACCACCAGCTTCAACTACTCAAACCCATATCCTAGTTCACTTAAGGTAGATTCACATAAGGCATGCTTCACCTCAGCAAGTTTTTACTTCCCACAAGCTTTTTGCCTCCTGAACCTGGTCCTGCATCCTTAGGCAGGAGTATTGACCTTGAAAATAGATGGTTTCTGTCTGAGGTTGGAGAGCCAAGATGTTTCTGCACTCAAGTACTTAGCTGAAGGATCTGTCTGCAGCTCTACTAAATGCCTGCACCTAGACAGGCCTGGCAGCTACTGCTATTATGTATTGCTTTAGCAGTCTGGAAACTTCTGCACCACACTAAGCAGAGCTGTGTATCAATACTAGCTTTCCCATCCTGCCAGTAAACTTATGTCATGCTAGAGAAGTATAACACTTGGAATAAAATTTTTAGTTTTACAATATCACAGACATAAGCGACAGTACAAATATAGGTAAAGACAATTAAAGAGAGAATAATTCCCTGCTCCAGTGAAATAGGTTTATAAGGATAAAATAATTTACACACACACAGATTTTGTGTCTAATTTCAAGTCAGTTATAGTTTTAGTGTATTTTCATTTATTCCAACGTGTCACATCTCTAGTCATTTTAGTTGTGATTGTCTGTGATTGTGAACTGATCCATCACTGTAACCCACACTTCACTGACCAACTTTTCCCCTTTCCACCTTTGGGCAGCCTCTAGCTCTTCATTAACCTTTTGCTAATGGTTAGTAGTAGTTTCAAGAAATTAACTGTGTTTTCTGCCATGCATTATTTACATGGCAGATTTAAGGAATATTCTGTCCAAATTTAACTCTTCAGAGTCTCAGAGCATATCACAAGCTTAAACATGACAATACTGTAGGCATCATGAAGAATTGGATCATAGGCAGGTTTAAAACACCAGTTGTATCAACTTCAATGTCTCAGGTTGAACTGAGGAATATAAAAGTCAAGAGCCCTCTTCAGGCTTGCCCAGTAAAACAGTGGTAGGGGCGAGACTGAATGACAAGTTGTGTGCTGCATTCTCTCACTGTAATGTACAGTATTGCTTATTAAATTACATAAAAGTGAAAGGTTTTGCACCTCAGGGAAAGACAGCCCTGACCTATAGCAAGAGGAGCTCCTACAGCACAGAGATTCATCTGACCCCATTAGGTTAGTGAAATGTTACATAAAGAAACACACTAAGGTAAATTCAAATGGTCAGCTTCCTAGTAATGCTTGCTACTTAAAATCAATGGGACACTGGTGTGAAAGAGAACATTTATCTGATGGGGAGAAAATCAAAGAAAGACAAACCACCTCCTTTACCCTTTCCCTCCCCCTCTTCCTTCTTTCCATCATCTCATTCCATCCTTTGTGACTGAGGGAGGATGTCTTAGCTAAGCCATATCCTTGAAGGCATGAAGAAAAGAAGGCACATAAAGAGTTCTTACGACAGAAAGTATGTACAATGGACATTTTCAATATTAGATGACTTACAAAATATTAGGGTAACCACAAAATGTTGTCACAGAGACTATGAATTTAGAATTAAAGCAGTGTCTTAGGACCAAAACAGGCAAGTACTCTTGAAAAAGATCCCAGCGGCAGAGGAAGAGACCAATTCATACATTTACTCTGAAAGCCAGTATGCACCAGTCTAAGGAAGAGAGGAGGTGCAGACTATAGCTTAAAATACAGGAAAAAAAAAACACCATAATTCAGAAAGCTTTCCAAGGTGAGGCCAGGCTTTGAAGAAAGAAGGGGAAATAAGGGAAGAGAGAGTCATTACATTGCCAGACCTCTGCACTGATTGTAGCCAAGATACTGGAACAGCTAAAAAGGAATTTTGGAGTTAGATATAAGTTTCTGTTTTCATAATTCACTTTTTGTTTCCAATTTTGCAGTCAGGAGTTCATCTCCTTGCTTGCTAGGACACATTTGTTTCCTTCTTTAGGCTTGTCTTGTGTTAAGAGTGAACTGCTTTGGCAAGAGACAAGCTATGGAGAAATAACCTGTAATGTTGGATTAACTCATGCTGGACATTGTCCTTTGCCACAGGATGAAGGACAGCAAGGGAATTAGGATGCAGAATGTCTTGTGAAGTTCTTACTAGCCCCTGCATGGTCTCAAAAAGGCAAGTTTCTCAGAAATATAATATAGCCAATAAGGAACGGTGCAAACTAAGTACAGGAGTGCCAATGAGACAGAGTGGAAATCAGACATTAAACAATTCTCTTTTGGTTTAGGTTTTGTTTTGGTTTTTTTTGAAGTTTTTGTTTGTTTGTGGCTTTTTTTGGTTTGGTTTGGTTTGATTTTTTTAACTCTCTCAAACCCTTCCAGATGTTAAAACAAATAAACAACATGTGACAATTGTGTTTTATTATTAATCCTGGTATCAGGGTTAATTTTATCTTGCTTTTCTGCCTTGCCTCCTTATTGCAACTATTGCTTGAGTTTTCAAACATGTTAGTTTCAGCTTTTTATTGAAAGTAAACATGTGCACCAGGTCACTTTTCTTGTAGAGTAAGATACATTTCAAATGTAGTCCTGCTTAAATATATCTAGGAATTTTTATATTTTAACAAAGATTTTTTTCCCCTTTGTGTTGTCATCAAAGGAAGTTTTTATGTGTAATACAATTAGCACTGGTAGCTGAAGTTCTCCACAAGGGAATGACTCAAGACAGTTGATAATAAAAAGTGAGGGGGAAAATATCAAAAAGATGTGGTTAGAACAGCAAAAAATTCACTTATTAAGGTTATGTCTTCACTGTGGAGTTACTCTGCTGGTGTCCCCGGTTTGGCAACAAAAACCTTTGAAGCAACTGGAGTGATGCCTTGATCCAAGCAAGATTAATGTCAGAGTTACAGGTTACAGCCTGTACTTCAATTATTCTTCTTCTTACTCTAATAAATAGCTCAATTTACAGAGAAGATTCAGACATTCTTCTTGTGTCTTACCACAGTTTTCTCTTTTCTTCACTCAGTTCATGGGAAAACACTCAGTGTCTTCAGAACCATAGGATGTCTCCATGGAAGTCCTGACTTACACCCATGACTCAGACCTAGGTATTGTTATTCTGTACATCATAATATACTGTCATATAGCCTAAGTTACTGGCAACAAAATATGAAAATGATATTTATATGAACAAGGAGGGATTAATCTTCCCTCACCTCAGTTACCTATGGTTTGGGTTGTGATGCATAACATCTATTTTAAGTGTCTATGTGACAGTAAGATGAAGATAACCTTAAAAACACCTATTCATTGTCTATAAAGAGAGGCTAATTGAGGCTATTTACTTTTGTTAAGATTAATCATATTCCAAGTGACTAATCTTAGCTGGGAAAGAGCTATCACTTTTTTTACTGCCTTGAGCTCAGACCATTGTCTGTCAGAGTAAATGCTGGACTGCAGTGTTAAACAGATTAGCTGAGGTCATGAGAGATGCAAAGCAGGCTGGAGTATAAGTATTTACAGAGTCAGACCCTGGTTATCTACCCTTCCCCAGCTGAACTCAGCCACTGCCCCTTCCTTTCTCTTTTCTGTGTGTGTTTTACAACAGCCTGTTTATTAATGAGTATTTCTCAGCTGAAATGTTGTGGTTGTCCTAAGATAAATGTTTCCCATCAAGGTGGAAGGTTAGACCAGAGACAGTGGAGTAAAAGATGAGCACTTCCCATCTTGTATAGGCAAATGCCAGACAGTAAAAGAGGTTGCCACTTGCAGCTGAGACTCGTGCAAACATACATTTTTGCTCTTTCCTACTACTGTTTAAACTAAATTGCCTGAATTCACACTGACTGGGAGACATACAGACAGGCCTCTGACTGACCCAAGAGGCAGTTTAGCTGCGATTGTATCTAAAAGTTAACAAATGAGAGCCCTTCCTGTCACAGGTTATGGAGATCCCATGGGCATCCATTTAAGGGAGATAGAGTGTCCAGGTAGGATTGTTTTCTCACTGGAGGGATCTTGGAAAAATTATATGACTCAAATATTTTGGAAGGATATAACCAAGATTAAAGGCTGATAAATAGATGGGTGATTGATAAACTGGAGAGAGAAACCATGCAGTGTCATAATACATAGGAACACTGAGCTATGAAGGCATGAATATGTAAATATGTGATTACTATTTCAAATGTGGTTTTACATTGTGTTTGTTCTTTCTAAAGTCTTCAACAATGTAGGTTGGATTTGTCTTCAAGAGTTTATCTAATAAGCCATGATAGCTCTGGAATGAGCCAGTCAGCCAGACAGATGCTCATCAAGCATTTTTTCAAGAAAAAAAAAAATCATCAAAATACTGACATCAGTCAAGACAGATTTTCTTAATAGAGTATTGTGGCAACCACTGGTTGCCATAGCTAACCATGATTACCCAGCTGAACACCAATCCACTGGGACAAATAAGTAGCCTGTTCCTGACCAACAGGAATTGAAAAGTTGTCATCTTTCAGGTTTCATCTGGCTTCAGTTCAGGCAACTACACAGAATTTAGTTTGTATTGCTTTATTTGCATTCTCTATCACATGCAGGGATGCATAAACTGATCCATTTCAGGTACCTGTTCACTGGGTGTAATGACCTTGCTTGGGAAGTTTGTCAATGCATAAATTGTAACAAAACAACTTCAAAATCCAAGCAACATTTACCATAAAATACCTTATCTCACATTTCAACAGACAAATGCAAGACCATACCACTTCCCATTTTATGTGTGAGTAGACCCCAGGCCATAAAAATCAAATAAGACTCAACTAGGAAAAAATCTGGGCTAATGAAAAACTTATGTTAGAAATGAAGAAACTCTGTAGTGCCAAGTACACATTGATTTCATAATCCAAATTCTGTAAGCTGCTTTTCCATTAGCTGGCAAAGCATTTCTTCAAGATTTGCCTTGACTAGAGAGAGCTTGTTTTAACATGGTAATGAGCTTAGCATCAGTTTTTAAATTCTTATCACAAAGAGAATTAGAGCTAAAGTATTAAGAATAATATAACCAAGATTTAATTGTATCTTCTCTGATCAGTTAGTAATGATCAACATAGTGTCAGCTGAGTCAAATCTTCTCATGTGCTCAAAATTTTTGTTATAACATTGCCTGGAAATAACATTGCCTGGAAACCTTCTGAGACAAGCTGGGACATTTCATTTCCCCATGGATCCCCTGGAGGCTGATGAGAATGATTTAGTAATGAGTTCTGTTTGTAGGTTTGCATGCCTTTTCTATGAGTGTGTTGCATTTACAAAGAAGTATGATGAGAAAATCTAAATGGCAACTGTTTTCTTGTTCTTGAAGAGTTTCCTTAAGACCTTGTAATTGACATTAAAACCTCTGGGTTCATGCGCTTGAACGATATTAGACCATCTTCATTGTGGCACCGGTACTTGTGAATATTTGTGAGAGTTAATCGTTCACATTCAGTTACAATCTGAAATGTAATTATGTTGATATTTGCAACGGAATACTGTAATAGACAATGTCTGCCAATTCCTTTTACTGTGGTCTGTTCATGGTCCAGCCAATTATATTCCCAGTTAAAAACAAGAATATATTAATTACTAAAAGTAAGTCTGGCCTACATTCATTGGTTTTGAAGCTGGAAACATGATCATGATTAAATCTGAGCTTCTCCACCACCATTAAGCTGTAAATTCTCACCAATGTGTTCATTGAAGTCCATAACTTCAGGCTGACCTAGAACTGTTTTGGGATTTTGTTTTGTTTTGGGATTTTTCTGGGGTTTGTTTGTGTTTTTTGTTCATTTGTTTTGTTTTGTTTTGTTTGGGTTTGTTGTTGTTTTTGTGGTTTTTCTCATTTGTTTGTTTGTTTTTAAATTTGTTTATTTGCTTTTAATCTTACAACAATAATAAAGGGGATTTTTTTTTTTCTGGGTAAACTGAAACCTGGAGTGGTCAAGTGGTTTTGTCAAAGCCAAGGAACAAGTCAGTGGCAGAACTAGACCAGGACACAGGCTTGCAGTTATGTATCCCCTGTTCTCATTACCCCAGAAGACATTCAATTGCAGTGCTTCAAAAGGAAGCTGAATATCACCAAGCTTTTGTGATCATTCAGAACCCAGGCAAATATACAAGAACTGCAATATAACTGAGCTCACTCAATACACTAAGGAAACCATCAAACCATTCCACTGCAGCAGCATGACTCAAGATGGAGCAGATGATAAAACAAACTTGATTTACTGAATTAAAATAAATTACTTAGATATAGTTTTGCCCAATGCTATTCTGGAAACTATGTGTTGCCTAGTAATGGGTTGCTTTTTACTATGGACTCTTTTCCCACTCACATTTATGTGAAAGAAAAATAAGGAACATGTTATTTTCGTTGAAGCTCTCAGTTACTGAATAAGAGTTCCGTGGAGTCTACCTGACATTTTTACCATCAAAACAGACAGCCTTCACCTTTTGCAAACCACAGGTCTCTCCAGAAATTTTTGTAACCACATACTGAATTGCTGAACTGGGCTTTTGAAACTGAGAGAAGGAGCTGGTAAGACACTAGTGCTGTTAACCAGAGCTGTTTTCTTAGAAATCTGGTTGCTGAGGTAGAGCATGTTACCTTCTGATGTCAGAGGTATCAAAACTGTGAGGATCTTTTTCTAGGTCCTAGCCAATGCTGTTCACCATTGTGTGTGCCCATGAAACTAACTTAGAAACAGCTAAGATTAGTCCGGATACATGGTGATGGTAAAACTGGGTGACTTTTTCAAGATGTTTTAAAACCTGGACTGCATCTGTGTGTTCCTACTCCTTTTATCCGGGCTTTGCCAGGATGTTGACAGTGATCCTCACACTATGGGTCATGACCACTCTAGGGGTTGCAGGAGAGTTCAGAGAGGATCACAAAATGCTAGAAAAAGCTTAAGGATTTTTTTAACAACAACAAGACCAAAAATACCAACAACAACAATGACAAAAGATAGACAACATGAGCATCAAATTATGCTGGTTTAACACATGATAAAAAGCAGCAACCCTTCATTCAAATCCTGCAGCCTTTGCTCTTGAAATGTTGTACTCTATTAAGATATTTATGACACTAGCAGGAAGAAAGGTAAAAAGGCTCACAATTTTCAAAAGTGAAAATTTTTGTTTCAGCTAATATGTCCCTAAATAGGGGTGGGCCTTAGACTATCAGTGAACTCACAGCAGATACAGAACATGTATGCAGAAAGGGAAAACCCTGCTCCAAGAGCTATGCTCACCTGGTCAGTGAACAGCCTATGATCCTATGTGATGCCATGAGATTTCAAACAAAAACTTGTGCCTCTTCAGCACCAGGGTTTTGGTTGTAAAATTAGCCATAACTTAGTTTTTGATAGAAGTGACCAGTAGTGACCTGCGTGAGCTGAGTCTAATGATTACAATCAAACTTTACAAATCTAAATCAAGTGTACTATATTAAAATAAGGTAAAGGAAAAGGTGGAGTGAGATAGATGCCAAGCAGAAACAAAACCTGACAAGTTGCTATTGCTTCTACTGTTTCTTTTGTTGAAGGAGAGCTGCAAGTCCAGTGTGGTGGAATAAGTACAATAGTAGGGCACAAGAGCAAGAGAAACCTGATGAGAAAGGGGTCCAGGACATGAGAAGCTCTCTGGTTCTGCATGGAAAGATGGGACATTGCTTACTAGCCTGTTCTATAATCATTTTGATCTTAGATTTAGATTTAATGAAAGGTGAAAGTCTGAGGTTACCTGAACAGTTAGTGAACCTTCTGCCAATTAAAGGTTTTGCCCCAAAGACCACACCTTGTGATGGCTGAATTTCACTGCCACCCCTTCCAAAGTGTTTTTCCTCTGCTACCTTGTTATTGTAGTGATGGTGGCATTGTAAATTATAGTCTCAGCTGGATGAAGAACTCTTCTGAACTGATCCTAGTGCTGTTCCCTGTAGTATTGCTAATGATTACACAGCTGCCTACTAGGCATTCTAGAACCTAGGCTCGTGGGTTTGCCTCCAGCACAAGTTGCAATAAAGTTTATTTTCATTCAAAACAAAATATATTGGGATTATTGTCAAAGCAGCCCCAGAGGCTTGCACAGGGGGTCTAGTAAGCATTGGTAAGAAAATTAGAAGCCTTGAGGTTATTAATGTTGTTAGAACAGCAAGCTTAGTGGCCAGCAGAGGTATAATTTACCTACACTAGCATCACACACTGGAGCAAGGCAATCAAGTAAGAGGTCAAGGGACTTTAACATAACATAAGGTAGATATATAGCCCCAAGCTTTTTAGGCCAAATTCTCAGCTGCTGTAAATCAACATTGTTTCATGGGAATCAGTGGACATATGCAGTTTTCAATGTGCTAAGAATCTGGCCTATACCCTTTATGGAAGTTATCCTGAGATCTGAAATGAATGCAGCAGCAAAACTCAATTTTCATTTTTGCTTTGTTTTAAAGCCAGCATATGACATTTTTAGCTCAGCTGTACATTGGTTTGGAGAGCAAGACTGTAGTTTAACACTTTTGGCAAGCACACATCTCAAAATGGTCATGAAAAAGCTGATGAGATTCCATCAATATATATTAGCTAATAGAGAGAAAACTTAAGTAAATGCAGAAGGAGAAAATATCTTTTTTTAACTGATTAGTAACCAAAGTTCAGGTAGCATATAGTCTTTTTGCCTGCAACTGTCTCTTCTAGTCTATAAAACAGCAGTTCATGTTCCTATTTATAAAAATGAGTTAGCATATGTTTGAACAAAAAAGGTAATATCAGCTTTTGGTGATTTAAGCGACATGGGAGTGTGCTGTGTATTCATGCCAGGGGATAGACTGAGGAAGCTGACGGAGATAGCAGAGAATGTGAGGAAGACACAGACAAGTAAATGTATGCACCATTCACTCACAGATACACAAAGGCCAGTTCTTCTCCTGGGTACATGTAGATAGAGATCCAAGCCACAAGTTTTATTCCTGGATTGCAGTCCAAATCGATATCTCAGTGCAGTCCCAAAGCTGATGGAGTTTCAGGGAGCCAGGAGGGGATTGTATCTAGTGTTTTTGTTCAGATTAATTTGTGGCAACTCATAAATATAAATCCTGTGGTAACACTTGAATCTCTACCAGACACTTTATCCTCCAGTAGTACTGTTTCCTGTACCCAAGACGTCTTTATATTTAATGATTTATCACAGTTATGCACAGTACCTGTCACAGGAAGAAACTCGTACTACCTTCCTTTGATGAAAAATGTAACATTGACTACCAAGATACTCAAGAAGCATAGACATTTTTCTGAAGCTGGGAGATCAATCTGTAAATCAAATTAATTTCCTTGTCTTACATATCTGTATGGACTGTGCTACTTAGGAGTTTGAGTCTCACTTTTGTTGCACTCTAGTTGTTCTTGTCCTTTGTTTATACAAGGACATGATTTCAATTTTCCTGTAACAGGAAACTTAGTTACTGTAGTTTTCATTAATGCATCAGTACTTGGAATCTTCATATTTATTGAAAATCTGAGTTTTAAAACTGATCTGACATTGCAGATAGAGCAGACTCATTAACAGTCTTCGTCAATAAATGTGTTCTTTCTTGGCCCTGGAGTTTAGTCAAGTCACGTTTTCCAGGTCACCAAGATATTAACACTTTAAGATATTACTTTTAGCTGGAACACTTAAAAAAAGGATCAGATAAGGATTTTGTAGGTCAGGATTGAAAGGACACATAAAGTTTTGTCCATTTCAAAGCTTCTGATATTTATTTATTTTTTTATTTTTAAAGTTCAAGGTAAAACAAAATGAAAGTTGATAATATACCCTGTGCTGAAAGCAGAAAAGAACAAGAGGTGACAGAGGGAATTACAGTATTCAACTCAACATCATCATGTTCTCTCTTTCACCCTCTTGAGTGAAGCATTGCTCCCAGTTGTGCTTTCATACCACTTCTCTGGCCAGCAAGAGCAGGAATCCTCACTTCCACACCTCCTTTCCTTTTTCTTCCTCTCCATTTGCTCTCAGTAAATAGAATCAAGCAGGACCCCAATGAAGCTTGAGGGAGATGTGTCCCCTCCATCAAGTTAGGCCGGGGTAAATTAGACCTTCCCTCTCCTACCTGCCCACCTCCAGTACTGCAAGTGGCTGCTCCTTCCCCAGCAGCAGCAGCCTCAGAGCAGCTGGTCCCTCTGCTAGCAGAGTTCACAGATCATCATGTTCATTAACACAAACTGAACTTGGCTGTGACTTAAATTGATATACCAGACAGTCAACTTCAGTTGCTGGGGAACCAAACACTCTAACTGTTCTGTTGCCATCACTGCTGCTGAGAACAAAACCTCCAGGTAAGAGCTGAGGGCAGAGAGCTGAAGAGAATGACTTCTTAGGTTACACCAAGCTGGACCACCAGAGAGCCTTTGGAAGTTTCATCTGTCACTGAATTACCCTGGAACAGGGTTGCAAATCATGTGACAGGCCAAGGAAATATGTTTTGCCATGTTCCTTTGCATGGGTAACTGAAAACCACAGCCTCGCTCAACCCACATCCTCGGAGTTTTCATGCTTTCTGGAAGGAGATCTGCCTTTCAGAAGCCAGACCTGGTGACAGGAGACTAGCTGGCATGCTTATAACTCTTTGCTTTTATGCGGCTATCCTGCCGGGTTGAACAGAATCTAAGTTTAACTGTACTGCTCCAGGTATTGTGAAAACATTGTGTCTCTGGATCACTAGGGATGATGGGCAGTGAGCCATCCTGAGGACCAGGACCCAGAAGGCTATCTATTGGCATGTTCTATGGAAAACATATAGCTGATTCTTTCTTGCTTGTTTATCTCCCATCCCAAACAAGGGGCAGAAATTGTAAGTGTTAACCCTTCCAGCTATTTACAAGGAGCTGCCACAGGCATTCACTGACTATTTTAGAGTGAGCAGGCTGGCCCACTGCTCCTGTGTAAGGATGGAAACTTTGCTAGTCAGGATGCAGTCCTTACATGACATACAAGAGTTTGTTTTCACTGATCTCAGTGGCTTTTTGCCTGTTGATACTTACAAAGAATCTGACACAAAGTTCTCCAGAGCTGTAAGTATGGGATGAGATCCCATACACCGTGTTAAAAGCATCTCTTGGTGACTCATAAAGCATCTGCAAGCACAAGAGAGGATAAAATGTGATATGAATGGGAAGCTTGAATGAAGTAGGAATTGTAAACCTTCAGGCAGAATTTCTCTCTGGAGAGTTGAGAGTCTCCTCTTACTCAAGATCACATGGACAGTGAGGATCACAGGCAACTCCACAGCAAGATCAAAACATAAACATGATTCCTGTGTTATTTTAGCTAAACCAGGAACAAATCTGGCACCATATGATTCTGGCCTTTCAGCTCTGAGACAGGGCAATAACGGTGCTCTTGCCAGCTGGCTATCTGCTCTGCAAGAGTCAACAAGTTTCTTGACATGCAACGTCCATCTATCTCATTTGCTGATTGAAGCAGTGAAATATTTATGAACTGCCATCAGTGTCCAGCTTTTGAGTTTTGACCCAGTAAAGGATAAATATGGGACAATTTGCCTTTGGCCTTTCACTTTGGCCAGTGACCAGCTTTCTGTCTTCTTGTGGTTTCAACTGGATGGGGAAAAAAACATCCCCTAGGTAAAATCCTTTCCATATCTGTGACTTACTGCAGAAATAAATGATTTTAAAACCAAACACATAGAATGAGAAACAAATCCCACACAGTTGTCCAATGGCCTTCGACCTCCTGATGGCTTGATGCCATCTGGCTGCCATCTGGCTACTTCACTACACTAGGAAATAAGTTTCTCACAGACAAAGTTCCCTTCCATTTTTAGTCCTACCAAAAGAGAAAAAGCAAACACACCTTTCCTATAACACCCTTCCGATCCAAAAAAGGGAGAGATGTGACACAGGTGGCTCTCGAACTTTCAACTTTGAGTGGCAAACTACCAACTAGCTACTGCTGGACTTCACACTCCCACAGCAAAACAAAAACTTGCTCAGTCAAACCATTGTGTCTTGCCAGCAGAGAGAGAATAAGTAAATAAATATAGAAATCAAACATAGTTGGAGGTATTGCAGACCATTTGCATGTTGTAAGCAGCGAGTAGAGATGTGTATTTTTTGGTAGATACACAAAGAACTAGACAGAACAGGTTCTGTGCAAAAGTATTCCTTTGACTAATTCCTGGAAGTAGAGCAAATCTGTGATTTCAGTAGTGGGCATGTAACCTTCATGCCTCTCCCAGCTGCCTACCAAAATCTTCATACTGCCAGAACCCATGAGATACATAGGAATGCCTCAGAGAACTGAAAGAAGGAGGCCCTGGGAGTAATTCTCAGGCAGATGATGACAGGGGCTCCCAGGGCCTCTGGTGCTCTATTGCAGGATGAGGCTGTGCTAGGCATGCAGATGTATTGGAGGGTGACCTGATGCTGCGGCTCATTTGCTACTACAGCTGGGTGTTGCAATTATGTGACACTGCCCGCATCAACATATGCACTCATGTGAGAAAGCTCTGGGGTGAGAAATGCATATGTATTGCTCACGAGCAATTGAACACCTATATGCCATGCAAGGATAAGACTTTACATAGATTATGTACCTTTTTTATTTTTTCCATTGATGCAGAAGGCCAGGTATGTTTCATCAATACTAGCTGTTAGCATTCAAACAATTTTTTTAACCCCACTGTGACCCTATGATTTACCTTTTCTATCCTTTGTCTCATATAGTACGACGTCCATAGACAATGAGTGTCTTCCCATGCATTCTCTCTGTGCTCCATCTGCCCATGAAGACTCTAAGGGTTGCAGGAGACGTGGTTCTCCCACTCTACTTTTCCCATGACAGATTCTCTTCCATCCTGTCATTTACATTTACAATGTGACTCCAAGCCTGTTTATAGCCAGAGAAGTCTTTTCATTGACTTCTGTGGGATTTGAATCAAGCCTTTATGAACCACACATGTACCCAACAGGTATTTATTAACATGAGCTGGCCATGTACTGTATGCCATGAGTGTGGAAAAAACTAACAATAACTTTACAATTACCCACCTAAGCCCTCTAACAGGCTCCAAAGTCATGTCTCTTCGCCAAGCAAGCACTGAATCAAGTTTGACATTTCTAGGGTAAATCATTTTTGTGTTCTAAAACCCAAAAAATGGTTAGGAAAAATTCCAAAGAGTGAGAACATCCCCATTTTTGGACAATAATATCATCCAAATGTCCTATCCAAATGGCTTCAAATGTTCCAGAAACAAATGTGCATTCTGGGATAAGGCTGCTGACTGCTAGGTAAAATTTCAGGTGGGTCTGCCTGAGGTTGGCAGGATTAAGCAGGGGTCAAAATGGGATTAACAGATTTACTTTGTTATTATTTTTTTAATTATCCATGGAGATATTAGTGTTATTCACAATCTTTCCAGAGTGCTTAGACAGCTCCAGATAGTAACAGCTTTAGGTGTTGACTATACATTCTGATATTAGAGTTCTTTTAGAGGTTTTGCCTAAACGTTTCTTATTTTTGTTTTGTAGGACGTGAAATCAGATGTTATTTTTTGGTTTCTGCTTGAACTGAATGAGTAGAGCCTGTACCATCAGAGAGGACAGCCCAGTGCACTTGGAAAATCTTCAATCCACTGTGTGGGTGAGGTGTCACAAAGGACTTTCCATACTTTTATCAGAAAGTAGCTCTAAGCCAAAAATTTTGGATCCAGACCTAGATAAAAAGTGCCTCCAAGGACAAATCTGATTAGCTGAAGCATTTCCATTCAGGTCAATTTCTAGCGGTGGTGTAAAACAAGGTTATTTCATTTAATGTGTAAGTCTTGCATCATCTATTCTCTCATGCCTTTACTTTTTCACTTTCTGCAGCAAATAAATCATTATAATTCCAGTAAAAATTTTAGTCTTGTATTATACATGTTATAGCTCAGTTGGGCTTGATCCTGGTGAAAGAAACATAGAAACATCTCTGAGAAAGCATTTTGGAGACGGGTATCTTCTAATAAGTATTTTTGTCTTGTTAACAAAGACCAAAAGTTTTTTAAAATAGATGTCAAAATTGGAGTTTTCTGAGTCCTAAATAAACATTTACAGGAACATGAGTGTCTTGGGTTTTTTTGTTTGTTTGTTTGATTTGGTTTTGGTTTTGGTTTTGTTGGTTTGTTTAAAAAAAAAGAGCTCAGTTACCTTACACCCATCTTTAGGACACCCTTTTGAAAGTTATGTCTGATGTAACTCATAGCACTGTCCATAGATCTTCGTGACCTTTTCTTCATTGTCTGTCCCCTTGAAGACACATGTACGTTGGTCATTTCTTCTTCTGTTGCTTTAGAAACTCTTTAGTTGCAAGGGTTAAACACGGGATTGCATATTCACAGATGTGAAAATACATATTTTTTTGGCAGAGGAAATGCACCAGTCAACTTCTGCATGTTTGTGCTTTGAGTAAGGAGACCACCTCCTTCTAATGTTACAGGAATATGTTGGCTAGTGGAAAGGCAGACACCATTTTTTATTAATTGAATAATCTGTGTACCTTATCCAAATGCCAGCAGATTGCTTCTATCCTATGATTATTTTGGAGTTTTGATGACATATATTAAAAAAAAATATATATTCCAAAATCAGTTTCCTGTTTGATTCCAATCCTTTTATTCATAGTGTGGAGTGATGGGAAAAAGGGTATTGGATTAAAGAAATGGTAAATAGGAAACAATTGCTCGTTTGGATTACCAAGTCAGTTTCTAGGTAGGGTAGTGTTTGGTAGGTAGGCATACTTAACTGCTTGGCACTAGCGCATGGAATAGCAAACATATGTAGCAGTTAAAATCAAGCCTGCATTAATGATTTCATTGCCCGAATTAAATTTGTAATGTAAATCATTTGGAGGTGCTCTAAGGCATTTCTATTCTTAGAAGAAAAGTCACAAACTGGAAAGTACGTCACCTTTGCAATCAGCACCCCCTTTAGCCTGTAATGTGGAACACATGGTGGTTGAAGAGGTTACAGTGTTACAGAAATGTCATTACAGAATTTCTCTGTGTTAACATGTATCATCTGTCACATAATTGTTTGTTTTACAACCCATACCTATAATGGGCTAAGTGGGGACTATTTATATCAGTTAACAATGAGTGCCTTTAATTAGTATTTCATGCAACTGGAACATGTTAAAGATTCTGACACAAATCTGGCTTGGGTTGCTAAATTCCATATGAATTTCATTATGAAATTGTTAAGACATTACAGTTGCTCAGGTATTGAGGTTTATAAGTGCATTTCATCTGTTACAAAACTAGACTAAGTCAGTCATACACATGTGAATAGAAAAATCTTCAAAACAATATTTTGGTATATGACACAGTTGAATGAAAGTTTAAAGTAGGAAAGATGGAAATCTTTCATGAATTGAAATGTGCCTGTATTTGCTCTAAACCTGCAGATTTACTAACATCTGCACAGCTGAAGCATTATATAGAATGGAAAAAAATATAACAATGGAGAATTATATTGTACACAAAAATTATAATGAAAATTTATTACAAATGGATCAGTCAACAGAGATACTCACAAACTGTTGCTAGACTGTAAAATGAAAAGATGGTCTTTTGCTGATGGTTGAGACTGTGTGACAAACATATGTCCTATGCGTTCTGAGTGAACTCAGTAAGCAAAATATTTAGACTGAGACCGTCACTCTCAGCCCAGGTCCTTTTTAATGACTGAAGTGGTCAACAGGACATTTTGGAGCTGCAGTTCACACTGAAGGAGATCCCCAGCCCTTGTGGGACTTTTGTCCATAGAATTTGCATTATGAAGAATGGGACAAGAAGCAGTGTAATATGCATGGAGTGATATGAGAGAAAAATATACCTGACATTACTGTTCTAAAATTGGGGTACTGTCCTGGTCCTTAAGACTGATCAAAAGAACATGACAGAATCAGGACTATGTCAAAATTAGAACATTTCAGGAGACCAAGAGTGGAAGAGCAAAGGATGACAGGAAATCCCAACAACTTCATACCTCCACATTATTCTACTTAGATGTACAGACAGAGGCTCCATCCCTCTGTGTGCCTCAGTTCCTGAACCTAACACTATTTTTTTTTCTTCTATATCTGTTATTAGACTTGTAAACTTACATTGTAATGACACTAATTCAGCAGCTGCTTCTAGAACCTGTCTCAAAGTTTTCATCAATACTTTGAGATACTGAATTAGAAAAGGGAAAAAGCTCGGGTTGTCTTATTTTTCTCCTTCCCCATTTGTATCAGCTACCTGTATCAGTGCTTATGATTTTCTGTCTAAACCAGTTTCTGACAGGCAATTACATTATAATGAAAATACTTTACAGATAGCTGTAAATACTTTACAGATAGCTTTAAATGAACCCTGTGGGTTGTATCTAATATATTAATTAGTATAATTTTTTTTTAATGGAATACCAGAAGCTAGTGGGATATTCTAAGTAAACTCACTCTAACATTGTGCAAAATCACTTATCTTCTATTTTAATAGGCACAAAGACCCTTTTACACAGAATCACAGAATAGTAGGGGTTGGAAGGGACCTCTAAAGATCATATAGTCCAACACACCTGCCAGAGCAGGATCACCTAGAGTATATAACACAGGAACAAATCCAAGAAGCTTTTGAAAGTCTCCAGAGATGGAGATTCCACCACCTCCCTGGGCAGCTTGTTCCAGGCTCTGTTACCCTCACAGTGAAGAATTATTTCTTCATAATTATTTCCTCCTGTTTTCCACTTTATGGCCATTGCCCCTAGTCCTGTCACTGGACACCACTGCGAAGAGCCTGGCCCTATCTTCCCGACACCCAGCCTTTAGATATTTATAAACCTTGATAATATTGCCTCTCATCCTCCTCTTCTCCAAGCTAAACAGACCCAGCTTTCTCAGCCTTTCCTCATATGGAAGGTGCTCCAAGCCCTTAATCGTCTTAGTGGCCCCGTGCTGGACCCTCTCCAGTAGTTCCTTGTCCCTGAACTGGACATGGTAGTCCATGTGAGGCCTCACCAACTCAG